>OX638144.1:3678618-4231118 GCA_951805005.1 Othius punctulatus
ATTCATCCCGCAGTATAACCTAATCGACGTATAAATCGTCCTAAAATATCAGCAGAATTGAAGAATTATTCATTCCGCAGTACAACCTAATCAACGTAGAAATCATCCTAAAATATCTGCAGAAATGAAGAATTATTCATCCCACAGTATAACCGAATCGAAGTATAAAACGTCCTAAAATACCTGCAGCAATGAAGAATTATTCATCCCGCAGTATACCCGAATCGACATATAAAACGTCCTAAAATATCTGCGGAAATGAAGAATTATTCATCCCGCAGTACATCCTAATCGAAGTAGAAATCGTCCTAAAATATCTGCGGAAATGAAGAATTATTCATCCCGCAGTATAACCGAATAGACGTATAAAACGTCCTAAAATATCAGCAGAATTGAAGAATTATTCATCCCGCAGTACATCCTAATCGACGTAGAAATCGTCCTAAATTATCTGTAGAAATGAAGAATTATTCATCCCGCAGTTTAACCGAATCGACGTATAAAACGTCCTAAAATATCTGCGGAAATGAAGAATTATTCATCCCGCAGTACAACCTAATCAACGTAGAAATTGTCCTAAAATATCTGCGGAAATGAAGAATTATTCATCCCGAAGTATAACCGAATCGACGTATAAAACGTCCTAAAATATCTGCGGAAATGAAGAATTATTCATCCCGCAGTACATCCCAATCGACGTAGAAATTGTCCTAAAATATCTGCGGAAATGAAGAATTATTCATCCCGAAGTATAACCGAATCGACGTATAAAACGTCCTAAAATATCTGCGGAAATGAAGAATTATTCATCCCGCAGTACATCCCAATCGAAGTAGAAATCGTCCTAAAATATCTGCGGAAATGAAGAATTATTCATCCCGCAGTATAACCGAATCGAAGTATAAAACGTCCTAAAATATCAGCGGAATTGAAGAATTATTCATCCCGCAGTACATCCTAATAGACGTAGAAATCGTCCTAAATTATCTGTAGAAATGAAGAATTATTCATCCCACAGTTTAACCGAATCGACGTATAAAACGTCCTAAAATATCTGCGGAAATGAAGAATTATTCATCCCGCAGTACATCCTAATCGAAGTAGAAATCGTCCTAAAATATCTGCGGAAATGAAGAATTATTCATCCCGCAGTATAACCGAATCGATGTATAAAACGTCCTAAAATATCAGCGGAATTGAAGAATTATTCATCCCGCAGTACATCCTAATCAACGTAGAAATCGTCCTAAATTATCTGTAGAAATGAAGAATTATTCATCCCGCAGTTTAACCGAATCGAAGTATAAAACGTCCTAAAATATCTGCGGAAATGAAGAATTATTCATCCCGCAGTACAACCTAATCAACGTAGAAATTGTCCTAAAATATCTGCGGAAATGAAGAATTATTCATCCCGAAGTATAACCGAATCGACGTATAAAACGTCCTAAAATATCTGCAGAAATGAAGAATTATTCATCCCGCAGTACATCCCAATCGACGTAGAAATTGTCCTAAAATATCTGCGGAAATGAAGAATTATTCATCCCGCAGTATAACCGGGTATAACGAAGTATAAACCATCATAAAATATCTGCAGATTACTTAGTAACTGTAAGTGTAACTGGTTTACATCATATAATTTCAGTGGACATACAACAATCCCCAACATAGAAAAGTATCTTAAAAGGATATATACAAGTGGAGAACTATTCACCGCCCAGTAAATTCATCGCTGTGCAAATATCTAATCATTGTAAAAATATATTTAAACTTCATTACGACACAGAAATATTCATCCTGTAGTATAACCTAATCGACCTATAAACCGTCCTAAAATATCTGCAAAAATGAAGATTTATTCACCTACCTGTATAACGTTATCGATGAGAATGAGTTGAATCGTACTGTTACTCGATGCCCGCAATCATCCTTAATCGTAGTGCGCCACACACAGCAATGGACACGTTTTGAAAGAAGCAGATCCGTAACAACGCACTGAAAACGATAACAGGAGGAATTTTTCGAAAAAAAACAACCTAAGCGCTGTTTACATGCAGTGTATTTGTTGCATATTCAACTACTGCACTTCAACGCAGCATGTGGAAACACCTTGTGTAAAGTTATGATTGCACATGCAACAGAACGAACGATTCCAATGCAAAATTACTGCGTTCACGCAGGCGAAGAAGACATAATGTAATGTGGCCTTAACCTGCAGCGTTTTTGGTTTCTAGGTATAATTACTTATAACCTAACCGCTGTTTAGTTTACAAGCACCTTGTTTTGCTTCTTGTGCACATTTTCATTTCGAGGCGAGATATACACTTGAAAACTAAAGTCGCGACCAACGCGACATCTGGCGTCAAAAATTATGAACTATAAAACACCCCAGAGACATCTGTTGACGCACGAGTGAACTACGAAATAAATAATTTGTACAGGTTTCTACTTCTGGGAGATAAAATAGATTTCTGAAATTACAGACATCTTTTTTACCGGTAATTTAGTTAGGGAAATATATGGTAGATGTCAGTAAGAAATTAAAAACTGTCGCTATTTGCACTTGAAAATGCTCGCAGTGACAACAAATAAAACCAATTTTAGCATTCTGACTACAAAAAAACCCAATAATAAGAAGCAAGTACCCTAGCAAAGCTCATGTTTGAATACTAACTCGAAGGAGCAAGGAAGGACTCCCAAACAGAATCTCCCCACGATTGGTAGGTTAACTTCCAACCAGTTTAAAACCAGCTCTGTATTAAAAAGGGCATGAATAATAAGCTCCTAACAGGTTTTCAAATATAAAATCAAACAATAATGAGAATGGGGGAAGTAGAAGTAATTGATATGTGTGAGCACCAAATCAGTAAATAGTCAAGTTAATTCCGAAGGTTTTCAAGCACCGTTTGGATTTTCAAGAGCAGGCAAGAAAGGTGGTTTAAGTGGTTCGGAGGCAGTCAATAATATCAATTATACTGATGGGCTCAATTGAAGTTCGACTTATTGACCAATCACCTTGTACACGATGAGTATGAATGCGAATATTATTGAACGTCTCCGGGGCCCTTTGAAAGAGATACGAGGAACTCGGACACATTAAACCCTGCAGAGAGTCACTCAGGGATGAACGTATCCGAGTGTCCACCCGAGCACAAAGACAAAATTACTGCTTAAGAGGCTTCGTACCTCTCGATAACATGGCAAATTTGGCACAAAACAAGTAATATGTACTAAACCCAGTGAAAGAGCGTCATGTTGCCAAGAAATTAGGTAATATTAAAACCTACCTTTGCGTCGGCCGAGACTGCATTGAATCGTACTGTTGCTCAATGACTGCAATCATCCTTAACCTTAGTGAGCCACACACAGCAATGGATACGTTTTTAAGGAAGCCAATCCATAACAGGATTTAGTTTCAAAAATCAACCGAAGCACTTTCTACACGCAGCGTTTTTCTGGCACAATCGACTACTGTACTTGAACGCAATATGTGCGAACACCTCGTGTAAAGTTTTAATTGCACTTGCCATAGAAGACATGCCTCCAGTGCAAAATTACTGCATTCACGCAGGCAAAATGCAATGTGGCCTTAACCTACAGCATTTGGTAGGCATTGCACTTCATAACAATTACAGCTTACCGCAAGCCCCGACTTTTCTTCCCCGAGCGCTCATTGGAAGCTTCAGTGGCCATAAAAGGTCCTAAAATATTTGCGGAAATAAAGAATTATCCATCCCGCAGTATAAACTAATTGATGTATAAACAGTCCTAAAATATCTACAGCAATGAAGAATTATTCATCCCACAGTATAACATAATCGACGCAGAAACCGTCCTAAAATATCTACAAGGAGAAAGAATTATTCATCCCGCAGTATAAATCTAATCATCGTAGAAACCGTCCTAATATATATGCGAAAATGAAGAGTTATTTATTCCACAGATAACCTCATCAACATACAAACCATCCTTAAATATCTACGGAAATGTAGCATTATTCATCCCGTATTATAAACCTAATCGTCGTAGAAACCCTCTTAAAATATCTGCAGATATGAAGAATTATTTATTCAACAGTATAACATAATCGACGTAGAAACCGTTCTAAAATATACACGTACACACCGCTCTAAAATAATATCTCCCTGTTAACCTAATCCAAGTACAAACCACCTTACAATATCTGGGAAAAAATTCTAATTGACATACTAACAGCCACAAAATATCTGGGAAATAAAAAAATATTCATGCAAATTACTAGTCAAATATCTGGGGAAATGAAGAATTATGATCTCGGTGTATAACCGCAAAGTTAACGTAAAACACTAAACAGACTCGCATGAATAATATAATGGCACTATAGGACTCACTTCACACTTTCATGGCAACCATCCACGGCATCAAATTATTGGCTTATTTACAAGGGCAGAGGCAAAAGCTTATTGCCTATTGGCGGCTTATTGCCGCTGTGGATGGTTGCCGTGAAAGTGTGAACGAGCCTAAAAGGTGCAGTGCTAAGGGACATGCAGGTACGAACCCAGGATTGATAAACAAGCGGCAGAAATTCAGCGGCAGGTAACGTGTAACATGTCTCGCAGATTGAGGTTTCTCCATTCATTGCCGGTTGGTTTGATAAAAGATCGCCTCCATCTGAAAAAATAGATTTCTCTGTTGTTATTTGAAATAAAACGTTAGAGATGAAATTAATGATAGCCGGGAAGGCATGAAAAGAGATGGACGACTTAAGCAACACAACTGTGTGCTCAGGAATATTATTGTTAGGGCCGCACTTGTCACACCGTCACTGGTTAAGTGACAAATGAGATCGTTATTTGGCATGCGCTCGCTATGTTCCATAGTTCAGACTTCGAATATCGTGGCGCACGGAATTGTGAATTGCTCAATGAGGTACTGCACAATCGAAATGTGGTGTACTTTCTCCAAATTCTGTGAAAATTTGAAATTAGGGTTAGAATTAGGGGACTAGCAAACAAACGATAATTAGATATTTACAGTTGCAATTAACTTACGTTGTACATCGCCTGGCGATGTGAGAGAGTAATTCCATCATTTCTTGTTTAATAACGACCGTAAATTATGAAATTATAAACTCACGAGCACTCACCTTCTATCACAAATGACATTAAGCAACAAATTAAGCAACGTTGAGACATGCACAACGTTGCATATGCGCCTCGCACTACTTATGTGTGGAACAACTTCTCGCTTTTAAAATGAAACGATACGTTTATAAAACATTTGTAGGACATCTACAACAGCATGAATCGTTAAATAGCTTTAATTTCAAGCCCTATGTACCATCGCATCGCAATGAAGGTGAACAAGATATAGTGCAACCATTTCGTTGAAGCAGTGATCTCTAAAATGCCTTAAAACCCTTCAATTACCATGAGTATCGAAGGAGATAGATATAACTAATCACCGTACGTATAAATTATCCATATTTTATAAGTATAAGTGAGGTAATAAGCTTAAAAACCGATCTTGATTAGGGATATTAATGGCAACGGAATTAAGTTGAATGCCTGTTTCTAGCTCAGCCAGGTCATTAAGTGTCAAACTATTAATCGCAGCGTGTCACTTATTACTCTGGTTGCGCATTGAAAATGCCAATAGCCATAGCATTGTCACAGTGTAGCGTTACGTCGCGTGAGAAATCTATGAATCAGCCTTTACTGATTGTTCACTATAATTCAATTAAAATTATTTTATTCCCCACAGAGATGTGGGGATTCCCCGATGATGAACTTGAAAACTGCGTAAAAACAGTAGGCGTGACAATGTCGCAAAAGTACGTCAAAAACTTACCAATCAGGGCCCCATCATGTCGGTCGTCGTTTGTTTTCAATAATGACATCTCACTCTACATGCTCTGACATTGTAATCAAAGTAAGATAATTAATTAATCGGACCGTTTATTAGCACAATTAAGCGATGTGAGAGTGTAAGTTCTAGAGTTTCCAAGTCGGAAGAATGCTTCCTGTTGTTCTTAAATGCGGTGCTGTATACTTTAATACCTACCACTCAACATGGAAGAAGGCTTCAAAGCACCTACTGCCGATTCAGAAGTGGGATTAAAGAAAGCAAGCGCAGCTTACAGCAATGAAGATTTATCGGGGGACCTGGAAAATTGGATGGGCCGACTGCCCGAACAACTGTGGAAAGTACCGATAATACATCTTGCCATACCTGGTATTAAATATTTATTCGTAGATACTAGATCAAACAAATATGAAAAACAGTTAAGAATTTCTGATCGTTAGCTGTAACCAGTGCAAGGAAGTTTGAAACACTTAAAATTCCAACCACAAGTTAAATCATAGTTGCCTAGTCATGTTTTTAAAGCACATGAGAGATTGTCTTTGCCCTATATAGGTTGTTTTGAATCTGGTTACAGCTGGTAATACGTGGTTTGGACTATGTATACTAACCCATTTCCACAAAGAGAATTGTTACAAATAGCATAGAGCAGTCGGTAGGGTTGTCACACTGGACAAGTATAATTATTAAGAAATGGGGCTTCCTCATGTGACTTCAAAATTAATATCGAAACTCGTGGCTCAAAATTAAGGTCTTGATTAAAAATAGTCCATTTGTGTTGCATGTTTATGCTGGTGACAAATATGTATTGATGATTTTCTAGGGTCTCATGATAGCGGTTCATACGCAATAACGCCGAGCTCACCGTTAGCCCCGGATGCAGAGTACTACCTCCAGAAAATGAAATGGGTGGGCCGCCCACTGATGTACTTCGTGACCAAGTGGGCGAGGACGCAGGCGTTTAACGCCACCCAGCAAATGAAATGTGGGGTCCGCTTTTTTGACCTGCGCGTGGCCACGCGGCTGGACAGCTCGTTGCACATCGTGCACGGCCAGTACGCCGACCCGGTGGCCAACGTCCTGCTAGAAATTAGCAACTTTCTAGAGGAACACAGCAAAGAAGTACGATCCGTCGAGTAAACTCTCGGCATTGAATATACTAAGAATGGCGCTATTTTAGGTTGTAATTTTAGATTGCCAGCATTTTTACCAGATGAACCAGAACGACCACCGTGATTTGATTAATACACTATTCGGCACATTCGGAAAGAAAATTGTTCCCATCTTCCGGAGTTATCACATGCTGCATTTGACGCTGGATTATATGGCAGAAAATAATTTTCAAGTAACTTTTTAATAGGACCTGGTTATGCATAACAAGTACAACTACACATTTTTCATTCGTAAATGCGCTTACTAAAGTCGTGCGATTAATAATTACTGACAACCTCATTGCTGACTGCAATATTCCTTGGTGCTGTGCATTCCCCTCGATATGTAAAATATGTTTGCTGTTATATGACTAGCCAGTAATTAATTGAACCAGTTGGGCCCTTATCTATAGTGCGTACTTGAGTATGAGTTGAACTTGAAAAATTTTGTTGTGTGTTTTCTATTAACATTTATGCACCAAACACAACCAAATATATGACTTGAGTAGAACTCATTCTCAAGTACGGGCTTAAGAGTTAGTCCTTGGTTAGCTATTTTGGCAAGGTTCATCCTAAGGTGTTGTCTCGGCATCGACGAGATTTGTCAAGACAATTTCAGACCGTGAAAATTCTTATGTACGTTTTCACGGAGATCCCAGTATTCATTAGCTGCACCTCCTCAATACATAAATATGCATAAATGATAGGGATTGTATTTTCTATTGAATTAATTAATGTACATTGTGTAATGCATGATCACGTCCAAATACAATTAACATTGGTCTGTATTTTATAGGAATACCGCAGTAATTGTGGAATGATTGCTCAAGCAAATGCTTTCTAACTTATAATTTCCTTGAATAATGTTCCAAGCACACAAATTATCAGCCAGCAAACTATTTTAGTTAAAAATAAATTTGCTTTTGCTCCAAAGTGGGCATAATTAATTATGATTTTACATTACCAAAATACAATATTACATTTACATACATATATTTACGTTATTATCTTAACTGTAAAAATATTGGCAAGCAATTATTTATTATAATGTACATTGTGCTAGGAACCAATTGATGTCAATATCAAACATTTTCAATTCTGCAAATAATGAAGTATTCTTACATGAAATGGACTATACCCGATGATTAATATGTCTGTTTTCAAGGTCCTTGTAGTGTATCGCACTAATCACGTTAAACATCCGTTCTATCCATCTGATTGTTATCCCACACCTTGGCCTAACACTACAAGCAGCAAAGAACTAGTACAAATATTATCAGAGAATATGAAATTCCGGAATGATGGTTATGGCTACGTGTCTCAATTTATCCTAAGCCCCACTGGATACACAATATTCAAACATCTATTTGGTAATAAAGCATGTTCAATTTTTGTGTAATGAGCATGCATTCCATAAATGCTTTAATCATTTCGTAAATTAGTTCTGTACTGTAGCGTCCCCATTATACATCCACCAGAGCCTAAATGGTATTTAATGGTGCAATCTTACCCACAATTTTAAATGACTCCAATTAGAGTTAAGTTTAAAAATGGCATATAAATATTCTCCGCTACATATGCAAATGGTTAGCCACATATCATCCCACCCTCGTATTTTTAAGCTTGATAATACTATCCGTTACTGTGTTGATGCGAAAATGGACGAAAGTAGATGGTTGAATCAATGACATTTTTTAATTTTTTAGGCGACTTGAAGACATTCAGTGCGGAGGCTCTTTACAAACAAAAAATGGAATGGGTAAACGAGCAGAGCCCCGGCAACAAGGGGGTGAACGTGATCATCGGTGATTTCGTTGAAATAATGGATCGCACCTTCCCATGCACGGTGATCAATTTAAATAGGAAACTTCTGGCCGGATCAGAAGCAACACCGGGAACGCTGCCGCCCGTCACTGCTTGAATCGTTGCGTCCTGAAAATAGGTGCGGCTCACTGTGGACCAGGTTTCATCACAGTGCACTTGCTTGAGCTGTTTGCCACATACAGATCGGCGAGACTAAAAAGTAACCTTTCTGGGGCATTCGTAATACAGATATTTATTGACTGCAAAATTTCAATTTAATTATCCCTCTTTTCAGTTAACTCGACTCGGCCAATTTTTAATAATAAAAATACAACGCAAGAGAAATGATGATTCTCATGACAGGTACTTCTCAACTTATTATAGATTTCTACTAACTTGCTTCTATTACTCGAAGAAGCTCTTGCATGTGCACTATGATCAAATGTAGATCCAAATCAAGCCAATCTATTATTTTTTATAAATGTATTTTCAAGCCGTGTGGGGTTATAAAATATATTTTGAACGTGTTATTTTAAGGCAGGGTGCCTCAATGGGGTACGATTCTACAATATCTCCTCTATTGATGTTTTAAGAAAGTCCAAATACAAAACTTGTGTTCTTTAGGCTATTTAAATGTTAATGCTATATTTTCAGGACTTTGATGTTTAAATAACATTGCACATCGTCGTGCTAAAATTGGAACTAAAATTTCATTTCTTTCTCCCACTCATCTGCTCCCAGGCGTTATTATTAAAGTACATAAAGTTGAGGTGTCAATTGAAGTTTCTCAACAAAAGTTCCGCGATTTGGTTAGCCGAACTTGTGTAGTTGCCATGTATTTCTATTGATTCAATTGAGCAGTCTTACGACTATTTTGTGAAGTGTGTAAGCAATGTCGGTTAACGAGATCCCTAATTTTTGTAACTGGAAATTTGAATCGAACCCAAATGTTGATCACACTGTATGTGATGTCTCACGTATGACACTGTATGTGATGTTGATGTGATGTATGTCTCCCCGAGATTTGCCAGCCGTCAATACACAGTATTAAGATTAACAACATTAGTTGTCAGTGTATCACTAATTTATTGTAACTATACATAGTTAATGATATTGAATGACTTACAATCGTCTTAAATAAAATATTTGGCAACTTTGACATGAAAGACATCAGAATATCCAATAAAAAAAAAAAAACATACGTACGCCATTAACAGTAATTAATCCAACAATCCGGTACGCTTTGCATTCAACTACATCGCAACATAAAACCGTGAAAAGTTAGAATCAAAGAGCCTTGACTTTCAACTGCTTCATCTTGGGGGCACGCTTCTTGGCCTGCCTCTTCTGCTCCTTCTCCTCCCAGCGCCTCTGCCGCTCTGGGTCGTCCTCGGCCATCACCTTCTCCTTCTCGAGTCTGCGCTTTTCCTCGCGCCTTGCTGCCGCCGCCTCGGCGCGAGCCGCATGCGTTGATTTCAGGAATGCCTCCTCGACACGCTGCCGGTTCTTGTCGGCCTTCACTTTCCCTACATAACAATAGCGAATAATGCATACAAATCAATCGAAATTCAAAGTAACAAACCTTCCTTGGATAGGTGGTAACGTTTTATTTTTTCTACACAATAGAAAACCATAATCATCAGGGGCTTCATTTGCTCCATGGCTTCGGCTAGTGGCATACCTTTCACCGGCATGTTGAAACCAAACATGAGTACCTAAAAAAACGTGGGCAAAATGGTTGAGATTTACAACCGAGGTCGGTTGAAAATCTTGCATTGTCTTTTAATTATCTATGACTAAGAAATATTCCTTTGTGTCCTTATAAGTATGAATTGTAAATAGGTTTGTGCAGGTTGTGAACTGTTTTGTCCGTTCACATCCTGCACAACCCTTTTTACAATCTATGACTAAAACAATCTTAAGCGAAGTATTAAAATCCCCAGTTAACTTTGCTCGATGTTTAGTTGGTTTTCAGCAGTTGTACGACTATTTTGTTGTTAGTCTAAGGCTCCAATGAGTTAAATTTAAGAAAACTAAAGCGGCCTAAAAAAAAAAGTTACCCTTTTAGCATCGGGCAATTTAAGAGCGCCCGTGTCTTCGGTCTGCTTCGGTCCGGAGTACTGATCGGAGAAGTGGATGTAATCGACCAGCTCCGTGTACTTATTCAACACCGCCGTGACCTTGGAGTCCAGCATGGCGGACGACGCCTCAGGAATTTCGCTCATCACTTGGAACGTCGAGGGGATGTTGAACTTCTCCCCGGGCTTACGTTCCGGACAATAAACCGCAATGTCCGCCATGTCCTTCGATAAGTGGACAGCGGTCTTCTTGGTGGCCACGCAGAATATGAACGGGTCCATCGAGTCCGCGTCCATCGTGATTTTTATGTGTATTTGATCGAGTGTGGGTCGCATCATGCCAGCTAACACGGCTACGAGATCTTGTCTCTAAAATATATCAGATAATCGTAACGCAAACAGTAATTACATCACTAAATTAATCAATAATAATAAATTTGCCATCAATAATAAATATTTTTCACGGCAAAATCTATAGTGTGAGATGTGTGGCATGTGGCGCACATGTGTGTTGAGTTTAAGTTTGGGTCGAGAGCAGATCTCCTAATTGAGTTAAATTTTATATTTATATATATATATATATATATATATATATATATATAACTCCGCCAATTGCCGGTCCCAAGCCCGGATGAAAAAGGAGGAGGGGGAGGAGTAACAACCTCGTTAAAAAACCTGGGGTCAACTGGCTCCGGTTGATAGCACCCTGTAAGGGCCCCTGTCTAGGGTTACAGATGAAAACCGGCCAACGGTCTTAGGAGCAGAAGAAGACAGAAGCAGTCACAATGGTCCAACGAGCGGAGGAGCCACAGGAGCAGACTGAGCCCCTCAGTCTAGAAAGACGGTCAGTCTAAGGGAAATATACCCTAAAATTAAATTCAAGGTCCTCCAAGATGGGGGTTGAAGCGCAAGGCTAGCGACCTAGCATTCATAAAACAAACCCAAATGCTAAAAAGCAAGTTACCAAGCCTCGGAACGATAAGGACGGAAATAGACGACGAAAACAGCAAGGAAAACGGACATTGAATATAGGAACCTGGAACGTGCAAGGAATTAGAGGTAAAGCAGAAGACGTTGCGAAAGAACTAGAACGAATGAAAGTTGATATAGCAGTGCTAACAGAAACTAAGAGAAAAGGACAAGGAAGCGATTTCCTAGGTCAATATATCCACATACATAGTGGAGTTCCTAAAGATGAACATGCAAAGAGAGGCGTCTCAATACTTGTGAAGAAAACTCTCAAAAGGCTTATATCTAACTGGCAAACGATTAGCGAGCGTATAGTTACACTAAATATTAACTACCAAATGCATCGCCTGACTATAGTAGGAACATATGGCCCAAATGAAGACGCAAACATCATGGAAAAGGACGAGTATTTCGAATCCCTTAGCAGCATCTTAAATGACATCGGAAAAAATAGAGAAATTATTATGTTGGGAGACCTAAATGCACGAACAGGAAGAGCCACAAATAACGCAATTGTGGGACAATTTGGAGAGGATACCCTAAATAATAACGGGCAACGACTAATAGATCTCTGCTCCCAAACAGATTTAAGAATTATGAATGGGTTCTTTAAACATAAAGACATCCACAAGTTTACTTGGCACCAAGAAACAAGACAACTCAAATCAATAATTGACTATTGTATAATAAAGCAGAAAACTAAATTAAAGGTATTAGATGTGAGAGGATATAGAGGAGTAGAATGTGGAAGTGATCACTACCTAATAATTGCAAAGATAGCTCTGCCATTTATTGCAGACCGACCCCAAAATATCACGGATGAGACGGTTACCCTAAAGAAAATCACGCCACTGGAGTATGATATCGACAGTTTCTATCATCCAAGCACCGTTGATCTATATCAGAGACGACTAGATGCACTATTACTAGAGGATGTTAAATCACAATCATCTATAGACATATATAACCACATAATAAGAAGTGTGTTATCTGCTGCTAGGGAAGCTCTAGGAGGAAAGTCGCCTAAACTGAAGAAAGAAACAAGTTGGTGGAACAAGGAACTTCAGAATGCGAAAGAACTTAAGCAAAAATTATACCATAAATGGCTCCAATCCAAATCAGAGCAGGACAAAATTGCATACAGACATGCTTTGGCAAAATTCAAACAAACCATAATCACAGAAAAGAACAACAGCTGGAAAGCAAAATGTCAGGAATTAGACTCTTACTTAGGAGGGAAAAAATCACAAGAAGCCTGGCGGTGCATCAGGAATATGAAATCAGACCAAAATGATAAAGTCAGGCTTAACATCATTGAACCTGACAAATGGACAAACCATTATAAATCCCTACTCACCGAAAAAAGACCATCCTACATAGATCAACAACTGGATGTAGGATACGGCCTGATAGGGGATAGAATAGAGTTAGAAGTAAAGACAGTTGAGACCGCTGTCAAACTACTAAAAAACAGAAGATCTACTGGACCAGAGGGTATAGCAGCTGAATTAATAAAATACGGTACTAAGAAGTTACATACACTAATAACAGAAATGTTTCAAAAGTGTCTCAACGGTGACCAAATTCCTGATGACTGGAAAACAGCGTGGATAACACCAATCCACAAAAAAGGCAGCAAAGAAAACTGCGACAATTATCGCGGGATATCAGTCACGAGTACATTTAGTCGCCTATACGGTAGAGTTCTTAAAGAACTAATATGTGAAGAATACCGCCCGTACCAGTCAGAAGAGCAGAGTGGTTTCAGAGCTGGTAGATCGACGATAGATAATATCTTCTGCTTAAGCCAACTAATAGAAAAGCGCGTAGCGAGAAATAGAGAAGTACACCTACTCTTCGTCGATCTCAGCAAAGCATATGACAATGTACCAGTGAACAAACTATGGGAGGTACTAGACAATAGCAGCATCAACGTAAATCTCATCGGAGCCCTGAAAGAGTTGTATAAAAATCAAACCTCACAGATAAAACTTGGAAACTATCTTACAAATAGTTTCCAAGTATCTAAAGGCCTACGACAAGGATGCTGCGTATCCCCCACATTGTTTAACATCTTTCTTGACGCCGCACTTAGACAATGGAGACGGAAGTGCCACGGAATGGGTATGCCAATTGGAGACAGCACTCTATACACCTTGCACTATGCCGACGATCAAGTTGTTATATCACAAGACCAGGAGGACATGCAGTATATGACCAGGAAACTACACGAGGAATACTCCAAATGGGGCCTGGAAATAAACCTGAAAAAGAGCCAATATATGTGCATAGGTGGTATAGCTGAAGAACTAGAGCTCGAAAGTGGGGAGAAAATAAAAACATGCCAAAAGTATACCTACCTAGGCACGGAAATCGATGATAACGGACGGGTAGAGGGCACAATCAGAGAGCGCATAAATAAAGGAAAAAAGATCATTGGAGCGCTAAATTCAACCCTTTGGCAGCCAGAAATCCAGCGCAGTACTAAGATGCTCATGTACAACAGTATACTAAAGAGCACCCTCTGTTACTCCTGTGAGGTGTGGCCTATCACTAAAGCCATGGAGAACAAACTACTGGTGGTAGAAATGGATTTCCTAAGAAGATCGGCGGGTATATCACGCCTTGATAAAATAAGAAATACAGAAATTAGAAGAAGAATGCAATCAGAAAAAACCATAATAGAGGACATTCAAACGAGGCAACTAATATGGTATGGCCACGTAAAACGGATGTCAGAGGAACGGCTGCCCAGACAACTATATGATTGGGTACCACCGGAAAGAAGACGTAGAGGGAGACCAGCAGCGACCTGGAACGATGGCATCAGGAGAGCGATGTCGGAAAGGAATCTCCAGGAAGGAGACTGGCAAAATCGGCGGGGATGGCGACATGGAACCGGAAGGAGAAATCAGTCTCTATAGAACCGGAACTATTATTATTATATATATATATATATATTTGAACATGTTCCAGGTCTTTGAACTTCCGTGTATTGTTTTGTGTGTCGTGAAAAGGACCTTTTTCACGACGTTTCGGCAAAATCGCATTTGCCATCTTCTGGTGGATTCTTCTCGAGTGTTAGGAGAGAACTGTTCTCTCCTAACACAAACTCCTTTTCAGGACACACAAAACAATACACGGAAGTTCAAAGACCCGGAACATGTTCAAACACATTTCGTCCGTGAAAACATACACATGAACATATATATATATTTTTTATATCGTGTTTTTATGTAGAAATATATTGAATTCTACATAAACGTTTATATGAACATTATAAGATGTTCATATCAATAACGTCATATTTATATGAACGTTATTTTCACCTTAATTACTATGCAATCACCAAATTTATCAATAGTGTAATCCCTCCATTTACGCAAGTAATTAGTTACATGCTAAGAGTGCATAAATGAAAACCGCTTAAGTGGGGCCATAGATTACAAAATCTATCCAAAGTGCGGTGGACATTCTCAAAACATCATGCCTTGAAGGCCCACTCCAGTTAATTATTGTTAAACATGTCCGTAAATTAATTTTGCTTATATGGAGGCATTGCTATATTTAGAAATCGTTAATGCAATGTCAATTCATGATCAACTTTTAGTACAGTAAGCTATGATATTTTTTTATTATGTTTGAAGTAGAAAATTTTAAATATCGGATTGATGAGGTTCATCATGTGATGAAACTCCATGCTAATATATAAATAAAACAGAATTGGTGTGAGTTTCACAAAATGTTTAATGTTGTACTACGACAATTGTTTCGCCACTGATGCCACTATGTGGCGAAACAATTGTTGTAGTACAACATTGAACATTTTGTGAAACTCACGTCAATTGCGTTTTATTTATATAGTAGAAAATTCTGACAAAACATGAATAACGTTGCCTACATTGCAACAAAAGATTTGTTGTGCGTTTATGTATGAAACAGATACACACTATTGCTATTTATATATGAAAAACTTAGCTGATTAAGGTCAATACGATTAACATTAATAAAAAATAATAGTATAAGAAATAATAACAATCTTATTTGCGTGGGAAAAACATTCAATGGGAAAGTGACTTTTATATCAGAAAATATTGCTGGCGACAGTACATAACTGGCCTTTGTAAATTATAGCTTCGAAACAAAATGACTTGGTGCGTAACTAAATTGTACAAATAAAAATGTTGCCCTACTTTACTAAAAGTTGATCGTGAATGGATAATATATGAATTTATAGAGATATAACGGGTGCTTACTTTTATTAGTTTTAATTCTACAAGCATACCCTCACAACATGTTCGCCCACTGCACCACAGTGTGAAAATGTTTTCGCTCTCCTTCATAAGCCCGCCAGACTCTTTCGTATGTTCTAAGGCACCGTCGTCACCTGAAGCAGAAAAATTTGTTTGTATTAAAATTACTACTGAAGAATTTAATTATTAAAATGCGTACCGACTAGGGCGAAGTTCTCCTCCAGCAGCTGCCTGTGCGTCTGGAACCACGTGTTGGCGATCATCGTGTTCTTGGACTTGCCGGTGGCGAAGTTGATGAAGTAAACGACGAGCCCGGCGACCATCAGGATCTCGAGCCAGTAGCTGTCCCAGTTGGCCCGGAAGTGGATCGGCACCTTGGTGATGGTGATCTCCGGCTCGGCGTCCAGCTTGTCCTCGCGGCTCTCGGCGAAGCCCTCGAACTCCTCCGTGTCCTGGAAGTGCTCGAACTCCGAGTCGTCGCTGATGATGATGTCCTGGTCGTCCTCGTCGGTGATGAATATGTCGGCGGCGTCCTGCTGGACGGCCTCCTGCGACGAGTCCTTCTGGTCGTCGTCGCCGGCCGGCACGAACGGGTCGTCCACCTCGAACTCCTCGAACTCGGCGAACTCGTTGTCCTGGGCGTCCTGGTAGTTGGTCGCCCACACCGAACACCCGACCAGGAGCACGTGCACACACACGATCCAGAGCTTCATCGTAAGGCTGGAATTGGAACGGATGGGGATGTTATTGAATCGGTCTATTAGGAAGTTATGATCTATTGGAATTAGTTGCAGTTCCTATTGATTGGGTATTTTATACATGGCATGTGCGTTGCTGTTGTTTACCTGAATGTGAGTTTATTGTTGCTGCATAAATTATTTAAAATAAATTATTCTAGGCTATTCCATTAATAAATTACTTATATTCTATGTAACGTGATACGAATATTTCTTAAGCACTGACACACGATTTTTATGACATTGGAGGTTATTATGCGACAGATTTGGTAACAAACTTAAAATCCCTAACATTTTCGAATGGTATTAAGTAATCTATACTATGGCCATCTACTGGAGGGAAGCCAAAGTTGAATCTAACGGCTTAGATTTAATTGAAATAAACAATAAATACGCTCTTAAATACATAAAAAAGCAATATGCGTAATAACAGAGTTAATTAGCATTGATTTTAAGCACCTCTGAAGAGTAATTAAGAGTTTTAAAATTAATCAAGTGATGGTGGAGGCGCAACTACCGCATAATGGCGCAAATTTTAAATTATTTTGTAATTCGCTGTTTATTAAGTTAATATCTAACGAACAGCAAAACAAATCACAGATTTGACCTCAGAAGCACGTATTCTATTAGTCCACTGCTATAAATTAACTGCAACAGTCTCAACAGTGTCGGGTTCGAAAAATATATTCCATAAATTATGCATTTTTTACTTAGGCCCAGTTTTACAATCGTGGAACATCCTTGTTCCTGGTACAATTACCTAGGATACAATTGTTTCAACAATTGTATTAACATCCTTGTTCCTGGTACAATTACCTAGGATACAATTGTTTCAACAATTGTATCCTAGGTAATTGAACCAGGAACAAGAATGTTCCATGATTGTAAAACCGGCCCTTAATAGGGCTCACAGTTTATTACAGATATAAACTGTGATACCTACAAAGGTAAAACTGCATTATTTATTTATACATAATGTATCGCGAAGTAAAAGCCTCCAGTGTTAATAAAAATATGTTCCACTGTTTAACTGATTAACTGAGAGAAAAAATAATTACAGATTCAGATTCAGAAGGCAAAAATCAAACGATTGCTTAATTTATTTTTGCCAAAAGTAATTGAAAACTCTTTACTCACAATGCCACATGGGTTAAATAATATGTTATATTTAAACAGGGAAGGATGGGGAACATACAAGCGGCCCGGGAACAAACTTTTATAGGCCCATTTTGCATTCACATAAAATTGCATTAATACCATATAATCAAAACAATAATCATACTTCAAAATTTGACAAATATGTAAAAATCAAAAATACTTTACAATAAATAATTTAAAATTGAACATATTATTTTTATTTTTAAAATATATTAAAATGTATTATCAGAGGCATAACACCTCTGAGGATGGCTAATAAAAGCCGAAACAAGTTGGGTGAAGAACATCAAATAAAAAGATTGCATAACTAAGAGAAAGTACTCCCCATAAAGAAAAAAATCAATATAAAATTTAATACCGTAAGTTTTTCATAATACTTAATTATTTATTAATACAGAGGTTCCTAAAGTGTGCGATTACTGTACTGCTTTCAATCATATTAAATAAAATATGAAAAGATTAGGTAATTAGAATTCATGCTTTGACTAAGAAAATTTAATTGTAATTATAAAATCTTCATTAAAATTACAAAGTTTTATTAGACCCAGCAATTTTTTTTTTTAATTATTGGAGTTTTATCCCGAAAGCATATCCCTCACAAAGTTGTTAAAATGTTATTTGCAGAAAATTTTTGAACATGAAAGAAAAAAATTAATAATTAAAAAAAATTTAAATGTAATTTTCAACATTATTACTTTTACAAATTTTACAGTACAAATTATAATTTCAATTGTAAAATATTAATCAAAACACAAAATCGTCATTTGCATTATACAATTTATATTGAAAATTATAATAACAATAATAATATTTACTAGCGGGAGAACCTACATAATATAAAAATTAAAAATAAAAACTTACTAAATGAAAATGAACTTGAAACTTGATTTGATTTTTTACATGAAAGTAAAAAATGTATATTACAAATTCCAAAACTCAAATGAAATAACAAAGTTATCATGATAAATGATAGAATTTAGTTGGAAATTATAAAATTCTTATAGTAAATACGAAAATATTAATTATAAATTTCAATGTTAAAATAAAATTTGAAATATTTAGTATAAATTATAAAAAAACTTTATCCTCAAAACATATAACTCACTAAGTTATTAATATTCTGGCAGAAATTTGCAAAAATATTAATGCAAAATACAAAATTATGTACAAAATTACAAAGAGAATCTATGAAGTTTTCATTGCAAATGACAAATTTTGATATCTTATTACAAATTGCAGGTTCACCAAACCATAAAATTCTCATTGAAATATCTCGCTTGTAAACTGCAAAGAATTGGAAATTACAAAATTTTCATTAGAATTGTTTAATATAATTACTAGACTTTTCATCAATTGTAAAGATCAATGGAATCTGCGAGTTTTTTTATTCTAATTTATAACGTCGTTCCCCAGAAATCACATTCCTTGCAAATGTATTAACAACCATTTCATAGAAATTCGCAAAAAATATAACGGATGGTGTAAAATGTTGTTAAAAATGTTTTTAAATTCAAAATGATGAATGTTACGAAATTTTGATGATGGATTTCAATATTTCAATAGAAATTATGGAGAATTAATTCTAAATTTCAAATGTTTTAGAATTTGTAAACGTTGAATATAAATTGGAACATTGTAGTGAAAATTGCAAAGTTTTTATTATGAATACAATATTTCAATGGAATTAGAAAACAATCATAAAGTATAAATAAGTTTACATTATCACTATAACAAATACAATAATAAATAAGCAAATAAGTAAATAAAGAATAAAATCAGATTTATTGGAATTATGTAATTTTCTTTGTGACTTTCATCATTCATCATTCTAAATTACCAAATTGCAATAACTTTATGAAAATTCCATTGTTAATTCATAAATTTTAAAGTATAAATATGTTTACATTAACACTATAACAAATACAATAATAAAGAAGTAAATAAGTAAATAAAGAAATAAATCAGTTTTATTGGAATTATGTAATTTTCGTTGTGACTTTCATCATTCATCATTCTAAATTACAAAATTGCAATAACTTTATGAAAATTTAATTGTTAATTGATAAATTTCACTGTAAAATGTAAAATATTCAACATTCGTATTATAAATTACAACATTTCAGCAGCGATTATCAAAATTTTATTGTAAATTGCCAAAATTTCACTATAAAATGCAAAATGTCATTGGCATTTCCAAAATTTGTATCGAGTTGTTAAAATGTTTATAGTTATTTGTAGGAAATTTTATGAAAATAAACTTAGGCGGAAATTACGAACTTTTCATTAGAGATTACGAAATGTTTATTAGATATTATGAAATTCTTATTATAAATACTAAAATGTTACAACATATACATTTTCCTTACAAATTAGAACATTTGATTAAAAATTGCAAAAAGCTAATCACACCACAGCATATTAAAATTAAATCATGTCGATTGTAAATTAAATTTACAAAAGGTTCAAAATTTTCAATACATGTTTTATTAGAAATACCAATTTTTTTATAAATTACAAAGATTAATGGAACCTGCCAATTTTTAGTTGAAAAATATAACGGCTATCTACACAATTTATATTCCTCGCCAAATTATTTCATGTTTCATAAAAATTTGCAAAAAATATGATGGAAACGGAATGGATCCATGGAAAATCCTAGTTCAAAAAGGGAGCTGCGAGGCGAAAAAGTTTGGGAACCACTGTGTTAATACATATATGAACAATCTTTATTGGGCTATCGACCACATGGGGTCTTTCCGCCTTGTGTTAATACATTAAATCAAAATTATTAATAAACTTGTCGTCGGATCTGGGAAATTTCTGGGGCTTCCGGCCCAACATTCGGGATGGCTACAGGCCCACCGGGAAATTTCCCATTTTCCCGTATGGCCCATCCGCCCCTGCACGTAGATCTGGATCAGACCGTGCAAGAAGTACCACGGAGTGAAGATCAAGCTCTTGGTCTTACAACTTTAAGAGACAGATTTTCAACATTGTGAGCAATTAGAAATGATTGGTTGGGTCTAAGCTGAAAGAGTGTGTATGGCTACTGTTTACAGAAGATATTCTGTCTATGATTTCATTTTTATAATAATAGTTTATTTTTGTTAGGGTTATTTATTACAACAATAATTATCAGCGATAAATAAACAGAGAAACAACTTGCTATGTATTTATAACAAAATTTTGTGGCAAAAACATAGCAAGTTGTTTCTTGCTATGTTTTGCTATGTTGCTATGTTTTTACCACAAAATGTTGTGGTAAAAACATAGCAAGTTGTTTCTTGCTATGTTTTGCTATGGCCCATCCGCCCCTGTATTTAAATAATAAAATGTATACATAGTATAATAGTATAGTATTTATAATAGTATAAATAATATACTGTATAACTTCAGAATTCTACAATAAAATTAAATTATTTAATATGAGATATAACGGATATACTATATTTTGTACGCATCTCGTTTTCGCATATGTTTGCTATGATCATGTCAGTTCATGTATGAAGATGTCTTCATTTATTACAAAATTTATAAAATTAAGAATGAAGATATTTGGTTAGAATGTTTACGATTTGAAATCGTGTTCAGCTATTATGTAGCTCGACTTTTTAAGACTATCACGTCTAAACTATAGAGAATATGCTAGAAATGATTACGAATTCGTGAAAATTATTTGGTTTAATTTTTGCGCGTTCTCGCGAATCAAGTTTAATCGATCGATTGTAGTTGATCAACAAAAGTTGAGTGAAAACTATTGTTTAAAGTTGATTGAAACAAAGGTTTTCACTCGATTGTAGTTGATCAACAAAAGTTGAGTGAAAACTATTGTTTAAAGTTGATTGAAACAAAGGTTCTCACTCGATTGTAGTTGATCAACAAAAGTTGAGTGAAAACTATTGTTTAAAGTTGATTGAAACAAAGGTTTTCACTATAGTATTCATTCAACTTTTGTTCATCAATAATACCGATCAATTAAATTTGATTCGGCAATAAGCAATTTGTTATCAACGCAATCTTCTTAAACATTGTTCTTAAACTTCAGAAACGATTGAGTTAATACGAGTTTTTGTTATTACTGACGTACCTAATTGTATTCCTGTGAAAGTACATATTTCTTTATTTATTTTTAGTCAAAAGTGTTCATAATTTCATTTCTCGAACGGAAAAGTTAATGAGCTCTTATACCAAATCGGGTTTCCAATGGTGTATCTATCATTGGGTACGTACGAAAAATATCCGACGTTATAATTTCCGCGAGATGTGGTTTTCTCCACCGTTTGAGGGGCTCCAGTGGTTGTTGTGCTCTTCGTGGTGGTCGTCCTCTTCATCGTAATGTATTCTGGCAGTAAATTAGCCACCGAGACATTTTCGTCAACCGGTTCGAAATCAGGGGTGCTACTGGTTCTGTCATCTCCTGCGGGGGCTGATGTGAAGAGCTTCATGGCATCCAGGCTTATGGGGGTCATGGGGGTGTCCTCCTGGATCCTCGAAGCTACGGTCGATGGCTGCTGAGGATTGGTAACCTCGTCCTCTTTGTTGTGCTTACAGTCTGGATTGGTGTTGATTGCCTCCGTAGGTTGTGTAGAATTCTTGGCTGTTGGCCATTCCCATCCTGATTGGGTCTCGTTCGGCTTTTCCGAAATTTCCTGCAGCCTATCTATTATCGTGATGTCCTCCGGAGCAACCGTCGAAGCCCAAACTGGCGTGTAATTAGGCTTGGCGCTGGTTTGGCTGAAATTGGTGTAGCCACTGGCACTGGCTGGCCATGGCTCACCTGGAGGAACCAGCTGGGACACCAGGTTGTGGCTGGCACTGGGCTGGAAGCCGGGCCTGTGAGGTGGAGGACGAGTCTGCTGGGCCCCGCATCCTGCCAGGAACACCCATCCAAGCAACACCAAACTGCACACTAAAACCTTGGTGTTAAAATCTTAAGAGTTTGGCATAATTTTGAGCAACTTACTTGTGGAAGAGGCGTCCGATTAACACTGACTGCACGAACGAAGCCAGGAAAATAAACTCGTCGGATTTAAAATGCGTATTGGGAATACCGAAGAACGCAGGCTATTTATGAAAACCTGTTTTCTGTTGCGACCCGTCCAAACGTGTGCACATGGTGCATTCAAAACCTCGCAAAAATGCGTCTGAGTACATAAAAGCTAATTTTTAAAATTTCGAGTTAGATGTTTAACAATGCAGGTTAATTAACAGCTAGAAAAACCGCTAACTTTAATGTATGTGCATATATTATAGCAATAATATTTCTCTCTTAATATTCACTGATTCATTACACAAATAAAAACCGGTGTAGTATTTCCTGTGATCTATTAATTATGTTGTTTAATTGTCAATTCAAGTACACAAGGGAACGGCCAAGCATAAACGAAAGATCGATAATAGATTACCACCTAATTAATAGAAACAGCCAATTAGCAAACTTCTAACAAATTCACTTAATTATGCAATAAAATGCATTCATTATTTACGCATTTAATTTTGCATGTTGAAAGTCTACAATTTTCTTCCAGAAGCTTCTGAAAACTTCTCAAATTTTCTGAAATTGACTCCTCTGGTATAACACATATAAAGAAAATCTGTATAAGAATCCATCCCTTGGATATCCAATTAGCAAACTTCTATAAAATTCACTTAATCATAAAACTAAATGCATCCATTATTTATGAAAGTCTTTGCTTACATTTGCTGAAAACTTGTGTAATTTTTGTAATTATGACCCCTGGTATAACATATACAAAGATAATCTGTAGAAGAATCCATTTCTTGGATATCCAATTAGCAAACTTCTAACAAATTCACTTAATTATGCAATAAAATGCACCCATTATTTACGCATTTAATTTTGCATGTTAAAAGTCTACAATTTTCTTCCAGAAGCTTCTGAAAACTTCTGAAATTTTCTGAAATTGACTCCTCTTGTATAACACATATCAAGAAAATCTGTATAAGAATCCATCCCTTGGATATCCAATTAGCAAACTTCTATCAAATTCACTTAATCATGATATTAAATACATCCATTATTTATAAAAGTCTTTGCTTATATTTGCTGAAAACTTGTGTAATTTTTGTAATTATGACCCCTGGTATAACATATACAAAGATAATCTGTAGAAGAATCCATCTCTTGGATATCCAATTAGCAAACTTCTAACAAATTCACTTAATTATGCAATAAATGCATCCATTATTTATGCATTTAATTTTGTATGTTGAAAGTCTACAATTTTCTTCCAGAAGCTTCTGAAAACTTCTGAAATTTTCTGAAATTGACTCCTCTTGTATAACACATATAAAGAAAATCTGTATAAGAATCCATCCCTTGGATATCCAATTAGCAAACTTCTATCAAATTCACTTAATCATGAAACTAAATGCATCCATTATTTATAAAGTCTTTGCTTACATTTGCTGAAAACTTGTGCAATTTTCTGTAATTATGACCCCTGGTATAACATATACAAAGATAATCTGTAGAAGAATCCATCTCTTGGATATCCAATTAGCAAACTTCAAACAAATTCGCTTAATTATGCAATAAAATGCACCCATTATTTATGCATTTAATTTTGCATGTTGAAAGTCTACAATTTTCTTCCAGAAGCTTCTGAAAACTTCTCAAATTTTCTGAAATTGAGTCCTCTGGTATTACACATATAAAGAAAATCTGTATAAAAATCCATCCCTTATTAGGGATGGATCCAATTAGCAAACTTCTATCAAATTCACTTAATCATGCAATAAAATGCATCCATTATTTATAAAAGTCTTTGCTTATATTTGCTGAAAACATGTGCAATTTTTGTAATTATGACCCCTGGTATAACATATACAAACATATTCTGTAGAAGAATCCATTTCTTGGATATCCAATTGGCAAACTTCTATCAAATTCACTTAATTATGCAATAAAATGCACCCATTATTTATGCATTTAATTTTGCATGTCGAAAGTCTACAATTTTCTTCCAGAAGCTTCTGAAAACTTCTCAAATTTTCTGAAATTGACTCATCTGGTATAACACATATAAAGAAAATCTGAATAAGAATCCATCCCTTGGATATCCAATTAGCAAACTTCTATCAAATTCACTTAATCATGCAATTAAATGCATCCATTATTTTTAAAAGTCTTTGCTTACATTTGCTGAAAACTTGTGTAATTTTTACTAGGAGTCTTTGCATGCTATTTGTTTACTTTATATTTATTAGAGTACTTTATGAAGTGAAGAACCGAGCATAGCATATGTTTTTCTAGTTCTAAATTATAAAAAAATATAAAAAGTAGAAGCAAAAGTTTTTAATCCGGGCCTGTGCACGTCTATAAAACAGATTCCTGTTTTATCTGTAAAGCAGCTCTACCAACTTACACCCACATGACACATCGCGATTCCGAAAAGTACCCTTTATTATGTTACAATGCAAATATCTCTGTGCGAAAGAACGACAAAAGTGCGCCCGTTTACTTGCAGTTTTAACTCGTTTAATTAATTGAATTATAAGTAAATAGTTCACATATTTAGGCCGACCCTAGTTTTCTTTGCCCCACATTGGTGGCAGTCCTGGTATCAAAATGTACACCTCCCAATGAGCTGTTATTAGAACATATACAGTGATATATAGTCACGTAAAATTATTTATAATTAAGTGTAAAGTAACTAATATAAAATGATTTTATTAGAAATAAATAATAGGGTAGTAGAAGAGACGTTATCGTTAAAGTTTAAAAACGCACAAGCAGGGTAAGTCCATTTAATACATTAAAATAGGTAATAAGCTTGACCGGTTCCCCTGGGCTGGGTCTTAACGTTATTGATAATATGCTGCGGTAAACATTTAGCTGATTCAATTGCGTGTGCATGGGCCTCCTGCCGGGAGGGGTGTGCCCCGCAATGTGCCCCCATTTTCCATCTGAGTCATTGAGAAAATGGGTTGAATATGTGTCATGGATGTAGCTCCATGCTACCATAATAATATCCTATTAAAAGGCCCTACAATCAATTATAACCCCACAGTTAAATCAACTGCGAATTTCCTTTGCACCGACAATAACCTGATTAAAGTTTCTGTAGTCCCCTTATCTTATCAATTGTATGTAACCACAAAATTATCTTTAGTGGACGCTAAACAAACATTTAAAAATTATACATCCAACTGGGAACTGATGACACACCTTTTAGTCAATATTTACGATTAACCACTATCGCCTATACATTAATTTTCATTGATTTCAGTGTAAAAAATGAGTCAATAGATGTTACAGTAGCGGATTTCGATGGTGTGTTGTATCACATTTCAAATGTTAACGGTGATAAAACGAAAGTTAGAGTAAGTCGAGTCGTGCTCCTCATATCGACCCTAGTAACCCCCGTACATTTCAGGTTAGTATATCGCTTAAGTTTTACAAAGAGCTGCAAGAACACGGCGCGGATGAGCTCCTAAAACGAGAGTACGGGCCGTTGATGGTGAGCCCGGAGGACGGCTACAATGTATCCATACTGGTGGACCTGGAGAACATTCCGGACAATTGGCAGGACATAGTCAAAAAAGTCGGACTGCTGAAGCGCAACTGCTTCGCCTCTGTGTTCGAGAAATACTTCGATTTCCAAGAGCAAGGCGACGACGGGCAGAAGCGGGCCGTCATACACTACAGGAACGATGAGACGCTGTGAGTAACGCTCACTTACTTCAGTTAATTTACTTACAGTATTAGAAATAACGAAATACTTGATTAAATTGAAACTTAAATTAATACAGCGAAACTTTAACCAAGTGTTTGATTTAACCGAAATACTTGATTTATAAATGCGCAGATACGTGGAGGCGAAGGCCGACAGGGTCACCGTCGTCTTCTCGACCCGCTTCAGGGACGAGGACGACGTCATCATCGGCAAGGTGTTCATGCAGGAGCTGAAGGAGGGACTGAGGGCGTCCCACACCGCCCCGCCGGTGCTCTTCAGCCACCGGGAGCCGCCCCGAGAGCTGCAGAACACCGACGCCGTCATAGACAACAAGGTCGGCTACGTCACGTTCGTCCTGTTCCCCAGGCACACGGCCAGGAACACCCGGGACAACACCATCAACTTGATCCACATGTTCCGGCACTACTTGCACTACCACATAAAATGTTCTAAAGCCTACATTCACAGCAGAATGAGGTCCAAGACGTCAGAGTTCCTTAAAGTATTAAACAGAGCAAGGCCCGAAAATAAGTCCACCGATAAGAAAACCATAACGTAAGTACACTACGATAACGAGACCATCATGCTTTGTTGTAAGCAGGTATGTGTTGGCACGATCGGGAGTTTTAATCATTATTTTTTAACGGGGATGTTGTACACGGTGACCTGAATGTATGCCGTGCCAAGTAGAATGCATTACTTTGCTAGTCCAGTCTACATTTTCTGAATCTGGATTGAATTTTGAAGACAAATTATTCAAATATATTTGTTATATGTGATACTAAATTTTTTTCTTCTGTTGCAGGGGGCGAACATTTATAAGGCGAGATTGACCTGTATAGATCAAATTATTGTGAGAAAATATAACATCGGCTCAAAAATATTTAATGCGTTACTAAGAAAAAACCATGAAAAATCAAACAAAAAAAAAATTACATTTAATAAACTGCCCCTTGAATTTGGTTCGACACCGATAATTTAGCGTGCATTTACCAGCCATCGTGTTATCTAATAATTTCGTAACCTTTTTTAAACATTTTTACTCATTGTTTTATACGAAAGTAATATTTTTTTTTTGTATGTATAAACTTTATTTAAATATATTATGCAGTTATTTACCATATTATTTCGACTTTTTTCATTTTCTAGTTGTGAAACTGGACCAGGAGAGTTTTGTAAATATTTCTGTGCTTCCTATCAGAACAAATCAATCGCACTTTTTATACTGTTACCTATGCTTTACTCATTAACGATGTACTTTGCACTTATCGTTTGATGTAATATGCCAAAAAATAATTAAATTCCTATTCTTAGATTTTAGAGATAGTTTTGAAATAAAATTCTGTACAAATCAATAATAATTACAGTAGGGAGTATAATGAACAGGGTGTGTTCAATGTGTTGACGAGTCGTGTTACGAGAAAGCACAGCTTCTCTGGACAACCTTAATTCTGTGTTAATGCGAGAGAAAATTGTACAATAGTTTTTAATTATAGTCGTACAATATTTGTTTGGAACTTCATGATAAAAAAATAAAAACATTATTTTAACTTAAGATGTCGCACCGGTTTTATTTCTCGCTCTAACATTCGATTTCAGGCTGGGCGCCGCTACGCTTCGTGATCCTCATCAGCTGCTTTATCTTGCTAAACTTGCTAGGCTGCTGCGGCTCCGCTTTCAGGTTGCTGGTCACGTCGCAGCCGAAGTTGTACTCGTCTATGTTCCTCGCCTCCGTTTTGTAATCTTCCTGGATTATCTCCATAGCTGCAATAGACAGGACAATAGCATTTAAGATTTGTTTTTGGGTGTTTACTCAAAAATTATAATTTTTGACTTGCTGACGTTTCCCATTAAACTTGAAACAATAACACAGTGTAACTACATGTATGTAACTACAACTCATACACAGTGTATGAGTTATAGACCATGGGTCTTTCGGCCCGTATAGTTATCTGTGCAATGTACTGCCATTTACCCCCTTTCAGATCAATCTCGTCCATTTCCTGGTTCTGTATGAGGCGGATCCTTTCCCTGAACTTCTCCACCAGCTTTTTACGCCTATAGTTGGCCTCTATTTCCTGCTTGGTCCGTGGTATCCGTATTTTCACGCAGCAGCACACAAGGATGACTGTAATAAAAATAAGTTTATTGCAATAAATATTACACAGAATTAAAATATAAACTCAAAATGTGAACAAAAATGTAACCATTTTTACAAAGTTTTAATCCTCCCAAGAATTGTGTCTAGATGATGTGTATCTAAATGGAATTGTAGACAAACTGCTAATTGCTTATTGAATATGTTTGCAAAATAAACTATTGATGCATGTAATTTTGCTGTTATGGCCGATGATAGTAGAACAGAAGGTAAATCAAGAATGATGGTAAATCATATTTATGCCATTAAGGCAGTTAAATTAACATATCCAAAAATTTTAGAATATTTTAAAGATTATCTGATGCAAAAGCAAAATGGCTGGCTCATTAAAAAATGTACCATTTTATGTTTGTTCTTACAAATTCTTGAAGTCGCTTGAGGAGTTCATCAATTGCTTCAGAGTGAAAAGTTTGATTCATCTAAAGCTTCTCTTGGTATTAAAACTTTAATTGTAAGCCTAGCACAGGCGAGTGTAAAAAATATTAAGTTTTGCCATCTCGCTTACCAATTCCCAGGAATGTTGCGAAGCAGAAGAACATGACGTGCCATACGCGGAATCCGGAGCCTTCCAGAGCGGATTTCTCGATCCAAGGCTCTGTAGCCTCATTTGGATTTGGATGGAACGTCGCCATGCTTCTTGTGATATCGCCGAAGACGGACTAATGAAATTCGCGACGTGAAGGCGCACCCTTAACACACCTACCCATTTATACTTATTGCTTTAATAAACCGATGCGCAGGATAATCACCCCCTGGCCTTCGCCATATTCAGCAACGCGAATGAGATTATGTGCACGAAACATGCCAACGAAAATTATTTTGAAATATTACCGACCTACAAATTTTTTTGAAGTTTTTGTGTATTGGACCAATGCTTACATTTGGAAGTGAAACGTGGGTGCTTAATGAAAAACAAAAGAGTAAAATAAGAGCTGTAGAAATGAAGTACTTAAGAAGAGAATATTGGGTAACTATAATGGACAAAATAAGAAGTGAATTCATCAGAAGAAAACTGCAAATAAAAAGTATGGAAGACTACATTGAAGAACGACAATTAGGGTGTAATGAGTGCAAAATAGATTTTAGTAAGTGTCGAGGCCAGTCATATGATAATGCTGCCAATATGTCTGGCAAATACAAGAGTATGCAAGAAATAATATTGAAGATGCTTGGTACATTCCATGTGCTGGTCATTCCCTGAATCTTGTTGGTAGAGCAGCAGTTGGCTGTTGTTTAGATGCACTAAACTTTTTTGGAATTTTTCAAGAAATATATAATTTATTTTCTTCATCTACACATAAATAGGCAGTACTGTTGGCATTCTTCAAAGATGATTCAAAAGTTCCAGAGTCTTTGTCGAAGACTAGATGGGAAGCAACTGGTGCTCTACAAACAAGATTCAGGGACTGACCAGCACATGGAATATACTAAGCATCTTCAATATTATTTCTTACATATCCTTGTATTTGCCAGACATATTGGTAGCATTATAATATGACTGGCCTCAACATTTACTAAAATCTATTTTGCACTCATTTGTAAGGTCCGGACGTGCAGACAAATAATGCTGCAGTATATTTAAGTATATATGACTATTGCTCACTCGGACATTTTTTTGGGGAGCTCGCAAGAAAGTGGGGGCCCTAAGCTATAGCTTGTGTAGCTTATACGTAAATCCTGCATTGCGTAGGAGCAGGGGAGGATGGGGAACATACAAGCGGCCCGGGAACAAACTTTTATCGGCCCATTTTGCATTCACATAAAATTACAATAATACCATATAATCATAACAATAATCATACTTCAAAATTTGACAAATATGTAAAAATCAAAAATACTTTACAATAAATAATTTAAAATTGAATATATTATTTTTATTTTTAAAATATATTAAAATGTATTATCAGAGACATAACACCTCTGAGGATGCCTAATAAAAGCCGAAACAAGTTGGGTGAAGAACATCAAATAAAAAGATTGCATAACTAAGAGAAAGTACTCCCCATTAAGAAAAAATCAATATAAAATTTAATACCGTAAGTTTTTCATAATACTTATTTATTTATTAATACAGAGGTTCCTAAAGTGTGCGATTACTGTACTGCTTTCAATCATATTAAATAGAATATGAAAAGATTAGGTAATTAGAATTCATGCTTTGACTAAGAAAATTTAATTGTAATTATAAAATCTTCATTAAAATTACAAAGTTTTATTAGACCCAGCAATTTTTTTTTTTAATTATTGGAGTTTTATTCCGAAAGCATATCCCTCACAAAGTTGTTAAAATTTTCAGAGTTATTTGCAGAAAATTTATTAAACATGAAAGAAAAAAATTAATAATTAAAAAAATTTAAATGTAAATTTCAACATTATTACTTTTACAAGTTTTACATTACAGATTATAATTTAAATTGTAAAATATTAATCAAAACACAAAATCGTCATTTTCATTATACAATTTATATTGAAAATTATAATAATAATAATATCTACCAGCGGGAGAACCTGCATAATATACACATAAAAATTAAAAATAAAAACTTATTAAATGAAAATGAATTTGAAACTTGATTTGAGATTTTACATGAAAGTAAAAAATGTATATTATAAATTCCGAAACTCAAATGAAATAACAAAGTTACCATGATAAATGATAGAATTTAGTTGGAAATTATAAAATTCTTATAGTAAATACGAAAATATTAATTATAAATTTCAATGTTAAAATAAAATTTGAAATATTTAGTATAAATTATAAAAAACTTTATCCTCAAAACATATAACTCACTAAGTTATTAATATTCTGACAGAAATTTGCAAAAATTTAATGCAAAATACAAAATTATGTACAAAATTACAAAGAGACGCCATGAAGTTTTCATTGCAAATGTCAAATTTTGATATTTTATTACAAATTGCAAGTTCATCAAACCATAAAATTCTCACTGAAACGTCTCGCTTGTAAACTGCAATGAATTGGAAATTACAAAATTTTCGTTAGATTTTTTTAATATAATTACTAGACTTTTCATAAATTGTAAAGATCAATGGAATCTGCGAGTTTTTTTATTCTAATTTATAACGTCTTTCCCCAGAAATCATATTCCTTGCAAATGTATTAACAACCATTTCATAGAAATTCGCAAATAATATAACGGATGGTGTAAAATGTTGATTAAAATGTTTTTATATTCAAAATGATGAATGTTACGAAATTTTGATGATGGATTTCAGTATTTCAATAGAAATTATGGAGAATTAATTCTAAATATCAAAAGTTTTAGAATTTGTAAACGTTGAATATAAATTGGAACATTGTAGTGAAAATTGCAAAGTTTTTATTATGAATACAATATTACAATGGAATTAGAAAACAATCATAAAGTATAAATAAGTTTACATTATCACTATAACAAATACAATAATAAATAAGCAAATAAGTAAATAAAGACATAAATAAGTTTTATTGGAATTATGTAATTTTCGTTGTGACTTTCATCATTCATCATTCTAAATTACCAAATTGCAATAACTTTATGAAAATTTCATTGTTATTTGATAAATTTTAAAGTATAAATATGTTTACATTAACACTATAACAAATAAAATAATAAAGAAGTAAATAAGTAAATAAAGAAATAAATGAGTTTTATTGGAATTATGTAATTTCCGTTGCGACTTTCATCATTCATCATTCTAAATTACAAAATTGCAATAACTTTATGAAAATTTTATTGTTAATTGATAAATTTCACTGTAAAATGTAAAATATTCAACATTCGTATTATAAATTACAACATTTCAGCAGCGATTATTAAAATTTTATTGTAAATTGCCAAAATTTCACTATAAAATGCAAAATGTCATTGGCATTTCCAAAATTTGTATCGAGTTGTTAAAATGTTTGTAGTGATTTGCAGAAAATTTTATGAAAATAAACTTAGGTGGAAATTACGTGTTCATTAGAGATTACAAAATGTTTATTAGAAATTATGAAGTACTTATTAAAAATACCAAAATTTTACTACATATACGTTTTCGTTACAAATTAGAAAATTTTATTAAAAATTGCATAAAGCTAATCAAAACACAACGTATTAAAATAATATCGTGTCGATTGTAAATTAAATTTACAAAAGCTTCAAAATTTTCAATACATTTTTTTATTAGAAATACCAATTTTTTTATAAATTACAAAGATTAATGGAACCTGCCAATTTTTAGTTGAAAATTATAACGGCTATCTACACAATTTATATTCCTCGCCAAATTATTTCATGTTTCATAAAAATTTGCAAAAAATATTATGGAAACGGAAAGGATCCATGGAAAATCCTAGTTCAAAAAGGGAGCTGCGAGGCGAAAAAGTTTAGGAACCACTGTGTTAATACATATGTAAACAATCTTTATTAGGCTATCGACCACATGGGGTCTTTCCGCCTTGTGTTAATACATTAAATCAAAATTATTAATAAACTTGTCGTCGGATCTGGGAAAATTCTGGGGCCCAACATTCGGGATGGCTACCGGCCCACCGGGAAATTTCCCATTTTCCCGTATGGCCCATCCGCCCCTGCGTAGGAGGGTAGTAAATCAACCCTGAATATTTACAACAATTATAAAAAGTGTGCATTAAATTGTCTGTGAATATAATGTGTAAGTGGCACTTTTCAATTTGCCGTAGGAGGGTACTAAATCAACCCTGAATATTTAAAACCGAATTTATAACTACAGAATTCCAATTCAAGTTATAATTATATATATATATATATATATATATATATATATATATATATATATATATATATATATATATATATATATATATATATATATATTATATATATATATTATATATTACGGGTTATGAATTAACTTTTAACAAGGTGTTAAAAAATAACACAATCATGATTTGTGAATCAAGTCCTTACAAACTGTTAAATTATAATTGGCGTTGTAAATTTGAATTTGATTGCCATGTGAAAACTAAACACACTTTAACTACCAAACCACCTTACAATGGTTGCAAATTACTTGCATAATTATTTGGGATATCTCTTAAAACCTCGCGAACAAAAATTCGGGAGGGCAAATCTGGGAATTACCTGAGAAAGAAAAGCTCTATTTTTGTACAAGTGCGACATCTAGCGGCGTTGCAATCGCCTAATGGCGTTTTTTAGATCGTGAATAGATATTTGAAGGCGTGCCAACGTAGGCAAAATAAATTCTTACAGTTTATCACACAGCCTTATAACATCTGAATAATGAGTATTGAGAACAAAAGAGTATTATTTGATGTGAATAATGTATCTAATCTGTTTTTGAAATTGTAATTGTTTGAAAATTTCTTGTTGGTCTGAACAGACTTCAGTTTGATGGTAGGAAGGAGTTGTATTTCCAAGTGTGCGCTTGCAGCTAAGCAAAATAATTACAAAAGGTTTTTGCTATATAGGGAGTGATAATATTTATTGCTTAGGTGGTGATTATCGGTGATTTGTGTGGTTATTTTTGAATATTCGGTGAGATAAGGGCGAAATGACAGTTGTAGACTGCGGCATGCGGGGATTGACGAACGGATTAAGCTTGGCAACAGTGGCCAGAAGCGACCGGTCGTATACTGCGGCAAGTCTGTGTAACCTTTCATTTCATAAAACTGTACAAAAATTATAATGTTTTGCTCATGATAATGAATTTAGTGAGATATAAATATACAAATAAAGTGTTCACGCGTTTCAATTGTTTGTGAGTGTGTAAATACAGAAAACAATCAAGCTGGCGACTAACAACAGTGATAGTAAATCAAATATGGCTTCTTCAGCCAAAATTTTACAGACCAATTCAGCGTGGTTTCAGAAGAAGATAAACCTGAGGCCGCAGCACAGGGGGGTGCACCTTGTCACGGAGGAGATTCTGCGGCAAATACCCGAATTGTCACAATTCGCGATGGGATTATGTCATGTACAAAGTATGACATTTATTACCCTGTTTCAATTTGACATACACACTCATTTCCAACCACCTACTTACCCTACTACCCTAAATACCGAAATCATCACACACCACCACACCATTCATGCCCCCACACAACAAACATGCAACAGCCACCCCCACGCACACTCACCTCCACACGCCGACTGCACCACTTGGCCCACATTTCGAAACTCCCTCGCACACTCTCGAATCATGTTTTGATTATCTGAAATCAATAATCAATGCCACCCGGTGTGTTTATTTAATGCAAGCCATGTGCATGCACCGCACAATTACCTCCCCAGCCCGGCCGCTCCGCCTGACCGGGGCCCCTGCAAGCTGAACCGAGCCAATGCACGCATTAGCTAATTGCGCCCTCCGTTCATCAGTTAAAGAATTCTTTCATGACTCCACCAGATTATTCATTCAAAAGCCACGATTTTCGCATGCTCTGCGCAATTACAATTAGGCACCGCCACTTTCCTGCGTACATGCACGGCTTCATTTACACAGATATTTGTGCTTCACACTGATAACAGCACGATTTATTACTTTTACATACTACTTTGCATATGTATTTCGTGTTTACTAAATTTGACGGCCGAGGAATTAAGTATCAACCAACAGTATCAGTGGGAAAGGAAACATTGAGGCTGGCTTACTATCCGAACTGATGGTAACTAATTCGCCTGATTCGATTTCTTAACAAATTCTGCATTTACTATAGCAAGAGCACAAGTTTCGGATGCAAGAACTAATCTGCAAAAGATCTGCAATACTAACTCTATTATCCCTATAGTTATTGCATTTTGTAAATTAGCTGGCAAGAAGAAATAATACAGTTGACTTACGGTTTATAACACCAGCCCTTTAAATTTGTTGATAAACTATGTTGAATTGGTAAATAAAATATGTTGTTTTGAGTTTCACATATTTATTACTTCAACAATTGTTTTGCCACATGTCAATTGTTTCACCACAATCAAGCCACTGTATGCCGAAACAATTGAGGCGTTGATTTTATAAAGTGCACATGTCCAAAAATCAATTATGTGGGAAATGTAAAAAAATTACAGTGGAAGTTATACTCAAAGTTGTTTCACCACAATTAAGCTACTGTTTGGCCAAACAATTGAGGCGTTTATTTTAAAAAGTGCACATGTCCAAAAATCAGTTATGTGGGAAATGTAAAAAAATTGCAGTGGAAGTTATACTCAAAGTTGTTTCACCACAATGAAGCCACTGTTTCGCGAAACAATTGAGGCGTTTATTTTAAAAAGTGCACATGTCCAAAAATCAGTTTTGTGGAAATGTAAAAAAAAATACAGTGGAAGGTATACTCAAAGTTGTTTCACCACAATGAAGCCTCTGTTTGGCGAAACAATTGAGGCGTTTGTTTTAAATAGTACACATATCCAAAAATCAGTTTTGTGGGAAATGTAACAAAAGTACAGTGGAAGTTATACTCTAAGTTTCACCACAATGAAGCCTCTGTTTGGCCAAACAATTGAGGCGTTTATTTTAAAAAGTGCACATGTCCAAAAATCAGTTGTGTGGGAAATGTAAAAAAAATTACACTGGAAGTTCTACTCAAAGTTGTTTCACCACAATGAAGCCACTGTTTCGCGAAACAATTGAGGCGTTTATTTTAAAAAGTGCACATGTCCAAAAATCAGTTTTGTGGGAAATGTGAAAAAATTACAGTGGAAGTTATACTCAAAGTTGTTTCACCACAATGAAGCCACTGTTTGGCGAAACAATTGAGGCGTTTATTTTAAAAAGTGCACATGTCCAAAAATCAGTTTTGTGGGAAATGTAAAAAAAATTACAGTGGAAGTTATACTCAAAGTTGTTTCACCACAATGAAGCCACTGTTTGGCGAAACAATTGAGGCGTTTATTTTAAATAGTACACATGTCCAAATATCAGTTTTGGGGGAAATGTAAAAAAAAATACAGTGGAAGTCATACTCAAAGTTGTTTCACCACAATGAAGCCACTGTTTGGCCAAACAATTGAGGCATTTATTTTAAAAAGATGTCCAAATATCACTTTTGTGTGAAATGTAAAAAAAATTACAGTGGAAGTTATACTCAAAGTACTGGGAAAATAAATCGGGCTATTCTGATGTATTTATTTCAACTTATTTAAAAATAAAAATGATTTTAAATAAGAACTGTGAAACAAGAGAAAGAAAGGGGAAAAAAGTTGCAAACTTTTTAGGTGGAAATTTGGCAATGCGGACAAATGAAAATACAAAATAAAGTTTAAATACAAAATAAACTTTACTTTTTCAAAAAAATTAAATGGAAATTAAAACTGTCCACAACATCATCCTCATCCACTTCGGGTTCCTCATCAACAACACTTAAGGCCGGTTCCATAATATCACAGAAAAGTCTCCTTTATGTAAAGCTTCCTTAATAGAAAAGTTGACTTTAAAGTCTGCTTGTGTTCCATATGATAAAAGACACTTTTCCGTAAAGTGACGTTTAAAAATCAATTATGGACACGTTACAGTACTTAAAGGCGCCTTTTAGATTTAAAGGAAGCTTTAATACCATTATGGAACCGACCGTTAAATATTGCTCAGCAAAAAACCGTTCATAAAATGATATATTTTGGGGTTCCTCTAAGAAACCCATTAAGTCCTTAAGATTCTTCAGTTTTACTTAAGATATGTCTTGCTTTTTGTTTAGATGTTAATACTTAAGAAAGAAACGCAATAGACATGTGTCGTTTTGAAAGAATTGCTATATTTTCATTGGCGAAAGGGTTCTAACGCCGGAAGTTTCGAACGACGAGAAGACCAAATTTATTCAACCAAAAATGAACGGCTATTGTTCAGTTTTTACTGAAACATCAGAAAAATGGACAGCTGAATAACTGAGCAGTGATTTTGGCAATTGAAACATTTGCCAATAGTCCCGATTTGAATCAAGCACATACAAATCGACAAAAATGAACGGCTATTGTTCAGTTTTTACTGAAACATCAGAAAAGTGGACGGCTGAAAAATGGAGCAGTGATTTTGGCAATTGAAACATTTGCCAATAGTCCCGATTTGAATTAAGCACATTCAAATCGACAAAAATGAACGGCTATTGTTTAGTTTTTACTGAAACATCAGAAAAAATGACGGCTGAAAAATGGAGCAGTGATTTTGGCAATTGAAACATTTGCCGATAGTCCCGATTTGAATGTGCTTGATCTTGTTTCTTTCCGTCTATTAAATCATTACCACACCAACATTCACCACCCAATATGGAAGAATTAATAAGAGTTGTCGAAGAATATTTCGAAGCAGAGACATACATTAGAAAATGTGTTTATAAGTTTACAAACAGTTATGAAATCGATTATAGATTGTGGCGGTAACAATAATTATAAGCTTCAACATATTAGCAAGGCAAAGCTTCATATTGAATATCATTTGGCTACTATTCGTTTATTATTTTTTGTAAGTTATTTTGAAACAAAAAATTGTACTTAGAGACGAAAATGACTCACTTATTTTGTAAAAAAATAAACATCGGTAATGGCTCACTTATTATGGTAAAAATAAAAATCGGCAATGGCTCACTTATTATGGAAAAAATAAAGTTCGGTAATGGCTTACTTATTATGGAACAGATGTTGTATATATATATAAGTCTATTTAGAGGGCCAGTTTTTCTATTTCACGATTTAGTCATCAATCAAAACGTGTTGTATTAGGTTATTATATTAGGTTATATTAGGTTAGGTTATATTAGGTTATTGTCAGTTCGACAAATGCGATCTGAAATCTGTGTCATAGAATATAGGAATATATATTCTATTCCTATATTATAATATATATATATATATATATATATATATATATATATATATATAGGAATGTAGAATATAGAATATTGGAATTTTTATTGGAACAAATATATCGTATGGAGTAGAGAAAGAAATTTTATATACTTCATTTAAGAAACTTAAACCTACTTTTTTTACTTGTTTAATTTCATTGCCGTAGAATAGCATTTACCTGCTTGATAATAAATCTGCCAAAACACGATGTATATATTTGATAGTGGAGTAGAAATATTACATTAAAGCCCTGATCTATAGGTGGTGATACAAATATAAGATATGCCATGGACGGATCCCTCTCCTTGCTGCAAATATAAAAGCATTGAATTTGATGGAAGATAAACACATGATGAAATATTCAATAGGGGGGCACCAATTGAACCAGAAAAATAGACTTGCAGTGCGCTCAAATACAAACGTTGTGAGGGGGAATAGTTTGTCGGGTAAACTTTAAAAAACGCGACGTTTAAATTTAAATTGGTAGATACTTTAAGCAATTTCATGTATAAATACACATACAGTTATAATCATCAGGAAGGTTTCGACCTTTCCTTCGACTTTATAATGACCGTAAGAAGTTGAAACTCAAGTCGTTATTTAATTGTATATGTCGATATATCAATAAACCTTTTGTGGTAAAAACGTAACAAGTTGTTTCTTTGTTTTTTTTACACATTAAATGTTAAAGTCAACAGTACAGTTAAAAGTACCTTGCGCCTGAATCTTATTAAAGGAACTTGTAGAAGAACTTTATATGGATTGATCGACCGCACTTTTTGCATTTTATGGACTACGCTTTATCCATATCGGGTTCTTTAACGGGCACGCAAAATTTGATAATACACGTGATGGCCTGCTTCAGTTTCCTTCCAAACAAACCTCACTTTGATGTTTTCATTCACTTATCTAATACTGCTATGTGCTTACAAATGTACGCTTTATCCATATCGGGTTCTTTAACGGGCACACAAAATTTGATAGTACACGGGATGGCCTCCCGTGTAATAAATAAAAATACTAATGTACAGTCATGCTTACATAAATCTAGTACAAAAAACTAGGTTAGAATAGCAATTTTATATGGCAATGTCAATATGTTTGTACTAGATTTATGTGAGCATGATTGTACTTCAACTTGATGACTGCAATTAATTTTTGAATAATTTCTTTTCCTTTTTCAGTACTACACACATCTGCTAGCCTAGCTCTAAACGAAAGTTGGGACCCCGACGTTAGAGACGATATGGAAATGATGTTAAACAAAATTGTACCAGAAGGCTTAGCGTATAGACATTCGTGTGAGGGCCCAGATGATATGGTGAGTAACGATAGAGGCGTAGCCCTGCGGCGGTACACATTTACATTTGAACCTTCCTTCGTCTCGCCAATTTTCTATAGAGGCCCGTCTCCACATAAACGGCTCCACACAAATGCACGCAATCGCTCTAATATCGGCAGAGCACCAACGAGTGTTCCTCACAGTTTGATTAGACTTTAATTTTGTAAAAATTTAGTTTTGCATGAGTTGATTGAAAAATTTATATCAATGCTTCAAAACGAACGAAAAACCTGCACAGTTTGTTTCCTTCGATCCCTAACACTTTTAATTTTTAATAAAGTTGATGGAGGAAGCCGTTACTCTGTGATAATTAATCATGATGATACAAAAATGAAATTAAAATGAAACTATGTGTGGATACTACTTGGTGAAACATTATTATTAGGTTAAATCAAACACTTGGTTTTCAAATCAAACACTTTTAACCTAAAAATGAAACACGTTACTACGTTTTTTATCACTTAAAACGTAGTAAGGTTAAATCAAACACTTGGTTTTCAAATCAAACACTTTTAACCTAAAAATGAAACACGTTACTACGTTTTTTATCACTTAAAACGTAGTAAGGTTAAATCAAACACTTGGTTTTCAAATCAAACACTTTTAACCTAAAAATGAAACACGTTACTACGTTTTTTATCACTTAAAACGTAGTAAGGTTAAATCAAACACTTGGTTTTCAAATCAAACACTTTTAACCTAAAAATGAAACACGTTACTACGTTTTTTATCACTTAAAACGTAGTAAGGTTAAATCAAACACTTGGTTTTCAAATCAAACACTTTTAACCTAAAAATGAAACACGTTACTACGTTTTTTATCACTTAAAACGTAGTAAGGTTAAATCAAACACTTGGTTTTCAAATCAAACACTTTTAACCTAAAAATGAAACACGTTACTACGTTTTTTATCACTTAAAACGTAGTAAGGTTAAATCAAACACTTGGTTTTCAAATCAAACACTTTTAACCTAAAAATGAAACACGTTACTACGTTTTTTATCACTTAAAACGTAGTAATGTGTTTCATTTTTGTATCATCACTTTAATTTTTATATCCTTACTTGATTGGGTCTCAGATATCTATATATCGTTTAAGTGGAGGCGGCCTTAAGACATTTAGTTAAGGGGTTCCCAAAGTTTTATGTTTCATCAGAGCTGGTGGTAACGAAACTATGTTTGTACATTGGAGTTGGTGAAGCACGTGATTATTAGACACAATACTGAAATCTGGTACACGTGTGAGTATGTTTATCCTGCACGCTAACTTTGGAAGGTCTCTAACTGTTGGATAACTATTCCCAACCCAAAGACGTCTAAACAAATATTTAAATAGGTAAAATTAAACGCAGATTACTTTGTTTATATCACTTGAGTTTATTAAATCGTGACTATAGTTTCGAAACTTAGCGTGTCATTTTCGAACGTACAATGACACAATGGCATTGTACGTTCGAAAATGACACGCTAAATGTCGAAACTATAGTCACGATTTAATAAACTCAAGTGATATAAACAAAGTAATCTGCGTTTAATTTTACCTATTTAACAATGTATCACAAAGTAGAGCCGTCGACAGTTACTCATCCAAATATTTAAACATTACCATTAATATTTATTGCCGAGCTGCGCACTGAGTGATCACGTGCAATGAGAAGTCCACGGGATGGTGCTTTGGGAACCCCTGGTTTAGTTAGTACTTGATACCTCTTGACTATAGTGTACATTCTCGTTTTCCATAGTTAGGATACGTTTAAACTGTGTAATAGAGTAAGTTTGGTTACTTAGAGTAGATTATCGTAGTTCTGTTTAGTGAATAGCTGATAGTTGCTGTACAATGATCTCGAGCACACCCATTCACATATAAAATACTGCGGCTCGGTTTTACAATCTCTTGTTATCTTCAATCGGCAGTTAAATTGATTAACGAAAACTTGTGATTTTTGAAACTATAGTTTTCGATCTTCCTATATCTTCAATTAACTGGTAGTTTCCATAAATACCATTAAATCCACGGGTATGAATCCACGCTTTAAGTTAACGGGAGATTGTAATTCTGGGCTAACAGTGCTTTTAAACCATTGTTAGTAACATGTGTTGCTAACAAATCGACATTTCATGTGTTGCTAATAAATCGACATTTCATGTGTTGCTAACAAATCGACATTTCGCAGCCAATAAGAATTGGTTATTTCGCCTTTCTATGGCGAGCCATGTTACTAGCATTGGTGTAAACGCACCTTAAGACGATACCTATTAATTTTTACAGTAAATAACACGTTATATTTTATGCCAATGTTTGAGTTGTTTCAAACTCAATCACAAATTCTATAGGTCATTAATGATGTGATGAACATTTGCAAAGGTTCATTATTTAACATAAATCTTTGGAGCACTCAGCGACTGTTTTAGGCTTGAGCCCCACAAAACACGGCAACCGAGTCATAGTAGGTCTGTTAGTATATCTGCTTACGTAAGATACTTGAAGTGATAATAATAATATATAATAATAACAACGAGTATAAACCTTTACAGGTCAGTGGCGGTTTCTCCTATGGTTTGCAGGTTTGCGCGCAAACCAAATTTGATAATCGAAAGCAGAATCTTTTCTAATACTTAGGCATCTTAGATATCTACTTTCTTCGTGTATAATTCTGAAAACAACGAATTCCGTGTACGAAAAGGTTCCTACTACTGTGCATGTGCCGCCTTTCATAATTCATAATGTGCCGCCTTTCATAATTGCGCGAATATTAACGAAATTACACTAATGACTAGCCTGTAAATAACTATTTGTGCGCCTCATTAAAATTATGCTGCATGGTATTTGATTCTTAATCCCATTTTAACACTTTCAACATATATTTGAATACATTAATGCTTGATTTACTAACTCTTTCCATTGCCACCTCTTGACCGCTACAGACGAAGTGCGTTAAGTGTAAATATGTCCATTTGTCTGTATACTTGATTGAATTTAGTCTATTCATGATCCACGTAGTAAGAGAGATGTAAAATTAATTGCAATGTAAGTTAGACGCATGAGAAACATAACCATAATTAAATTTCTAGTAAATTAGAAGTATTAATAATTGTAAATAATTATTTCTTGCAGACAAGACATTACATTGCTAAGGTAAAATTCTTTTATATTAAATTTTGTTCGGTTACAATATTTTGTAGCTAGTAGAGTAAAAAATAGATGAGTAAGAAGATTTAGTTTGTGTTACGACTGTAAATTTAGTATTGTAAGAAATCTGATTACCTTTCTTATGAATAGATGTTTCGACATAATTTGCAAGTAAATGTGCAGACAAATGTTCAAATTTATTTTTATTATTTATTAAATAACTTGTTACGCTTTCATTGCAAAATGTAGCCCTTTGATCACTTAATTCTCCAGCTTTTCTATAGTTTAATGTTCCCAAGCCATTTTTGTTTTTGATTCGTCATCCAAAGTTTACACCTCATAACAATTTAACCACCGAAAAGAACATTAAAACAATTTGCAGAAAGTTTCATGAAGTAATATCATGTCATGTTATATTTACTTTATAGATTGATCGATGTGGCTTTTATTTGTTGAAAATTCATAATTACTAATGTTCATACATTAGTATTTACTTTATAGTTGATAATTTTTCTGCAACTAACGTTTTCATTGTTACCAAAGAAAAACTTCAGTCCGATGTAATTGTTTTGTTGCTCACGCTTTACTTTCCAAAATAAAAGATTTGAATATCAAATATTTGATTTCATTAATATTTTATAGCATGCCTCATTTATAGGTGTAAATCTTATTAATAATTTGGCACGCTTATTTCTATTACGTATGCAATACTGATTGCAGTGGAAAGCAGCCGAGCTAATAAATAAAACAGGTGCTATTGATTTAGCAATCGTATGGAGACACAATTATTAACTAGAAAAGGATCAGTTTACTAAATAAATATTTACTTAAAAATTCATGAAAAATCAGGCAGGTCAATAGCCGTTAAAATATTGACATATGATGTTAAAATTTTGTCATTTAAAGTTAACGGACATTTAGCTTAAATGTGCCTTAAAATGTGTTGGATATTGACGTTAAAATTTTGCCATTTAAAGGTAACAGATATTTAGCTTAAATGTGCCTTAAAATGTGTTAATAAATACATAAAATAAGTAAGTTAAATAAGTATGGAGACACAATTATTAACTAGAAAAAGATCAGTTTACTAAATAAATATTTACTTCAAAATTCATGAAAAATCATGCAGGTCAATAGCCGTTAAAATATTGACATATGACAGATATTGATGTTAAAATTTTGTCATTTAAAGTTAACGGACATTTAGCTTAAATGTGCCTTAAAATGTGTTGGATATTGACGTTAAAATTTTGACATTTAAAGGTAACAGACATTTAGCTTAAATGTGCCTTAAAATGTGTTAATAAATACATAAAATAAGTAAGTTAAATAAGTATGGAGACACAATTATTAACTAGAAAAGGATCAGTTTACTAAATAAATATTTACTTAAAAACTCATGAAAAAACAGGCAGGTCAATAGCCGTTAAAATATTTACATATGACAGATATTGATGTTAAAATTTTGTCATTTAAAGTTAACGGACATTTAGCTTAAATGTGCCTTAAAATGTGTTGGATATTGACGTTAACGTTTTGGCATTTAAATGTAACAGACACTTAGCTTAAATGTGCCTTAAAATGTGTTAATAAATACATGAAATAAGTAAGTTAAACAAGTATGGAGACACAATTATTAACTAGAAAAGGATCAGTTTACTAAATAAATATTTACTTAAAAATTCATGAAAAATCAGGCAGGTCAATAGCCGTTAAAATATCGACATATAACAGATATTGATGTTAAAATTTTGTCATTTAAAGTTAACGGACATTAAGCTTAAATGTGCCTTAAAATGTGTTGGATATTGACGTTAAAATTTTGACATTTAAAGGTGACAGACATTTAGCTTAAATGTGCCTTAAAATGTGTTAATAAAGACATAAAATAAGTAAGTTAAATAAGTATGGAGACACAATTATTAACTAGAAAAGGATCAGTTTACTAAATAAATATTTACTTCAAAATTCATGAAAAATCGGGCAGGTCAATAGCCGTTAAAATATTGACATATGACAGATATTGATGTTGAAATTTTGTCATTTAAAGTTAACGGACATTTAGCTTAAATGTGCCTTAAAATGTGTTGGATATTGACGTTAAAATTTTGAGATTTAAAGGTAACAGACATTTAGCTTAAATGTGCCTTAAAATGTGTTAATAAATACATAAAATAAGTAAGTTAAATAAGTATGGAGACACAATTATTAACTAGAAAAGGATCAGTTTACTAAATAAATATTTACTTAAAAATTCATGAAACATCAGGCAGCTCAATAGCCGTTAAAATATTGACATATGACAGATATTGATGTTGAAATTTTGTCATTTAAAGTTAACGGACATTTAGCTTAAATGTGCCTTAAAATGTGTTGGATATTGACGTTAAAATTTTGAGATTTAAAGGTAACAGACATTTAGCTTAAATGTGCCTTAAAATGTGTTAATAAATACAAAAAATAAGTTAGTTAAATAAGTATGGAGACACAATTATTAACTAGAAAAGGATCAATTTACTAATTAAATATTTACTTAAAAATTCATGAAAAATCAGGCTGGTCAATAGCCGTTAAAATATTGACATATGACAGATATTGATGTTGAAATTTTGTCATTTAAAGTTAACGGACATTTAGCTTAAATGTGTTGGATATTGACGTTAAAATTTGACATTTAAAGGTAACAGACATTTAGCTTAAATGTGCCTTAAAATGTGTTAATAAATACATAAAATAAGTTTAGACTTTCCAGCAATTAGCAATTGCCATGAAAACTTGATGTTTAGCTTTTTTCCGAAGTAGGAAATTGTTTTTATGTTTACATTTACCCGATTTACTGATAGAAGATATATTACCCTTTCCAGCAATTACTCTTTCCAGCAATTAGCAATTGCCATGAAAACTTGATGTTTGGTTTTTTTCCGAAGTAGGAAATTGTTTTTATGTTTACATTTACCCGATTTACTGATAGAAGATATATTACCCTTTCAAGCAATTATACTTTCCAGCAATTAGCAATTGCCATGAAAACTTGATGTTTAGCTTTTTTCCGAAGTAGGAAATTGTTTTTATGTTTACATTTACCCGATTTACTGATAGAAGATATATTACCCTTTCCAGCAATTACACTTTCCAGCAATTAGCAATTGCCATGAAAACTTGATGTTTAGCTTTTTTCCGAAGTAGGAAATTGTTTTTATGTTTACATTTACCCGATTTACTGATAGAAGATATATTACCCTTTCCAGCAATTACACTTTCCAGCAATTAGCAATTGCCATGAAAACTTGATGTTTAGCTTTTTTCCGAAGTAGGAAATTGTTTTTATGTTTACATTTACCCGATTTACTGATAGAAGATATATCACCCTTTCCAGCAATTACACTTTCCAGCAATTAGCAATTGCCATGAAACCTTGATGTTTAGCTTTTTTCCGAAGTAGGAAATTGTTTTTATGTGTACATTTACCCGATTTACTGATAGAAGATATATCACCCTTTCCAGCAATTACACTTTCCAGCAATTAGCAATTGCCATGAAAACTTGATGTTTAGCTTTTTTCCGAAGTAGGAAATTGTTTTTATGTTTACATTTATCCGATTTACTGATAGAAGATATATTACCCTTTCCAGCAATTACACTTTCCAGCAATTAGCAATTGCCATGAAAACTTGATGTTTAGCTTTTTTCCGAAGTAGGAAATTGTTTTTGTGTTTACATTTACCCGATTTACTGATAGAAGATATATTACCCTTTCCAGCAATTAGCAATTGCCATGAAAACTTGATGTTTAGCTTTTTTCCGAAGTAGGAATTGTTTTTATGTTTACATTTACCCGATTTACTGATAGAAGATATATTACCCTTTCCAGCAATTGCACTTTCCAGCAATTAGCAATTGCCATGAAAACTTGATGTTTAGCTTTTTTCCGAAGTAGGAAATTGTTTTTATGTTTACATTTACCCGATTTACTGATAGAAGATATATTACCCTTTCCAGCAATTACACTTTCCAGCAATTAGCAATTGCCATGAAAACTTGATGTTTGGCTTTTTTCCGAAGTAGGAAATTGTTTTTATGTTTACATTTACCCGATTTACTGATAGAAGATATATCACCTAATAAAAACAAAATTGTATGTGCTAGATAAAATATACAAAGCCCGTCATTATTTTAACACTATTTTTGTATTGAAACTTGAGTAAATATAAATATGCGAGAGTCCATAATTTCCCTTGTTAATAACTATGTTAATTCCACTGCTCCTCTACATGTGGCGTTTTTAGGTAGTGATTTAATACTCTATTATTATTATTGTTATTAAAGTTGTTCCGCTATTTGTGTTGAGTGTCGAGGTCTGGTGAACGAGAAGGTGCTGATTGCGTTTTTTCTCTTGTTTTCCAGCCGGCGCACGTGAAGGCGTGTTTTCTGGGCTCGTCGCTGACGATCCCGATAACGGAGGGCAAGCTGAACCTGGGCACGTGGCAGGGCGTATGGTTGTGCGAACACAGGGACCACGCAGGTTCGAGGAAACTACTGATTACGTTAAACGGATGCCTGAGAGACTCGTCCTGTACACCTTTGTCTCCCGTCAGCCCAATGGCCAGTACGTCTAGTTAGGGAAGGAACTCGGGGCATTCACTGTCCAAGCATTGAATGGCCTCGAGTTTAAACAAACGTGGTTAACTTTTGTTAGTGTTACACACAGACTTAAAAAAATCTATGACAATATGTACATATGTGTACATTTAGTTCTTTTGTTGTTTACTTTTTGTGATTGTCTTGTAATAGATGTTAAGTTTCAAAGTTCGTTTCGATGCTGTGATTCTAATAACATACTCGTACGCCTTATCATGTTATAAGTAATAAATTAATCACGGGATCGGCCTAGTGAGTACTTTGTTTTCTTCGGTGCATTCCTTGCGTTTGTTTCCATTCCAAATGTTGTGTGGGAATTGTTTTAATAAATTGTCGGCATATTTGAAAGAGTGTGTTGTTAGGATTGAGGTTGTTATTTCACTTTGGTTTTTTTTTGTTCGGTTAATATATTTTCATGGAATATAAGTATAATGTTTTTTTTATATATATGATAAATATATAAAGATTATATTATCTAACTAAATCGTCTCATCTACGCCACATTAGATCTAGATGTCATAAAAAAATATTTAGGCAATTACTGTTAAAATTATAAAATAGAATTAACCGAATATTTTTCAGTGTAGTACATTCATATTCGTAATCAATCGTTAGCGATTTAGTTTGGTAATATTCATTTTAAATATATATTATACTGATAAATAAGATTTTTAATGACTGAGTCTGGTTAGAATGAATTTGGTTAATTCCCTTCGTTCGTTCGTTCTTGTGTTGTTAATTAAGGAAACATTGGGTCTAACTCTTTGGTTTCATTACTGATTTGAAATCGAATTATGATTGGCTCTAATACATGATTTTTTAACCAGTACGCAGTGATTTTTTATCTGAAAAAGTGTGTACATAGAATATTATACGGGTTGTACATAGTTGTGTGGACTGACTCAGTCTGTCTTCCTGTTCCCCATCTCCCCGATCCCATTTAGCAATATCCGGTAGTATTCCCTTACATACAACGATTATGCATTGTTATGTTTATGTAAAGACCTAGTAAGCCACGACACGAAACAGTTGAATGTTTCGGGTCCTTTTTACAGGGTACTTACGATTGTACCATTCCTAAGAAAATAACGTTTTTGCATTGTTTGTGACTTATATTCACTACTTTAAATGTTTGCACATTGTTATGTACACAAATGATTTAATTTTAAATGAGGTATAATTCACCATATTTGCGAGGTTTAGTAATATATTATAAACAAAACAGTAGTTCAAGCACAAACTAGTAGCCTTGATGAAAGTAACTCAAACCGATTTGAATTCGTTTCATCATCCTACTGACAAACGTAAATTGTAAGTACTTCAAAGTGTCCCGCATTAAGCGAACGTACGCATGCCTTGCGTACCTTCCTTACACATGCAGGACCACTATATTTTTATATTTTAATCTTATGTTATTAATAAGAGCTAATTCTTTAAGCAATATTATTATTAAAAACGATGATTTTTATAACGATTTCCTTTGACACGTCATTAGTTTGTTCCTGTGAAGTTTTTTTTTTGAGATGCCATTTATCTTAGAAACTATTTGAAATTCCATCCCTTTGAATATACTACTTCTTTTCTATGCCAATAGATTACCAAACAATGTCACTAGTGTATAGATAGAGAAAAAAAAACTATCACAAATTGGACTTGAATTGTTAAGTATAATTATCATAACTTGTTTAAAACTTTGAATAGAAATAATGAGAGTGGATATAGAGAGGAGATATTGCTCTGTAATAAGACATACAAAAAAAAAACAAATGAAATTATATTGACCTAGCAGGTTTCTCCAAAGGCAATAAATCACTACCAAATTACTTCTTTTTTACACAATTCACCAAAAATTTGGAATTTGTTTTTTGAGGAAACTGCCAGGTCTCGGAAATCTAGTATATATTGTTATCATTTTTGAATTTTTGGCAAAAATACGGCTTATCTGATTCGGATGATTATGATTTCATAATTAGTTGATGAAAGGAATGTGGCAGAAAATAGATAAAACGTAGACTAGGTGACCTTTGGTTCTTTTGATAATCGCGCGCCTATCCGTCCTCAAATATAACGTTATTTTAAAAAAACATATGTGGATGTAAGGGCAGTAATAAAAATAGCCACAAAACGGCGCTTCACATATTCATAATTTAGCTGTATTTTTGCCTCGGTTTTCGAACTCGGTCAATATCGAGTTTTTTGACAGTTACACTGCCACAGATTGTAAATATTTGTTTTTCTATTAGTTTTTACCACTTACTCACAGATTTTTCGTTCCGAAACGAGTACTTTTTACCCGCTTGTTAACATAAAGGAGTATTCACAAACACCCTCGGAGGAAACCGAAATTCCTAATAACTCTGCGATCTGTGAGTAAATCTTAAAAACTGATGCGACGTAAGTACTGAGTACCAAAAAAAGGTAAAGGGTTTAAATAAATAGATTGGCTGGTTTACAGCCGTATTCGCATCTATATTGTACCTAGGCGCATAATTTGCATAAATAAAATAAATATTAATATTAAATAATTAGTTTCTTTTTAGTTTCTCATTTATTACACACTAAAAGGAAGCTAAAACCAAATTATTGTTATTATTACTTTTCTTTTATTTTTCTACAATAAGTATGTGGAACAGTGCAAAAACCATTGGAGACAAATAAAAAAGAAACTATAAATACAATCAATATTTAAAAACTTGTTGGTTAATACAAAATTTATTGTTACTTATGCTTATTTTGCAATACTATTGTTATCGTCTAGTTCGTTACTTGCGATACGATGCGGCCCTGGGCCCGAATTTTTTATCTTATTTTGAACCTCCATGAAGCTCCCCCTGATCTCGTCCAACGCCTTCCCCAGACCCGTCTTGATTTGGTTGAACTCCTGCGTCACCAACGACAAACGGCCCATCAGGTAGTTCAAGTTCTCATCCACCTCCGCCATACGATCAGTTATCTGGCCAACCTACAACATCAACAAAATCCTAAGAATCAACTTCGACTCGGCCTTGTAAATTGGCCACTTCGACTCGGCCTTGTAAATTGGCCATTTCGACTCGGCCTTGTAAATTGGCCACTTCGACTCGGCCTTGTAAATTGGCCATCATTCACGTGAATTTGTTTATGCATAGTCAATCTTGAAATTCGACTATAGTTACTTAGGCATAACACATCAAATTTTAGTTCAGGTTTCTCAATTGTTTCGCTTCTTTCTTCAAGTCCATTAAACTAACGATTTTCTGGAGTTAATATAAAACGGCTCGTTTTACTTTTAACCCTTTGGGGTCCTATTTAATTTCCACAAACATATACCCCAGGTTCTATTTATTTTTCAAAAATGAAACAAAGTTATGTCGGGGCTGACCCGACATAGGACTGGAACTACCAATTTTCAATGTCGGGGCTGCCCCGAAACAGGACTGCAAAGGGTTAATACCTTGGACCACCCCTTATGATGATTGTGCTAATCCAAATCGGACTTACTTTTCCTTTCATGCTGTCCATGACGTTCAGAGAGCCGTTAACGTAAGTGTCGGTCTGATTTTGCAGCTTATTCAGAGTGTCCGTGCTGGCACTCATCTGCTGGTGCATGATTCCGATCTGCCTCCAGACCTGATCGATCTCCTGCCCGATCTTGGACGTTAGATTGGCCAGGGCCCCACTGTCGGCGTCCAAAACTGACAGCTCGAAGTTGTCGAACCTAGAATGTTACTATTTAACTCACGGATTCACAACTTCCCCATTTGAAATCAATCTTAATGGTTTTCCCTACCATAGACATACGGGATGTATCCGAAGTAAGGGCAGATAGTTTAGGAGATAATTGTTTGGGTTAACAGGATATATCCGAAGTTAGGGCAGATATTTTTGGAGATAACTGTTATAACCTAACCTAAATCAATTTCCTAAAATAAGATATTTTAGGAGATAATTGTTTGGGTTAACAAGATATATCCGAAGTTACGGCAGATATTTAAGGAGATAATTGTTTGGATTAATATAAAGTATCCGCAGTTAGGGCAGATATTTTTGGAGATAATTGTTATAACCTAACCTAAATCAATTTCCTAAAATAAGATATTTTAGGAGATAATTGTTTGGGTTAACAGGATATATCCGAAGTAAGGGCAGATATTTTAGGAGATAATTGTTTGGGTTAACAGGATATATCCGAAGTTAGGGCAGATATTTTTGGAGATAATTGTTATAACCTAACCTAAATCAATTTCCTAAAATAAGATATTTTAGGAGATAATTGTTTGGGTTAACAAGATATATCCGAAGTTAGGGCAGATATTTAAGGAGATAATTGTTCGGATTAATATAAAGTATCCGAAGTTAGGGCAGATATTTTAGGAGATAAATTGTTTGGGTTAACAGTATATATCCGAAGTAAGTATTCAGATATTTCAGTAGATAATTGTTTGGGTTAACAGGATATATCCGAAGTAAGGGCAGATATTTTAGGAGATAATTGTTTGGGTTAACAGGATATATCCGAAGTTACGGCAGATATTTAAGGAGATAATTGTTTGGATTAATATAAAGTATCCGCAGTTAGGGCAGATATTTTTGGAGATAATTGTTATAACCTAACCTAAATCAATTTCCTAAAATAAGATATTTTAGGAGATAATTGTTTGGGTTAACAAGATATATCCGAAGTTAGGGCAGATATTTAAGGAGATAATTGTTTGGATTAATATAAAGTATCCGAAGTTAGGGCAGATATTTTAGGAGATAAATTGTTTGGGTTAACAGTATATATCCGAAGTAAGTATTCAGATATTTCAGTAGATAATTGTTTGGGTTAACAGGATATATCCGAAGTAAGGGCAGATATTTTAGTAGATAATTGTTTGGGTTAACAGGATATATCCGAAGTTAGGGCAGATATTTTTGGAGATAATTGTTATAACCTAACCTAAATCAACTTCCTAAAATAAGATATTTTAGGAGATAATTGTTTGGGTTAACAAGATATATCCGAAGTTAGGGCAGATATTTAAGGAGATAATTGTTTGGATTAATATAAAGTATCCGAAGTTAGGGCAGATATTTTAGGAGATAAATTGTTTGGGTTAACAGTATATATCCGAAGTAAGTATTCAGATATTTCAGTAGATAATTGTTTGGGTTAACAGGATATATCTGAAGTAAGGGCAGATATTTTAGTAGATAATTGTTTGGGTTAACAGGATATATCCGAAGTTAGGGCAGATATTTTTGGAGATAATTGTTATAACCTAACCTAAATCAACTTCCTAAAATAAGATATTTTAGGAGATAATTGTTTGGGTTAACAAGATATATCCGAAGTTAGGGCAAATATTTAAGGAGATAATTGTTTGGATTAATATAAAGTATCCGAAGTTAGGGCAGATATTTTAGGAGATAAATTGTTTGGGTTAACAGTATATATCCGAAGTAAATATTCAGATAATTGTTTGGGTTAACAGGATATATCCGAAGGGCAGATATTTTAGTAGATAATTGTTTGGGTTAACAGTATATATCCGAAGTAAGGGCAGACATTTTAGGAGATAATGGTTTGGGTTACTTTGAGTTCATTTCAGTGCTAAATAGCAAATATTTTTGACGAGCCTTTTTTGAAATTTGCAATTCAATTGCTTTATGTGGCTTTATCGTATCAAGCAAAGTTTACCTTCCCCTGAGTCAAGATTTTCGTGATAACCCCTGCACCTTAACTACGATTGATCAGTAACTTCCAGTAATAGTAAAAAAATTGGTTATTTCCTTTATGCAATTAAAAGATTATTGAATATTAAGCTCTGTCAGTAGTAATGATTTTAAATCATTGAGGCCTAAAATGGTATTTGGTTTGGTTTATGAGGGAAATAAGCTTCGGAACTCGCCTCTCATTAATGGTGGTATTGATCTTCTCTCCGTGCTCTTTAACCAGAGTGCCGACCTCCAATAATATCTGGTGCACCCCGTACTCGACCCGACGTTTCGTATCGATGACCCCATCGGCGGTCTGCATCATCACCTGCTCGACCTTCGCTAGAGCAGATATGTCCGTCTTCAGCTGCTCGTAGCTGCTGGCGAAGTTCATCGTGAGCGCCTCGAGGGCCTCATTCAGCTCCGAGTTGAACTTCACCATCTCCTCATGCTTCTTGCCTGTGGCCGTGTTGAACTCCCTGAGCTTCGCGTCCAAAATTATGGCGGACTTCTCCGACTGGCTCGAGGTTTCGTACTTCAGCTGCCGCACCGCGTCCAGGGTTTCGTTCTCGATCTGCAGGATCTCGCTCTTCTCCGGCAGCCTGGAGACTTTCTCGGCCACGGACTTCACGTCGGTGGTGATTTTTTCTATGTCGGTTTTTTGGTTCTCCAAAGCTGCAATTAAAACATTGAATATTAAAACCTGTAAGACAAATGGTAAAGTCCTTAACCTTTAGTTAGGGGCGCTATTTTTATCACTTAACTAGGCGCGCTGTGAACTTCGTTCACATCATCAGTTTTTCTATGTTTCCGAAATAAGTTTTTGAAATATTTGGTTTTGTTTTACAAGTAGCAAGATGTAAAGGAAACAACAACATACCTTGGAGCAACAAAACAACGTAAATTATATTATTACTAAAAAAAGATCTGTGCCTAGCCTAACCTAACCTAACCTAGTTTATGCCACATCGCGCGTGAACTTCATGCATAGGCGCGACTAACTAAGGGTTAAAATGGTTAAATAACTAGATATTACTTTGTTTTAAAAATTGCATAACTTGATTACTTTGGAAACAACCGACACACATAAGTAAACGAAATAGCGTATAGTTCTATGGTACGGTTTTGTGTGTCCTTAAGGGTTTACCTTTACAAAGTTGAGTTTAAGTTATCTGCCGGATAGAGATAGATACCTCCAAACATTATTGGAGAATACCTTCACAATACGTTTTTGAAGGCCTAAGTAATTAATTTTTCTGCGTTATTAAATTCTCCAGCTCAAGGATATCCCGGCAATTAATCTTTGAATACGCCACCATTTTTGCTTGCCCTAGATTTGGAGGTGCACTGGCTGGGAGCATGTTATTTGCAGCACATTGCTTAATGGTAACCATTTGACACCATCTACGCCTCGATACCGCGTCCCAATGAGTTTCCAATCTAATCGTAGGTAGCTTAAACCGCCAGATAACTATTCCCAACATTATCAGTGGGTGGGTCGACGGGCCCTAAATCATACAAACAATCACAACTTCCTACTTTGACAAAATAAATCTTTCGATACCTTTCATGAAGCTTGATTGCCAATCCTTCTGCTCCTTGTAGTCGATGGGGATGATTTCCGTGGGCACCTTATTGTTGAACTCCGCTAATGTGTGCTCGTACTTCCCCAGTAACAGCTCGCTGCTGCTCAGTTGCTTCTTGACCCGGTCGAAGTCCTCGGCTGACCTCTCGCTCTCCTTCTTGAGCGCCTCGTTGTCCTTCTGGATCCTCTCCAGCCCGCGCTCTATACTATTCGTGTTCTTGGTGATGTTGTCCAGCTTCGCCACGATGCTCTTCTGCACGCTATCCAGGTCCTTCCTGTAGGCGCCGGGGTCGCTCGCTGCCTGCTGCGGGATCTTCTGGATTATGTCGCTCTTGAGCTTCTCCATGACCATCGGGAGGTTGTTCTGTATGTCCTCCACGGCGTCGAACGTCTTCTGCAGCTGGATGCGCTCCCTCTCGTCCTTTTGCATGAGGATGGTCTCCACCGTGGCCAGCCTCTCGTCCAGGCGGCTGATCGTGCCCTTGACGGGGTCCAGGAGCTTAACGCGCTTGTCCACGGCCACAATGCTCTTCTTCAGGTGGTCCCCGAGCGCCCTCTCCCTGTACTCGTGCCTCTCCAGTTTGTCCTCGATTGACCTCAGCATGTGGACGACCGTGAGGATTGCATCCCTGATGTCTTCGTTACTGGAACGGAATAGTTTTGCAATTAATTTCTCACATATTAGATGCAGATGACATCCCTGATGTCTTCGTTACTGGAACAGAATAGTTTTGCAACGGATTTCTCACATATTAGATGTGTTTTTGTTTTGATTAGTTTATGCCGAGTTGCAGTTCAGACTTGAATGAGCGATATTCTTCAACACGAAGGTTTCCAATATATTTTGCCAGTATTTGTGCATGTGAAATTTCAGGTCTTGCAGTCACTCGATACAGGTATGTAATGTCTAATGTTATCTGTACACTTACTTTGTGGAACATGGTAAATGAATGAAATAAAACAATTTTACTTTGTTACTTCCACTAACACATTTATTTTACAAAAATAATTTAGTGACTGCAGTTTCGACTACTCTATAGTCATTGTCAAACTAAGTGTTTAGTCACTTAGTTTGACAATGACTATAGAATCGAAACTGCAGTCACTAAAATAATTTAGTGACTGAAGTTTTGGCTACTCTATAGTCATTGTCAAACTAAGTGTTAAGTCACTTAGTTTGACAATGACTATAGAGTCGAAACTGCAGTCACTAACTTATTTTTGTACAATAAATGTGTTAGTGACTGCAGTTTTGACTACTCTATAGTCATTGTTAAACAAAGTGACTTAACACTTAGTTTGACAATGACTATAGACTAGTCAAAACTGCAGTCACTAAATTATTTCTGTAAAATAAATGTGTTAGTGGAAGTAACAAAGTAAAGTTGTTTTATTTAATTCATCTAATTTTAAATTGAATCTATGTATGGATACTACTTGGTGAAACATTATGATTAGGTTAAATCAAACACTTGGTTAAAGTTTCACTGTATTAATAATACTATTAATTAATTAATAATTAATAATAATTAATTATAATTAAATAATTAATTAATAATAATAAATAATACAGTGAAACTTTAACAAAGTGTTTGATTTAACCTAACATCATCTAATGTTATTAACCTGGACAAGGAAGTGTCTTATTGTTTATAAAAAAAGCACACACGTAGACATGGGAGGATGGGGAACATACAAGCGGCCCTGGTACAAACTTTTATCGGCCCATTTTGCATTCACATAAAATTGCAATAATACCATATAATCAAAATAATAATCATACTTCAAAATTTGACAAATATGTAAAAATCAAAAATACTTTACAATAAATAATTTAAAATTGAATATATTATTTTTATTTTTAAAATATATTAAAATGTATTATCAGAGACATAACATCTCTGAGGATGGCTAATAAAAGCCGAAACAAGTTGGGTGAAGAACATCAAATAAAAATATTGCATAACTAAGAGAAAGTACTCCCCATAAAGAAAAAATCAATATAAAATTTAATACCGTAAGTTTTTCATAATACTTATTTATTTATTAATACAGAGGTTCCTAAAGTGTGCGATTACTGTACTGTTTTCAATCATATTAAATAAAATATGAAAGATTAGGTAATTAGAATTCATGCTTTGACTAAGAAAATTTAATTGTAATTATAAAATCTGCATTAAAATTACAAAGTTTTATTAGACCCAGCAATTTTTTTTTAAATTATTGGAGTTTTATCCCGAAAGCATATCCCTCACAGAGTTGTTAAAATGTTATTTGCAGAAAATTTTTGAACATGAAAGAAAAAAATAATAATTAAAAAAATTTAAATGTAATTTTCAACATTATTACTTTTACAAATTTTACAGTACAAATTATAATTTAAATTGTAAAATATTAATCAAATCACAAAATCGTCATTTGCATTATACAATTTATATTGAAAATTATAATAATAATAATATTTACTAGCGGGAGAACCTGCATAATATACACATAAAAATTAAAAATTAAAACTTACTAAATGAAAATGAACTTGAAACTTGATTTGAATTTTTACATGAAAGTAAAAAATGTATATTATAAATTCCAAAACTCAAATGAAATAACAAAGTTATCATGATAAATGATAGAATTTAGTTGGAAATTATAAAGTTCTTATAGTAAATTCGAAAATATTAATTATAAATTTCAATGTCAAATTAAAATTTGAAATTATTAGTATAAATTATAAAAAACTTTATCCTTAAAACATATAACTCACTAAGTTATTAATATTCTGACAGAAATTTGCAAAAATATTAATGCAAAATTCAAAATTATGTACAAAATTACAAAGAGAAGCTATGAAGTTTTCATTGCTAATGACAAATTTTGATATTTTATTACAAATTGCAGGTTCATCAAACCATAAAATTCTCATTGAAATATCTCGCTTGTAAACTGCAATGAATTGGAAATTACAAAATTTTCATTAGAATTGTTTAATATAATTACTAGACTTTTCATAAATTGTAAAGATCAATGGAATCTGCGAGTTTTTTTATTCTAATTTATAACGTCTTTCCCCAGAAATCATATTCCTTGCAAATGTATTAACCATTTCATAGAAATTCGCAAAAAATATAATGGATGGTGTAAAATGTTGATTAAAATGATAGAATTTAGTTGGAAATTATAAAATTCTTATAGTAAATACGAAAATATTAATTATAAATTTCAATGTTAAAATAAAATTTGAAATTATTAGTATAAATTATAAAAAACTTTATCCTCAAAACATATAACTCACTAAGTTATTAATATTCTGACAGAAATTTGCAAAAATATTAATGCAAAATTCAAAATTATGTACAAAATTACAAAGAGAAGCTATGAAGTTTTCATTGCAAATGACAAATTTTGATATCTTATTACAAATTGCAGATTCACCAAACCATAAAATTCTCATTGAAATATCTCGCTTGTAAACTGCAATGAATTGGAAATTACAAAATTTTCAGTAATAATATAACAAGAGAGTGAGAATAAATTGAAAATAATTTGACAGATTGTCGAAAACTTGTTGCCAGGCAATAGTCACGAGAGCCCGAAGGGCTCGAGTGACTATTGCCAAATGGCAACAAGTTTGAGACATAATCTGTCAAATTATTTTCTAATTTATCGAACTCTCGAGTTATATTTGATTAGATTATTTTTTGACGTTTTTCGCTTTCTAGTATTTCTTTATCAATTTCAGTATGCGAAACGCAGCTAAAGCGACTTTTATTCATTTTGTATGACACTTTAATATGATTGATAAATTAATAATTTGACAAATATTTTGATTGACAAGAGTGAACCTAGCTACCAAGATTATTCCCACTATAATAATCTCTAGAGAATATTCCCAGTATAATAATGACGGGATTGGTCCAGAAGTATCAATATGACAAAAATCGAAATATATCATTGGTTTTGAGAAACGTCAAAAAATAATCATTAGAATTGTTTAATATAATTACTAGACTTTTCATAAATTGTAAAGATCAATGGAATCTGCGAGTTTTTTTATTCTAATTTATAACGTCTTTCCCCAGAAATCATATTCCTTGCAAATGTATTAACCATTTCATAGAAATTCGCAAAAAATATAACGGATGGTGTAAAATGTTGATTAAAATGTTTTTAAATTCAAATTGATAAATGTTACGAAATTTTGATGTTGGATTTCAGTATTTCAATAGAAATTATGGAGACTTAATTCTAAGTATCAAAAGTTTTAGAATTTGTAAACGTTGAATATAAATTGGAACATTGTAGTGAAAATTGCAAAGTTTTTATTATGAATACAATATTTCAATGGAATTAGAAAACAATCATAAAGTATAAATAAGTTTACATTATCACTATAACAAATACAATAATAAATAAGCAAATAAGTAAATAAAGAAATAAATCAGTTTTATTGGAATTATGTAATTTTCTTTGTGACTTTCATCATTCATCATTCTAAATTACCAAATTGCAATAACTTTATAAAAATTTCATTGTTAATTGATAAATTTTAAAGTATAAATATGTTTACATTAACACTATAACAATTACAATAATAAAGAAGTAAATAAGTAAATAAAGAAATAAAACAGTTTTATTGGAATTATGTAATTTTCGTTGTGACTTTCATCATTCATCATTCTAAATTACAAAATTGCAATAACTTTATGAAAATTTTACTGTTAATTGATAAATTTCACTGTAAAATGTAAAATATTCAACATTCGCATTATAAATTACAACATTTCAGCAACGATTATGAAATTTTTATTGTAAATTGCCAAAATTTCACTATAAAATGCAAAATGTCATTGGCATTTCCAAAATTTGTATCGAGTTGTTAAAATGTTTGTAGTTATTTGTAGAAAATTTTATGAAAATAAACTTAGGTGGAAATTACGAACTTTTCATTAGAGATTACAAAATGTTTATTAGATATTATGAAATTCTTATTATAAATACTAACATTTTACTACATATACATTTTCCTTACAAATTAGAACAATTTATTAAAAATTGTAAAAAGCTAATCAAACCACAGCATATTAAAATTAAATCATGTCGATTGTAAATTAAATTTACAAAAGGTTCAAAATTTTCAATACATGTTTTATTAGATATACCAATTTTTTTATAAATTACAAAGATTAATGGAACCTGCCGATTTTTAGTTGAAAATTATAACGGCTATCTACACAATTTATATTCCTCGCCAAATTATTTCATATTTCATAAAAATTTGCAAAAAATATTATGGAAACGGAATGGATCCATGGAAAATCGTAGTTCAAAAAGGGAGCTGCGAGGCGAAAAAGTTTGGGAACCACTGTGTTAATACATATATAAACAATCTTTATTGGGCTATCGACCACATGGGGTCTTTCCGCCCTGTGTTAATACATTGAATCAAAATTATTAATAAACTTGTCGTCGGATCTGGGAAAATTCTGGGGCTTCCGGCCCAACATTCGGGATGGCTATCGGCCCACCGGGAAATTTCCCATTTTCCCGTAGGCCCATCCGCCCCTGCTGATAACTATCAGCTATTTTTGTGATAACAGTTGTGCACCCCTTCCATGGTTTAGGGATGGGGTTTGACCAGCAAACGGGCAGTTTGGCGGTGCATGTGATTCGCCATGCATTTTCTGAGCTGGGGGTAAACGAACTATATAGATATTTATATTTAGACACATGGAGCAGTCTTATTTTTTGCGCCTGGCCTTTTATTTATGATCTTGAATTCCCGAGAAATGCGCCGCACATCAAAAATAAATAATTATGTTCAAGCAGATAGCCATTGTGTAAATTTCCTGCCTTTCAAAATTAAAAAAAAAAAAAACAGAACAGCATTTACAAAATTTATTGGACCTATATTTATTATTGTTTTATTTCATATTTGAATGAAACTAAAACGAAATTTTTTTGGGCCATTTAATTGAAATGAACGGTATCGTTAAATCCCGTTAATTTCAATGAAATGGCGAAAAAAAATGTTTGTTATATTTTCATCCAAATTAAAAATTTACCACCTCCTTGTTGAAGAGAAGTTGAAGTGATTAGATGCTTCACTTCTTGTATTTGCCCTTTTTCGTTCGTCATTTATTTATTTATTTGTATATTTATTTTTTATTGTGAGTTGTGCCTTTGGCATTTTTCCAAAAATTTGCCACCCCTGGATTTTGCTGCCCTGGGCTATAGCCCTAATAGCCCCCCTAAATCCACCATGAAAATATTATAGCTTCACCACAAACTGGTGCAGTTTCACTCCATTTCTAGCGGAAGTGAATTAGACAGATTATATTTCGTGGAGAGAAATCACACCACAGGACGTGTTCTTGTGCCTAGTTTATGAGGGTTTTTAACCTAGGGAAGAAAAACGTAAATATTTACACAATGGCAATCTGGTTTGGACGGAATTATTTATTTTTGAAGGAAATGCCGTGCATTTCTCGGGAATTCAAGATCATAAATAAGAGCCCAGGCGCAAAAACAAGACCGCTCCATGTGGCTAAATATAAGTATCCATATAGTTCGTTTACCCCCAGCTCACGAAATGCACGATGCATCAAAACAAACGGGCGAAAAACAATCATGTGTGGGTTTGTCCCACTTCGCAAAGCGATAAATCAAAGCTGAAAACTTGCATCCGTCTCGTTCTACAGTGTGATCGACAATATTGGTTCAAATTTCCCGCCGAAAACTATTTGGATTTCGTTAGCCGACGTTATCACTTACATTTACTCAGGAGCAGTCGAAAACTCTTGTGGTTAGCACAAGGTTCTGTTGAGTAACTGGAAATGTGCACACGATGATGGCTAACGAAACCCCAAAATTGTTCGGCGGGAAATTTGAATTGACCCAAGCATTGTTGAGCACACTGTATATAGTAGGGTCTATAGCAGCATTATTTGTTCCAATGCCGCACGTCCAGACATTACAAAACAGATTTTAGTAAGTGTTGATTCCAGTCATATGATAATGCTGCGAATATATCTTGCAAATACAAGAGTATGCAAGAAATAATATTGAAGATGCTGAGGTTCCATTAATCTTTGTAATTTATAAAAAAATTGGCATTTCTAATAAAACATGTATTGAAAATTTTAAACCTTTTGTAAATTTAATTTACAATCGACATGATTTAATTTTAATATGCTGTGGTTTGATTAGCTTTTTGCAATTTTTAATAAAATTTTCTACTTTGTAAGGAAAATGTATATGTAGTAAAATGTTAGTATTTATAATAAGAATTTCATAATATCTAATAAACATTTTGTAATCTCTAATGAAAAGTTCCTAATTTCCACCTAAGTTTATTTTCATAAAATTTTCTACAAATAACTACAAACATTTTAACAACTCGATACAAATTTTGGAAATGCCAATGACATTTTGCATTTTATAGTGAAATTTTGGCAATTTACAATAAAAATTTCATAATCGTTGCTGAAATGTTGTAATTTATAATACGAATGTTGAATATTTTACATTTTACAGTGAAATTTATCAATTAACAATAAAATTTTCATAAAGTTATTGCAATTTTGTAATTTAGAATGATGAAAGTCACAACGAAAATTACATAATTCCAATAAAACTGATTTATTTCGTTATTTACTTATTTACTTCTTTATTATTGTATTTGTTATAGTGTTAATGTAAACATATTTATACTTTAAAATTTATCAATTAACAATGAAATTTTCATAAAGTTATTGCAATTTGGTAATTTAGAATGATGAATGATGAAAGTCACAAAGAAAATTACATAATTCCAATAAAACTGATTTATTTCTTTATTTACTTATTTGATTATTTATTATTGTATTTGTTATAGTGATAATGTAAACTTATTTATACTTTATGATTGTTTTCTAATTCCATTAAAATATTGTATTCATTATAAAAACTTTGCAATTTTCACTACAATGTTCCAATATATATTCAACGTTTACAAATTCTAAAACTTTTGAAATTTAGAATTAAGTCTCCATAATTTCTATTGAAATACTGAAATCCATCATCAAAATTTCGTAACATTCATCATTTTGAATTTAAAAACATTTTAATCAACATTTTACACCATCCGTTATATTTTTTGCGAATTTCTATGAAATGGTTGTTAATACATTTGCAAGGAATATGATTTCTGGGGAAAGACGTTACAAATTCGAATAAAAAAACTCGCAGATTCCATTGATCTTTACAATTTATGAAAAGTCTAGTAATTATATTAAAAAATTCTAACGAAAATGTTGTAATTTCCAATTCATTGCAGTTTACAAGCGAAATATTTGAATGAGAATTTTATGGTTTGGTGAACCTGCAATTTGTAATAAAATATCAAAATTTGTCATTTGCAATGAAAACTTCATGGCGTCTCTTTGTAATTTGGTACATAATTTTGTATTTTGCATTAATATTTTTGCAAATTTCTGTCAAAATATTAATAACTTAGTGAGTTATATGTTTTACGCATAAATTTTTTTTATAATTTATACTAAAAATGGTAAATTTTAATTTAACATTGAAATTTATAATTAATATTTTCGAATTTACTATAAGAATTTTATAATTTCCAACTAAATTCTATCATTTATCATGATAACTTTGCTATTTCATTTGAGTTTTGGAATTTATAATATACATTTTTTACTTTCATGTAAAAATTCAAATCAAGTTTCAAGTTCATTTTCATTTAGTAAGTTTTAATTTTTAATTTTTATGTGTATATTATGCAGGTTCTCCCGCTAGTAAATATTATTATTATTATTATAATTTTCAATATAAATTGTATAATGCAAATGACGATGATTAATATTTTACAATTTAAATTATAATTTGTACTGTAAAATTTGTAAAAGTAATAATGTTGAAAATTACATTTAAATTTTTTTAATTATTATTTTTTTCTTTCATGTTCAAAAATTTTCTGCAAATAACATTTTAACAACTTTGTGAGGGATATGCTTTCGGGATAAAACTCCAATAATTAAAAAAAAAATTGCTGGGTCTAATAAAACTTTGTAATTTTAATGAAGATTTTGTAATTACAATTAAATTTTCTTAGTCAAAGCATGAATTCTAATTACCTAATCTTTCATATTTTATTTAATATGATTGAAAGCAGTACAGTAATCGCACACTTTAGGAACCTCTGTATTAATAAATAAATAAGTATTATGAAAAACTTACGGTATTAAATTTTATTGATTTTTTCTTTATGGGGGGTACTTTTTCTTAGTTATGTAATCTTTTTATTTGATGTTCTTCGCCCAACTTGTTTCGGCTTTTATTAGCCATCCTCAGAGGTGTTATGTCTCTGATAATACATTTTAATATATTTTAAAAATAAAAATAATATATTCAATTTTGAATTATTTATTGTAAAGTATTTTTGATTTTTACATATTTGTCAAATTTTGAAGTATGATTATTGTTTTGATTATATGGTATTATTGCAATTTTATGTGAATTCAAAATGGGCCGATAAAAGTTTGTTCCCGGGCCGCTTGTATGTTCCCCATCCTCCCCTGTCTATAATACTTCGAATATTGCAGTATTACTTACGTAACGCTTCTGGGTGTGGGTGGCACGGAGTATATCTGCCCGAAGAACACCATTAATAGAAAGATGTGAATCCATTGTCTCATCTTCTTCTGCGATGGTTAACCCTTAGATTGCAGAATCACAAGCTGCAGAAACAATTAATCAGTTGGTTAACTAGCTTAATATTTGTTGTTGTAGTAAATATTCGCCAAAAGTGTCTTATTGTGATTTAATTACGAAACGATAGTGCTAATCTAAAATCTCTTGAACTATTGAACCCGTACAAGGTTTATTAAAATTGAATCTCCGTTTCCTAGAATCACAGAGTCCAGATGGGTTTATAAGAGAGGGTCTTCAAGATTCTACACAAATCAAAACCATCTGCGCTAAATACATACAAAAGAAACGTCTCGAATTACTTCTTCAATGAGTGAAGTGGTAGTATGATCAATTAAGCATCACTAATTGCCACTTATGTTCATTATTACACAAGCCACCGACACATGTTTCGCCTTTTAAAAACAGTGCGCTCTGTTATTTATTTATACTCTTATCCTATTGGCGCCAACACACTTCATTAAAGTTAAATGCAGACATTTCAAACGAAACGCAATGATCCTCAACGCCGAAACGCATTAATATTTAGGTCGACCAAATCTGCATACAATTAAACCACCATAACAATATGCACACAATTAAATTGTATTCATTTTAATCAAAACAATTCAATTAGCAATCATTAACAATTGCTAATTGCTTCAATGTTACTCAGATAAATCAGTGTTAAGTCAAGATTACTAAGTACTATATGTTAAGTACTATAAATTTGTAACTCCAAATGGCATTGTGGACTTACCCCAGAAAACTAAAAATATATATGTAATGGGAATAAATGTAGACAGAGCTCGACTCTCAGCCTGATAATTAATCACGATGGAAAAGAGTCCATCTGCTCCGGATGCACTACAGATGAAGACTACAGAAATAACCACCACTCGGTTCAAATAAAAAAAATACAAAAATCCCCCTTTAGCCATGTTTGCAACCGAATCGTATTCACCAGTAAATGGTACTACTGGTGACATCTAACTTCTTTGCATCTAACTAATAAATTTGAAAATGATTGACCAATACAATTTATGAGATGATTATTATAGCGTAGCATTCACCCTTTCAGGCTTAAAAAATGATTAAGGAATTGCTTGTAAATATTATAAAATTGCTGAGTAATCATCAATCATTGCACAAAATTGATGATTTATTTTGCATTAAATATGAATTAGATAAATAACGATATAGTTCTTGATATTTTTTAGATAAAGGTTGTGATGTTTGGGTGTTAAAAAATGATTTAAAAATAAGTTGTTAAAAATAAATTCGGAGATGATTGACCAATACAATTTACGAGATGATTATTATAATGCAGCATTCACCCTTTCAGGCTTAAAAGATGATTAAGGAATTGCTTGTAAATATTATAAAATTGCTGACTAATCATCAATCATTGCACAAAATTGATGATTTATTTTGCATAAAATATGAATTAGATGATTAATAGGCAAATAATGATATAGTTTTTGATATTTTCTAGATAAAGGTTGCGATGTTTGGGTGTTAAAAAATGATTTAAAACTAAGTTGTTAAAAATAAATTCGGAGATGATTGACCAATACAATTTACGAGATGATTATTATAGTGTAGCATTCACCCTTTCAGGCTTAAAAGATGATTAAGGAATTGCTTGTAAATATTATAAAATTGCTGACTAATCATCAATCATTGCACAAAATTGATGATTTATTTTGCATAAAATATGATTTAGATGATTAATAGGTAAATAATGATATAGTTTTTGATATTTTTTAGATAAAGGTTGTGCTGTTTGGATGTTAAAAAATGATTTAAAACTAAGTTGTTAAAAATAAATTTGGAGATGATTGACCAATACAATTTATGAGATGATTATTATAGTGTAGCATTCACCCTTTCAGGCTTAAACGATGATTAAGGAATTGCTTGTAAATATTATAAAATTGCTGACTAATCATCAATCATTGCACAAAATTGATGATTTATTTTGCATAAAATATGAATTAGATGATTAAGAGGTAAATAATTATAAGTTTTTGATATTGTTTAGATAAAGGTTGTGATGTTTGGGTATTAAAAAATGATTTAAAACTAAGTTGTTAAAAATAAATTTGGAGATGATTGACCAATACAATTTATGAGATGATTATTATAGTGTAGCATTCACCCTTTCAGGCTTAAAAAATGATTCATGAATTGCTTCTAAATATTATAAAATTGCTGACTAATCATCAATTACTGCACAAATTTGATGATTTATTTTGCATAAAATATGAATTAGATGATTAATAAGTAAATAATTATATGGTTCTTGATATTTTTTAGATAAAGGTTGTGATGTTTGGGTGTTAAAAATGATTTAAAACTAAGTTGTTAAAAATAAATTTGGAGATGATTGACCAATACAATTTATGAGATTATTATTATAGTGTAGCATTCACCCTTTCAGGCTTAAAAGATGATTAAGGAATTGCTTGCAAATACTATAAAATTGCTGACTAATCATCAATCATTGCACAAAATTGATGAATTGTTTTGCATAAAATATGAATTAGATGATTTATAGGTAAATAATAATATAGTTCTTGATATTTTTTAGATAAAGGTTGTGATGTTTGGGTGTTAAAAAATGATTTAAAACTAAGTTGTTCAAAATAAATTTGGAGATGATTGACCAATACAATTTATGAGATGATTATTATAGTGCAGCATTCACCCTTTCAGGCTTAAAAGATGATTAAAGAATTGCTTGTAAATATTATAAAATTACTGACTAATCATCAATCACTGCCCAAAATTGATGATTTATTTTGCATAAAATATGAATTAGATGATTAATAGGTAAATAATAATGTAGTTTTTGATATTTTTTAGATAAAGGTTGTGATGTTTGGGTGTTAAAAAATGATTTAAAACTAAGTTGTTAAAAATAAATTTGGAGATGATTGACCAATACAATTTATGAGATGATTATTATAATGTAGCATTCACCCTTTCAGGCTTAAAAGATGATCAAGGAATTGCTTGTAAATATTATAAAATTGCTGACTAATGTACAATCATTGCACAAAATTGATGATTTATTTTGCATAAAATATGAATTAGATGATTAATAGGTAAATAATGATATAGTTTTTGATATTTTTTAGATAAATGTTGTGATGTTAAAAAATGATTTAAAACTAAGTTGTTAAAAATAAATTTGGACATGATTGACCAATACAATTTATGAGATGATTATTATAGTGCAGCATTCACCCTTTCAGGCTTAAAAGATGATTAAGGAATTGCTTGTAAATATTATAAAATTGCTGACTAATCATCAATCATTGCACAAAAGTGTTGATTTATTTTGCATAAAATATGAATTAAATGATTAATAGGCAAATAATGATATAGTTTTTAATATTTTTTAGATAAAGGTTGTGATGTTTGGGTGTTAAAAAATGATTTAAAACTAAGTTGTTAAAAATAAATTTGGAGATGATTGACCAATACAATTTATGAGATGATTATTATAATGTAGCATTCACCCTTTCAGGCTTAAAAGATGATCAAGGAATTGCTTGTAAATATTATAAAATTGCTGACTAATGTACAATCATTGCACAAAATTGATGATTTATTTTGCATAAAATATGAATTAGATGATTAATAGGTAAATAATGATATAGTTTTTGATATTTTTTAGATAAATGTTGTGATGTTAAAAAATGATTTAAAACTAAGTTGTTAAAAATAAATTTGGACATGATTGACCAATACAATTTATGAGATGATTATTATAGTGCAGCATTCACCCTTTCAGGCTTAAAAGATGATTAAGGAATTGCTTGTAAATATTATAAAATTGCTGACTAATCATCAATCATTGCACAAAAGTGTTGATTTATTTTGCATAAAATATGAATTAAATGATTAATAGGCAAATAATGATATAGTTTTTAATATTTTTTAGATAAAGGTTGTGATGTTTGGGTGTTAAAAAATGATTTAAAACTAAGTTGTTAAAAATAAATTTGGAGATGATTGACCAATACAATTTATGAGATGATTATTATAATGTAGCATTCACCCTTTCAGGCTTAAAAGATGATCAAGGAATTGCTTGTAAATATTATAAAATTGCTGACTAATGTACAATCATTGCACAAAATTGATGATTTATTTTGCATAAAATATGAATTAGATGATTAATAGGTAAATAATGATATAGTTTTTGATATTTTTTAGATAAATGTTGTGATGTTAAAAAATGATTTAAAACTAAGTTGTTAAAAATAAATTTGGACATGATTGACCAATACAATTTATGAGATGATTATTATAGTGCAGCATTCACCCTTTCAGGCTTAAAAGATGATTAAGGAATTGCTTGTAAATATTATAAAATTGCTGACTAATCATCAATCATTGCACAAAAGTGTTGATTTATTTTGCATAAAATATGAATTAAATGATTAATAGGCAAATAATGATATAGTTTTTAATATTTTTTAGATAAAGGTTGTGATGTTTGGGTGTTAAAAAATGATTTAAAACTAAGTTGTTAAAAATAAATTTGGAGATGATTGACCAATACAATTTATGAGATGATTATTATAGTGCAGCATTCACCCTTTCAGGCCTAAAAGATGATTAAGGAATTGCTTGTAAATATTATAAAATTGCTGACTAATCATCAATCATTACACAAAATTGATGATTTATTTTGCATAAAATATGAATTAATAGGTAAATAATGATATAGTTTTTGATATATTTTAGATAAAAGTTGTGGTGTTTGGGTCCTAAAAAATGATTTAAAACTAAGTTGTTAAAAATAAATTTGGAGATGATTGATCAATACAATTTATGAGATGATTATTATAGTGTAGCACTCACCCTTTCAGGCTTAAAAGATGATTAAGGAATTGCTTATAAATATTATAAAATTGCTGACTAATCATCAATCATTACACAAAATTGATGATTTATTTTGCATAAAATATGAATTAGATGATTAATAGGTAAATAATGATATAGTTTTTGATATTTTTTAGATAAAGGTTGTGATGTTTGGGTGTTAAAAAATGATTTAAAACAGTTGTTAAAAATAAATTTGGAGATGATTGATCAATACAATTTATGAGATGATTATTATAGTGTAGCACTCACCCTTTCAGGCTTAAAAGATGATTAAGGAATTGCTTATAAATATTATAAAATTGCTGACTAATCATCAATCATTGCACAAAATTGATGATTTATTTTGCATAAAATATGAATTAATAGGTAATAATATAGTTTTTTGATATTTTTTAGATAAAGGTTGTGATGTTTGGGTGTTAAAAAATGATTTAAAACTAAGTTGTTAAAAATAAATTTGGAGATGATTGACCAATACAATTTATGAGATGATTATTATAGTGTAGCTTTCACCCTTTCAGGCTTAAAAGATGATTAAGGAATTGCTTGTAAATATTATAAAATTGCTGCCTAATCATCAATCACTGCACAAAATTGATGATTTATTTTGCATAAAATATGAATTAGATGATTAATACGTAAATAATGATATAGTCCTTGATATTTTTTAGATAAAGGTTGTGATGTTTGGGTTTAAAAAATGAGTTAAAACAGTTGTTAAAAATAAATTTGGAGATGATTGATCAATACAATTTATGAGATGATTATTATAGTGTAGCACTCACCCTTTCAGGCTTAAAAGATGATTAAGGAATTGCTTATAAATATTATAAAATTGCTGACTAATCATCAATCATTACACAAAATTGATGATTTATTTTGCATAAAATATGAATTAGATGATTAATAGGTAAATAATGATATAGTTTTTGATATTTTTTAGATAAAGGTTGTGATGTTTGGGTGTTAAAAATGCTTTAAAACTAAGTTGTTAAAAATAAATTTGGAGATGATTGACCAATACAATTTATGAGATGATTATTATAGTGTAGCATTCGCCATTTCAGGCTTAAAAGATGATTAAGGAATTGCTTGTAAATATTATAAAATTGCTGCCTAATCATCAATCCTTGCGCAAATTTGATGATTTATTTTGCATAAAATATGAATTAGATGATTAGTAGGTAAACAATGATATAAATAAAGTGATGATAGGTAAACAAGGTGACATCATCCTAAATTACAAATACCTGATGATGGAGCGAGTGACATGCAATTGGCTGCAAACACATCCACTTCGCTGCACTCCCGCTATATAAATGTGTTGCGACGGCTAATTAAAATTGAAAGTCAATCTGTAAAAACATATTGCAACTCCGGATATCTTCACCGGATCTGCGTAGACTTTGAAATCAGCTACATTGTACAAGTTGTAACGGGAGCCTTAGGTCACCTACATTGGAACGGGTAATGTTATTTTAAGAAAATTTATTTAACAAGGCTATATACAGCATATTAACACTAATAAAATTGTACATAATATATATATGTATATATACATATATAGTTTAATTTAGGTATTTATAAACGTATCTAAAAAAAACAACAAAAGGAAGCATTGACCAGACTATAATATATTATGTAACTAAAAATATATTCATATATTCACAAGTACTTTTCTCAATAACCGGGATTATAAAATGAATCTGCATCAACGGCAATTACTAATTTTTTTTACCCTTTGAGATTTATTCCCGTACACTACAGTATTTGCTTCTTTAAATTGTGTTTATGGCACTAAGGGGTATATGTTTGAATGTAATTTTGCCAATATAATATTTATAGCGAGAAAAATGATGACTAAGTATAGGAAACTTGGTTAATAAACCTCGTAGCAATTTTCTTGGGCCTAGTTATTAGACGAAAACTTTGTGTGTATTAAACATCTTGTGCAATTTCTGCTGATAACACGACAGATAAGTTACATGTTGTGGCGTAGATAATGATTCAATCACATACCAGACGCAACATAATCAAAACTTATCAATTGTTCAAGTGAGACTTTAACATTGGCACTTACACAATTATTTTCACTCACACCTTCAAATATCTCATTTTGTATAAAAATATTAAATTTTGTATATTCATATAATTTCCCAACATTACTTAGATTAAGAACTGCTCGTTAGATAGAGCCAAGTCCGTTTCAGTCCAATATAACTATATCAAACGATTAAGAATTATCAATTGTATAATAGAAACTTAAAAGACTCAAGAAAGTTGTCCAAAAATGATTTAAAATAGATTGTAAGTAAAACGATTATGATCTAGATTCCTACTAATTTCTGGATGGAATTACATTCAAAACCAAGTACTCGGGGCTGAGCATTTTTACCGTAACATTTGAATTGTGCATTAAGTAAACGACTACCCGGGCGCCCCCCAAATCTACCTCGCGCTCACGTCTTTAGTGTAAAACTCGTTCTCGAATCGCGTCGACAAAATGTACACCACAGCCTCGTACGTGGCCATCATGATGGCCGTGTTTGGTATCTGCCGGATCAGCTGCGTCGTCAGGCCCCTGTAGACGCCCTTCACGCCCTCCTCTTTGAACACCAGGCTCAGCGTCTGCCAGAACGACGTGTACTTGCTGCCCTCCTCCCGCAGCCTGGTGCGGGCCACCTCGTGCGGGTACGCCACGCACGAGGCGATCGTCTTCGACACCGCCCCGGCCATCATGAACTCCAGGAAGTCCCTCGAGTCGCGCGTCTCGGAGTCGCGCTGCCTCGACGCGATCAGTTCCGCCTTAATCGCCTCGTATATCACAAAGTGGACTATCGTCTCCGATATGCCCATGTAAGACGCTGTTATGCCTTTGTAAAATCCTTTGATCCCCTAAATCAAAACAAAAATTAATATTTTAACTATAAATATTTTGTAAAGGACCGTTAAAATTGTAAAAAGTAAAATTTTAACGAATACACTTAACAGCTAAGTATCATTTAAAATTGTTGTCAATACACTGTAATAACATTTAGATCTTTACGTCTCATTTAGGCTTAAATGTCCGTTAAAATATATTGGGAATACACCGTAATAACATTTAGATCTTTACATCTCATTTAGGCTTAAATGTCCGTTAAAATATATTGAGAATACACCGTAATAACATTTAGATCTTTACATCTCATTTAGGCTTAAATGTCTGATAAAATATATTGACTTTACATCTCATTTAGGCTTAAATGTCCGATAAAATATATTGAAAAAACAATTGATTTACAAAGTAATTTTAACAGTTATTTTATTTGCTGTGAGTTTTAATCGACGGTGTTGATGAATACAATTTACAACTTGTAATTACTCCACCTTGTCGTGAACTTACGGACTGTGAATATATCCTTTTGACGCACTGGATGGCGGTCATTCGGTTGCCGTCTTTATTCACGTCTAGCTGCAGCCGGGTCTTCACAAACCATATCGGGTTCGTCAGGGTGCTCGCCATGAAACCGGCGCAGGAGGCTGAGAGCATGTGCACTATGGCAGAGTCGGGAGGCAGGAGCGTGTTCCAGAAGAGCTTCGCTTGCGAGTATGTACAGAAATATACAGCCCTTGAAGGAGCCACTCCTACCAAGTTCGGACCCAGGCCTAATGGCAAAAGAAAGAGTATATAGAAAAGTTGTACTTTACAACAAAAAATACATCATCAACATCGTCGTTAGTAACATTAAGTAAGTATTACATCTGAAGCATCATATCATTATCATTAGTAGCAAGTATCACATCTTAAGCATCATCATAATCATTAATAAGAAGTATCATATCAGAGGCATTACATCTGTAGTATCACGTAATCATCATCATTATTAGTATTAATAATTAATTACATTTAACTAGTTAATGAACTTGTTATAAGTATATATTTTGCAAAATATAAAAAAGAGATTAACCAGTATTATATTTGAAACATCACATCATTATCATCATCATCATTAATAACAAGTATTATATTTGAAACATCACATCATCATCATCATTATTAGTAACAAGTATATTTGAAACGTCACATTATTATCATCATTATTAGTAACAAGTATTATATTTGAAACATCACATCATCCTCATTAGTAACACACATCACTTAATCATCATTAGTAATATGTATTATATGAAACATCACATGAACATCATCATTATTAGTAACAAGTATTATATTGGAAACGTCACATTATTATCATCATCATTAATAACAAGTATTGTATTTGAAACATCACATCGTAATCATTAGTAACACGCATCACTTCATCATCATTAGTAACAAGTATTATATGAAACATCACATGAACATCATCATTATTAGTAACAAGCATTATATTTGAAACTTCACATTATTACCATCATTATTAGTAACAAGTATTATATTTGAAACATCACATCTTCCCCATTAGTAACACGCATCACTTCATCATCATTAGTAACAAGTATTATATGAAACATCACATGAACATCATCATTATTAGTAGCAAGTATTATATTTGAAACTTGACATTATTACCATCATTATTAGTAACACGTATTATATTTGAAACATGAACATCATCATTATTAGTAACAAGTATTATATTTGAAACTTCACATTATTACCATCATTAGTAGTAACAAGTATTATATTTGAAACATCACATCGTCCTCATTAGTAACACACATCACTTCATCATCATTAGTAATAAGTATTATATGAAACATCACATGAACATCATCATTATTAGTAGCAAGTATTATATTTGAAACTTGACATTATTACCATCATTATTAGTAACACGTATTATATTTGAAACATGACATCATCATTATTAGTAACAAGTATTATATTTGAAACGTCACATTATTACCATCATTATTAGTAACAAGTATTATATTTGAAACATCACATCGTCCTCATTAGTAACACACATCACTTCATCATCATTAGTAATAAGTATTATATGAAACATCACATGATCATCATCATTATTAGTAGCAAGTATTATATTTGAAACTTGACATTATTACCATCATTATTAGTAACACGTATTATATTTGAAACATGACATCATCATTATTAGTAACAAGTATTATATTTGAAACTTCACATTATTACCATCATTAGTAGTAACAAGTATTATATTTGAAACATCACATCGTCCTCATTAGTAACACATCACTTCATCATCATTAGTAATAAGTATTATATGAAACATCACATGAACATCATCATTATTAGTAGCAAGTATTATATTTGAAACTTGACATTATTACCATCATTATTAGTAACACGTATTATATTTGAAACATGACATCATCATTATTAGTAACAAGTATTATATTTGAAACATCACATCATCATCATCATCATTAGTAACAAGTGTTACATCGTTAGTGTTACAATCGAAGCATCACACCATCATAAGTAACAATCACATCGTCATCATTATTATTATAATTGTTAATATTTGAATGACGGAGGTAAGTAAGAATAAGAATAAATTTTTTTATGAGTATATTTACCTTTGAATAACGCCATGGGTCCCTCATATTTAATAATATGTTTCAGACATTGGATCAGTCCTATAGATTGATATGACGGTGAAACGTAACCTGAAAGAGCCACAACTTGAGGGCGGAGATGATTGGTGGATGTCCATAACCTACGCCTCTGTTCGGGCAGTGTCCGGCAGGTGGTCTTGCTGTGGACATCCTGAGCGATTTGGGGTAGTTCGTGGAAGCCCGACCTGGACGACTGCAGGCGTGTCTTGACCACCTCCAGGGGGCAGGTCACGATCGCCCCCACAGTGCCAGCAACGCTGAAAATATTAGATTGTAGCAAATAGGTTGACGGTGTTGCTCTCTGGCAGGGGTTCTCAAAGTGTGGGCCGCGATCAACCTCGGGGGTCTTGTTAAACAGTAATAGTTCAGGCGCCGCTCATCTAAAGATTTATCACAATCTTTTCATTTTCAATTTGGAGATGATTGACCAATACAATTTATGAGATGATTATTATAGTGTAGCATTCACCCTTTCAGGCTTAAAAGATGATTAAGGAATTGCTTGTAAATATTATAAAATTGCTGACTAATCATCAATCATTGCACAAAATTGATGATTTATTTTGCATAAAATATGAATTAGATGATTAATAGGTAAAAAATGATATAGTTTTTGATATTTTTTAGATAACGGTTGTGATGTTTGGGTGTTAAAAAATGATTTAAAACTAAGTTGTTAAAAATAAATTTGGAGATGATTGACCAATACAATTTATGAGATGATTATTATAGTGTAGCATTCACCCTTTCAGGCTTAAAAGATGATTGTAAATTGCTTGTAAATATTATAAAATTGCTGACTAATCATCAATCATTGCACAAAATTGATGATTTATTTTGCATAAAATATGAATTAGATGATTAAAAGGTAAACAATGATATAGTTTGTGATATTTTTTAGATAAAGGTTGAGATGTTTGGGTGTTAAAAAATGATTTAAAACTAAGTTGTTAAAAATAAATTTGGAGATGATTGACCAATACAATTTATGAGATGATTATTATAGTGTAGCATTCACCCTTTCAGGCTTAAAAGATGATTGTAAATTGCTTGTAAATATTATAAAATTGCTGACTAATCATCAATCATTGCACAAAATTGATGATTTATTTTGCATAAAATATGAATTAGATGATTAATAGGTAAATAATCATATAGTTTTTGATATTTTTAGATAAAGGTTGTGATGTTTGGGTGTTAAAAAATGATTTAAAACTAAGTTGGTAAAAATAAATTTGGAGATGATTGACCAATACAATTTATGAGATGATTATTATAGTGTAGCATTCACCCTTTCAGGCTTAAAAGATGATTAAGGAATTGCTTGTAAATATTAAAAAATTGCTGACTAATCATCAATCATTTCATAAAATTGATGATTTGTTGATTTACTTTGCATAAAATATGTATTTGATGATTAATAGGTTAATAATGATATAGTTTTTGATATTTTTTAGATAAAGGTTGTGATGTTTGGGTGTTAAAAAATGATTTAAAACTAAGTTGTTAAAAATAAATTTGGAGATGATTGACCAATACACTTTATGAGATGATTATTATAGTGTAGCATTCGCCCTTTCAGGCTTAAAAGATGATTAAGGAATTGCTTGTAAATATTATAATATTGCTGACTAATCATCAATCATTGCACAAAATTGATGATTTATTTTGCATAAAATATGAATTAGATGATTAAGACGTAAATAATGATATAGTTTTTGATATTTTTTAGATAAAGGTTGTGATGTTTGGGTGTTAAAAAATGATTTAAAACTAAGTTGTTAAAAATAAATTTGGAGATGATTCACCAATACAATTTATGAGATGATTATTATAGTGTAGCATTCACCCTTTCAGGCTTAAAAGATGATTAAGGAATTGCTTGTAAATATTATAAAATTGCTGACTAATCATCAATCATTGCACAAAATTGATGATTTTTTGATTAATTTTGCACAAAATATGAATTAATAGGTAAATAATGATATAGTTTTTGATATTTTTTAGATAAAGGTTGTGATGTTTGGGTGTTAAAAAATGATTTAAAACTAAGTTGTTAAAAATAAATTTGGAGATGATTGACCAATACACTTTATGAGATGATTATTATAGTGTAGCATTCACCCTTTCAGGCTTAAAAGATGATTAAGGAATTGCTAGTAAATATTATAAAATTGCTTACTAATCATCAATCACTACACAAATTTGATGATTTATTTTGCATAAAATATGAATTAGATGATTAAAAGGTAAACAATGATATAGTTTGTGATATTTTTTAGATAAAGGTTGAGATGTTTGGGTGTTAAAAAATGATTTAAAACTAAGTTGTTAAAAATAAATTTGGAGATGATTGACCAATACAATTTATGAGATGATTATTATAGTGTAGCATTCACCCTTTCAGGCTTAAAAGATGATTGTAAATTGCTTGTAAATATTATAAAATTGCTGACTAATCATCAATCATTGCACAAAATTGATGATTTATTTTGCATAAAATATGAATTAGATGATTAATAGGTAAATAATGATATAGTTCTTGATATTTTTTAGATAAAGGTTGTGATGTTTGGGTGTTAAAAAATGATTTAAAACTAAGTTGTTAAAAATAAATTTGGAGATGATTGACCAATACAATTTATGAGATGATTATTATAGTGCAGCATTCACCCTTTCAGGCTTAAAAGATGATTAAGGAATTGCTTGTAAATATTATAAAATTGCTGACTAATCATCAATCATTGCACAAAATTGATGATTTGTTGATTTATTTTGCATAAAATATGAAGTAGATGATTAATAGGTAAATAATGATATAGTTTTTGATATTTTTTAGATAAAGGTTGTGATGTTTGGGTGTTAAAAAATGATTTAAAACTAAGTTGTTAAAAATAAATTTGGAGACGATTGACCAATACAATTTATGAGATGATTATTATAGTGTAGCATTCACCCTTTCAGGCTTAAAAGATGATTAAGGAATTGCTTGTAAATATTATAAAATTGCTGACTAATCATCAATCATTGCACAAAATTGATGATTTATTTTGCATAAAATATGAATTAGATGATTAATAGGTAAATAATGATATAGTTCTTGATATTTGTTAGATAAAGGTTGTGATGTTAAAAAATGATTTAAAACAGTTGTTAAAAATAAATTTGGAGATGATTGACCAATACAATTTACGAGATAATTATTATAGTGCACCATTCGCCCTTTCAGACTTAAAAGGTGATTAAGGAAATGTTTGTAAATATTATAAAATTGCTGACTAATCATCAATCATTGCACAAAATTGATGATTTATTTTGCATAACATATGAATTAGATGATTAATAGGTAAATAATGATATAGTTTTTGATATTTTTTAGATAACGGTTGTGATGTTTGGGTGTTAAAAAATGATTTAAAACTAAGTTGTTAAAAATAAATTTGGAGATGATTGACCAATACAATTTATGAGATGATTATTATAGTGTAGCATTCACCCTTTCAGGCTTAAAAGATGATTAAGGAATTGCTTGTAAATATTATAAAATTGCTGACTAATCATCAATCATTGCACAAAATTGATGATTTGTTGATTTATATTGTATAAAATATGAATTAGATGAAATAGGTAAATAATGATATAGCTTTTGATATTTTTTAGATAAAGGTTGAGATGTTTGGCTGTTAAAAAATGATTTAAAAATAAATTTGGAGATGATTGACCAATACAATTTATGAGATGATTATTATAGTGTAGCATTCACCCTGTCAGGCTTAATAGACGATTAAGGAATTGCTTGTAAATATGATAAAATTGCTGACTAATCATCAATCATTGCACAAAATTGATGATTTATTTTGCATAAAATATGAATTAGATGATTAGTAGGTAAATAATGATATAGTTTTTGATATTTTTTAGATAAAGGTTGTGATGTTTGGGTGTTTAAAAATGATTTAAAACCAAGTTGTTAAAAATAAATTTGGAGATGATTGACCAATACAATTTACGAGATGATTAATATAGTGTAGCATTCACCCTTTCAGGCTTAAAAGATGATTAAGAAATTGCTTGTAAATATTATAAAATTGCTGACTAAACATCAATCATTGCCCAAAATTGATGATTTATTTTGTATAAAATATGAATTAGATGATTAATAGGTAAATAATTATATAGTTCTTGATATTTTTTAGATAAAGGTTGTGATGTTTGGGTGTTAAACAATGATTTAAAACTAAGTTGTTAAAAATAAATTTGGAGATGATTGACCAATACAATTTATGAGATGATTATTACAGTGTAGCATTCACCCTTTCAGGCTTAAAAGATGATTAAGGAATTGCTTGTAAATATTATAAAATTGCTGACTAATCATCAATCATTGCACAAAATTGATGATTTATTTTGCATAAAATATGAATTAGATGATTAATAGGTAAATAATGATATAGTTCTTGATATTTTTTAGATAAAGGTTGTGATGTTTGAGTGTTAAAAAATGATTTAAAACTAAGTTGTTAAAAATAAATTTGGAGATGATTGACCAATACAATTTATAAGATGATTATTATAGTGTAGCATTCACCCTTTCAGGCTTAAAAGATGATCAAGGAATTGCTTGTAAATGTTATAAAATTGTTGACTAATCATCAATTATTGCTCAAAATTGATGATTTATTTTGCATAAAATATGAATTAGATGTTTAATAGGTAAATAATGATATAGTTTTTGATATTTTTTAGATAAAGGTTGTGATGTTTGGGTGTTAGAAAATGATTCAAAACTAAGTTGTTAAAAATAAATTGGGAGATGATTGACCAATACAATTTATGAGATGATTATTATAGTGTAGCATTCACCCTTTCAGGCTTAAAAGATGATTAAGGAATTGCTTGTAAATATTATAAAATTGCTGACTAATCATCAATCATTGCACAAAATTGATGATTTATTTTGCATAAAATATGAATTAGATGATTAATAGGTAAATAATGATATAGTTTTTGAAAATTTTTAGATCTCAATTTAGAACTGAATTCTAAATTTCTGATGATTTATTGATAAAACAATAGGCGTTGTATTATGCCTTCATAATACAACACCTGTTGTATTATGAACTGATGAAGTATTATGTTACCATAGTTACTTACATTATGAAAGTATTATTTATGAGTCATAGATAAATAATCTTAACCATGCAGTACTATTGTAATCTAACAATCAGATTTTAAGGTTTTAGGACCACATAATCACAATGAGTAATATGTGTTACGGTTCAATTTTAAACCTAAACATTAATTTCCTTTTAAACTAAAAATACAAATTACTTTTAACTTATATGTAAACGTTGCCCCAAACTAACAAATTCGACTCGTAATAAAATTGATCAATATTTTATTTTCGGAATATAACATTTTGCAATTTAAAATGTTTTCGAGTCAACGAAATAGTAAATCCGAATATTGAATTGCCCGAGACCGTTTTCATTGATCTGAATTTAATGCTTTTTGTAATCTTCCAATTGAGTTATTATTAGAAGCCGTTTCAATAACCTGTTGGCCAATATTTGCGAGGCTGAACATGAATATTTCTCACGTTCTGCAAACATTATCCCAGTAATTAATTTAATTACATTGTGCGGTGAGTTAAGTAATTGGTTCGTTATACTTGATTGATATAAAATATACTAATTGATTTTATCGGTATGTATACGACGCAGTGTTTATATTTTATGAAAGCTCAGGTTAGATTAATTAGTATTTACGGTGCACATTTTTCCTAATGCTGATTAGGCACTTATCTGTGCCTTGTCAGGCATAGTAATTACATGTAAAATGGTCGCAACGACTTCCGTGGCAAACAGATAGGTAAACAAACAGGTATAGTGTTTTTGGTGGAAAACAATGGATGTGTGATTAATAATGAGTTTTATCTACGACTCATAAATAATACATTCATTTTGCACGTAACTAAAGTAACAAAATGTACTTCATTAAGATTAAGGTTTAAAAAAAAGTACTTCATTACGCAACAGGGATTGCATAATGACTTCATTATACAATAGGGGTTGTATTATGACTTCATTATACAATATTGGTTGTATTATGACTTCATTATACAACAGTTTCGTGATTTTGTTTTATTGCTACATAAAATATAAAAACTGCCTATAATATTAATTAATTAATTATAGTACTAGTGTCATTATTTAAGAAACTGTATAACAGTTTGCCAATCAAATCTGCTGTCCTAATTAATTGTGTAAACACCTCATCTACACGTATTTGTCCATCTGATTTGCAATGTGCAAATAATTTACGCGTTGTTTGCCATGAAAATGTACACAAAATCGTTTCATTTGTGCGAACTGCTTGTAATTTCTGTTAGCATAAATTATAGTCCAAAGTGTTTTCACTTGTTTACCTTCAAAACTTAAGTGATGGTAGAATCTCGCGAAATTAAATTTTGTGATGCATTACTCTCTCCAGGTTAATGTCGCAATAATTAGTTTTCCTACAAGAAATGATGCAAGTGCATAAGAGAGCAAAAAAAAAGAAATTTTGATTAAAAATATTTTAAAAGAAATGTATACTCATAATTACATATTTTAAAATGAGTGCCAGTTTGTTATCTGGGAGTTAAGATATTTTTAGGTGTTTATAGTCCTTATGAGCTAAACTAAAATTATATTGCGCGCAGTGCAATATTAAAATTGCTCAACCTCGAAGCCATATTTATCCAAAATTATCAATCTAATCGTTTATTGTACGAGTATCAATGATAATCAAATTACATTGCCAAGCATAAAATTGTGGTGTTTTGCTACAAAACACTCATTACGAATGCAAAGCGAATCATATTGTAACAGCAAAAAATAAAGTATATACAATTACGTAATTATACTTCATTACACGTTACATAAACGAGATGCTCACATTGTGAACCCTGTAATTTGTGGCACGCTATATTTAATTTGGGCATAATTTGAGGCTATTTGAAATCAAATCAACTATAACTACAAATTGTTGCCTCTTAAAAAAAGTTTTGTGTGCGTTTTTCCACAAATGTTTTACGAAAATGTAATTTTCCATTGGAACGAACGGTTCTTCAGGCTTTTGTACTTAAGCTTGCCTTAAGTACTTGCTTAGTACTTAATTAGTACACCTGATAGATTGGCAAATGTTTATTATCTAGCCTCTAGGTTTTGGGGCGAATTTGAGACGAATTTGAGTTAAATTTCACCACATTGCTTTTGATAGTTTACATACATTCTTTAGAAAAAAAGCAAAAACTCTAAACTCTTAGTGTTATTTTACTTCAAAGAACCATTGTACTTAACCACTTTTATCAGTATGTTGTTTCCGGTATTAAATCCAAGTTGTTAGTAGAATTCCTTATTGAATTTGATTCAAATAGTTTGATGAAAAATATTCTGTTAGAAAACGTAAAATTTTTAGAAAATGCAAACAAAAATTATATCATTATTTACCTATTAATCATCTAATACATATTTTATGCAAAATAAATCAACAAATCATCAATTTTGTGCAACGATTGATAATTAATCAGCAATTTTATAATATTTACAAGCAATTCCTTAATCATCTTTTAAGCCTGAAAGGGTGAATGCTACACTATAATAATCATCTCATAAATTGTATTGGTCAATCATCTCCAAATTTATTTTTAACAACTTAGTTTTAAATCATTTTTTAACACCAAAACATTACAACCTTTATCTAAAAAATATTAAGAACATTATTTACCTATTAATCATCTAATTCATATTTTATGCAAAATAAATCAACAAATCATCAATTTTGTGCAATGATTGATGTTTAGTCAGCAATTTTATAATATTTACAAGCAATTCCTTGATCATCTTTTAAGCCGGAAAGGGTGTATGCTATACTATAATAATCATCTCATAAATTGTATTGGTCAATCATCTCCAAATTTATTTTGAACAACTTAGTTTTAAATCATTTTTTAACACCCAAACATCACAACCTTTATATAAAAAATATCAAGAACTATATCATTATTTACCTATTAATCATCTAATTCATATTTTATGCAAAATAAATCAACAAATCATCAATTTTGTGCAACGATTGATAATTAATCAGCAATTTTATAATATTTACAAGCAATTCTTTGATCATCTTTTAAGCCGGAAAGGGTGAATGTTACACTATAATAATCATCTCATAAATTGAATTGGTCAATCATCTCCAAATTTATTTGGAACAACTTAGTTTTAAATCATTTTTTAACACACAAACATCACAACCTTTTATTAAATTCTTAACAGAAAAATCCTACAATACACTGGTAATAAACACTGGGGCTTGAAAGATTTGTTATGTAACTAGTAGTAAAAATGTAGTTTTATAAAATTATTTCTAATTGTTATGATTTTATACAAATTCTTAGTGAAAATCGCGATTTTCCCATGCGATTAGCTCGCATTCGTGCGTTTATATGCACATTTTTTGTTTGTTTACTACTATTGCCACGTATCATTAATTTTAAAGCGTTGACTCTTCAACCGAGACGTGTGTCTATTTATAGCTAATAATGACATGTAAATAAGCTAACCACACATGATAACTCATACCTAGCCTAGCTGCACCAAACTATTTAACTATTATTAGCAGTACATTCCGATATTTGTGCTTGCTTTTTTTAAATCTCCAGATAATTTGAAGAATTCAATGAATATAATTGTGATAACTGAATGAATTAAAATTTATATCATAGGCCGTTGAATGAGCTGATGATATGTGCTTTGTAGGGACCTGGAAATAGAGGTTTCGTGCGATGTTAATTACAAGTGTCTTGATGATCTGGTGTTAAACTAGTGGGCTCCATTGGGTATATTGTGAAAGCTACCACCGTCTTGGAGCTATTCCAAATATCTGCAGATATTGTATTTATTTTCATATTTTTTATGCTGTGAACTTCTGTTGCAGCAGATTAATCGTTGGCACTTGGAACAGCTCCAACTCAACTGATACCAGTTGCAAATTCGTTTAGGGTATTTTTATTACAGGTTTTTTTTGTAGCTTTGCTTAGAGTTCGCCCATTCGACCACAATATGAAAACAAAAACATTTGGATCAATTATCTCAGGTGAATGACTCTTAACCTTATGTCCGTGTAAGTATTTAAACCTAATACAAATGTCCGTATTTAATCCATTTTGATTTAATAAATAATTTACAAATTTATTTAGAAAACCAAAAATTTTATCTTGGTTTTAGGAGTTTTAATTTAATAACTTCCACAAGCTCCCATCAGCAAAGATTACTGACATTGAACATTAATTGATTAACTTAATTAATTAATTAACAGTGAACATTAATTTATTTCTGCAGGTTGCTCTAAATTTGTTACGAAGTGCAAAATTGTAACAAATATCCGATTCCTCGATCAAATCTTATCTATTTTTCTTATCGAGCGCTACAATTTACATAAGTTGCAAAAAAACGAGGGGTTTCCATATCTAAAAACGAAGAAGCATTGTGCACAATTCTATAGTTTATTTTATTGCCATTGCGTGCCTTTTTATCGTAAATTATTTCTGACATCTTTTTGCCTTGCATGTGCGTGCAGCATTAAATCCTGGTTTAAATTATTAAGGATTATTTTAGGAAAACTGCGTTAGAGCAAAAGTGCGTGAATTCGTTGGTAATAATAATTGATTATTACCAGGGGCGGATGGGCCATACGGGAATATGGGAAATTTCCCAGTGGGCCGGTAGCCATCCCGAATGTTGGGCCGGAAGCCCCAGAATTTTCTCAGATCCGACGACAAGTTTATTAATAATTTTGATTTAATGTATTAACACAGGGCGGAAAGACCCCATGTGGTCGATAGCCCAGTAAAGATTGTTTATATATGTATTAACACAGTGGTTTCCAAACTTTTTCGCCTCGCAGCTCCCTTTTTGAACTAGGATTTTCCATGGATCCATTCCGTTTCCATAATATTTTTTGCAAATTTTTATGAAATATGAAATAATTTGGCGAGGAATATAAATTATGTAGATAGCCGTTATAATTTTCAACTAAAAATTGGCAGGTTCCATTAATCTTCGTAATTTATAAAAAAATTGGTATTTCTAATAAATAATGTATTGAAAATTTTGAAGCTTTTGTAAATTTAATTCACAATCGACATGATTTAATTTTAATATGCTGTGGTTTGATTAGCTTTTTGCAATTTTTAATAAAATGTTCTAATTTGTAAGGAAAATGTATATGTAGTAAAATTTTAGTATTATAATAAGAATTTCATAATATCTAATAAACATTTTGTAATCTCTAATGAAAATTCGTAATTTCCACCAAAGTTTATTTTCATAAAATTTTCTACAAATAACTATAAACATTTTAACAAATCGATACAAATTTTGGAAATGCCAATGACATTTTGCATTTTATAGCGAAATTTTGGCAATTTACAATAAAATTTTCATAATCGCTGCTGAAATATTGTAATTTATAATACGAATGTTGAATATTTTACATTTTACAGTGAAATTTATCAATTAACAATAAAATTTTCATAAAGTTATTGCAATTTTGTAATTTAGAATGATGAATGATGAAAGTCACAACGAAAATTACATAATTCCAATAAAACTGATTTATTTCTTTATTTACTTATTTAAATCTTTATTATTGTATTTGTTATAGTGTTAATTTAAACATATTTATACTTTCAAATTTATCAATTAACAATGAAATTTTCATAAAGTTATTGCAATTTTGTAATTTAGAATGATGAATGATGAAAGTCACAACGAAAATTACATAATTCCAATAAAACTAATTTATTTCTTTATTTACTTATTTGCTTATTTATTATTGTATTTGTTATAGTGATAATGTAAACTTATTTATACTTTATGATTGTTTTCTAATTCCATTGAAATATTGTATTCCTAATATAATATAAAATATATAATCCAATTTTTACTACAATGTTCCAATTTATATTCAACGTTTACAAATTCTAAAACTTTTGAAATTTTGAATTAATTCTCCATATTTTCTATTGAAATACTGAAATCCATCATCAAAATTTCGTAACATTCACCATTTTGAATTAAAAAAAAATTTAATCAACATTTTACACCATCCGTTATATTTTTTGCGAATTTCTATGAAATGGTTGTTAATACATTTGCAAGGAATATGATTTCTGGGGAAAGACGTTATAAATTAGAATAAAAAAACTCGCAGATTCCATTGATCTTTACAATTTATGAAAAGTCTAGTAATTATATTAAACAATTCTAATGAAAATTTTGTAATTTCCAATTCATTGCAGTTAACAAGCGAGATATTTCAATGAGAATTTTATGGTTTGGTGAACCAGCAATTGGTAATAAGATATCAAAATTTGTCATTTGCAATGAAAACTTCATAGTTTCTCTTTGTAATTTTGTACATAATTTTGTATTTTGCATTAATATTTTTGCAAATTTCTGTCAGAATATTAATAACTTAGTGAGTTATATGTTTTGAGGATAAAGTTTTTTATAATTTATACTAAAAATTTCAAATTTTATTATAACATTGAATGTTATAATTAATATTTTCGTATTTACTATAAGAATTTTATAATTTCCAACTAAATTCTATCATTTTAATCGACATCTTACACCATCCATTATATTTTTTGCGAATTTCTATGAAATAGTTGTTAATACATTTGCAAGAAATATGATTTCTGGGGAAAGACGTTATAAATTAGAATAAAAAAACTCGCAGATTCCATTGATCTTTACAATTTATGAAAAGTCTAGTAATTATATTAAACAATTCTAACGAAAATTTTGTAATTTCCAATTCATTGCAGTTGACAAGCTAGATATTTCAATGAGAATTTTATGGTGTGGTGAACCTGCAATTTGTAATAAAATATCAAAATTTGTCATTTGCAATGAAAACTTCATAGCTTCTCTTTGTAATTTTGTACATAATTTTGTATTTTGCATTAATATTTTTCCAAATTTCTGTCAGAATATTAATAACTTAGTGAGTTATATGTTATAAGGATAAAGTTTTTTTATAATTTATACTCAAAATGTCAAATTTTAATTTAACATTGAAATTTATAATTAATATTTTCGAATTTACTATAAGAATTTTATAATTTCCAACTAAATTCTATCATTTATCATGATAACTTTGCTATTTCATTTGAGTTTTGGAATTTATAATATACATTTTTTACTTTCATGTAAAAATTCAAACATTCATTTTCATTTAGTAAGTTTTAATTTTTAATTTTTATGTGTATATTATGCAGGTTCTCCCGCTAGTAAATATTATTATTATTATTATAATTTTCAATATAAATTGTATAATGCAAATGACGATTTTGTGCTTTGATTAATATTTTACAATTTAAATTATAATTTGTACTGTAAAATTTGTAAAAGTAATAATGTTGAAAATTACATTTAAATTTTTTTAATTATTAATTTTTTTCTTTCATGTTCAAAAATTTTCTGCAAATAACATTTTAACAACTTTGTGAGGGATATGCTCTCGGGATAAAACTCCAATAATTAAAAAAAATATTGCTGGGTCTAATAAAACTTTGTAATTTTAATGAAGATTTTATAATTACAATTAAATTTTCTTAGTCAAAGCATGAATTCTAATTACCTAATCTTTTCATATTTTATTTAATATGATTGAAAGCAGTACCGTATTCGCACACTTTAGGAACCTCTGTATTAATAAATAAATAAGTATTATGAAAAACTTACGGTATTAAATTTTATATTGATTTTTTCTTTATGGGGAGTACTTTCTCTTAGTTATGCAATATTTTTATTTGATGTTCTTCACCCAACTTGTTTCGGCTTTTATTAGCCATCCTCAGAGGTGTTATGTCTCTGATAATATATTTTAATATATTTTAAAAATGAAAATAATATATTCAATTTTGAATTATTTATTGTAAAGTATTTTTGATTTTTACATATTTGTCAAATTTTGAAGTATGATTATTGTTTTGATTATATGGTATTATTGCAATTTTATGTGAATGCAAAATGGGCCGATAAAAGTTTGTTCCCGGGCCGCTTGTATGTTCCCCATCCTCCCCTGATTATCACACATAACGAATAGACTCTAATATGGTTAAATACTGTATACTGGTAGCCGTTTCTTTGTGAAACATGGTAAATGAATGAAATAAAACAATTTTACTTTGTTGCTTTTTGTAAAATAAATGTGTTATGTGTTACTTTGTTGCTTCCACAGCAACAAAGTAAAATTGTTTTATTTCATTCTAATATGGTTATTCCTCGACATTTGGCCTCTCTTTGAATAACTGCAGACACGCTGATAATAATTTTAAAAATCAGCTTGCAGCAAACTCTTCTGATTACAAGATGGCCACGAGTTATAGCTAATCCATAAAATTAATCCGTTTCAACTATAAAAATCTATTGATAAAGTTTAAAAACAAACCGATTTTACTACTTTAACCCAATTTTTTTTATTGATAAACAGTTCATCTAATCTTATCTGTTTACGAAATAATTGACAGCAATTAATTCATATCACTGCTCGAACAGTCATACAAGCTTTGATGAAACAATTTAATAATGCAAAAAGTACAGATAAAAGATCATTAATTATATATAGAAGCATATTTTATTTTTGAACCAATTTTAACTAGCTTTTGGAATTTTGCCTTACCTTTAAGCTTGGCAAAATTTGACATTTTCGAAGCCTTAACTTGGTATTATTATTGAACTTCATAATGAAAATTGTGCTGGAAATTCCCTTCCAATAAGCTGAGTGCACAGTTTACTTGATTTTCGTAATGGTTTGTTTTCGCCGTTTGTTTGAACTGAACGCAGCATATTTTCCGCCATCAAATCAATCACTTCTAGTGCTAATACAAAGCGGAGGTCAGAAACCACAATATAAAGTAGCTTAGGTATACATTCTGACCGCAAAACAAACAGAACCTACGTAAATTTAAAGCACACATAATGTAAAAAAATGTGCACACGAAAAGAAATAGAAGCACATTTTATAAATGACGATTCAATTTTTAATTTGTATGTCTGTTATGTCTGTAATATTTTTGACTATAAGTTAAATAAAACAAACACTTTTTTTTGTTTATATCAAACTGTATATTAAAATTAGTGACTATGTTTCTCTCAAACTCTAGTTTGATAATGATCAGAACGTGATCGAAACTCTAGTCACTAATTTTAATAAACAGCGAGATATAAACAAAGAAAAGTGTTTGTTTTATTTAATTTCATCATGTATCACGAAGTAGATGCCTCCAATATTGGACTATAAGTGGAAGAATGCAGTTTGTAGGAGAAGAAGAATCATCAATAGGACTCGTTACATGTTTGAATGGCCAATCTAAAATGTTTTTTTTAATGCAATAGAAGTGTTTGTGTTTAACAAACTCAATTAATAACTGAATTGGATGATGTATAGATAACACAATCTATTATTCACCAGCGCATTACAAATCAATCGAATTTGTAGGTGCATGATTCAGCTTACTGTTCTAATCAATTTACTCTTTAATGTTGCGCATTGCGGCAGCAATCGATATTAGTAAATGTTTATTTATAAATTTAATAAACTCGTTTAGTTTGATGAATCATTTTATCTGCAATATTAAAAACAATACTGTGGTTAATTAATTAATTAAGCCTCCAAATGCACAATGTTGTGGTTATGGATTTAAAAGCAAGTTGAAACAATTTGTCCTAAATTGTACAATCATTTTAATCAGCTCGTATTTATGTAAAGTTCAAACTTTGTCAAGATTTCTTACCAAATTACCAAAATAGATCGTCTCCATTTTGGTAATTATAAAATTTTCACATTTCTTGATCGAGAAGAATGACCTCGATTCTACTTCGTTTCTTCTTCTGATCACCAACTTTCATTATAAACAATAATTGCAAGAAACTGTTGCCAAGGCACAGGATAGTATCCCACTTCTGATGCCTAAAGAAAACATAACTCAACATCTCTCTACACCTCTACACTCTACACTTGTTTCGGCTACATGACCATTTTCAAGAGCATTTATTTATATGTCTGTACTAATTAAGGCCAAAAACGAGAAAAAAAAATAAAAATGTTTATAATTATAAATTTTGTATTAACTATACAATTTATAAAAATATGTAATTTTGTTGTGAATACGTTTGTTATAATGGGTCAGTGGACCGTCCGTATTTACGATTCACAATTTAGAGCGCAAAAATACGTGTCATGGAGATATATATATTTTTTTTGATCCGACAGAACAACGGGCATAATAAATGTTCTCGCCTACAACTGAGCCATGAGAAAACTCGGTTTTTATTCGTCATGTTTTATGCATCGACGAATTTAAACGCCATGCAGCAGTCTAGATGCAAATTAAATCGTTACTTTTTGTGCACGCCGTGCTTTTATTAGTGTTTACTCGAGCGAAAAGCTTTATTTTTAATATGATGCAGAACTTCAGAAAAATATGGAGAAATAAACACCTGGATTCTCAAGAAGAAGCTCAAGCTGCTAAATATTTAGAGTATAATCCAAACAGTTAGCTCAGGGTATACATTTTTAGATCTGGATCTTGATATTTTGTTAATGATGTAAATACTTAGATCTGGATCTTAATATTTTGTGAATGATGTACTTAGACCTGATTCTTAATATTTTGTGAATGATGTAAATACTTAGATCTGGATCTTAATATTTTGTGAATGATGTAAATACTTAGATCTGGATCTTAATATTTTGTGAATGATGAAAATACTTAGCTTCGGATATAAATATTTAACTATGTATCTAAATGTTTGGTGCATTAAAATCTCTTTTTAGTACCGAATTAAAACACTTAGCTCAATGTATAAATATTTAGATCTGGATCTTAATATTTTGTGAATGACGTAAATACTTAGATCTGGGTCTTAATATTTTGTTAATGATGTAAATACTTAGATCGGGATCTTAATATTTAGTGAATGATGTAAATACTTAGCTCCGGATATAAATATTTAACTATACACCCAAATGTTTGGTCCTGGATAAAAATAGTTAGCATTGGATCAAATATTTAACTCCGGACCAAAAGTTAACTAACATTGAACTTCGAGCTAGCGTTAGCTCTGCTCAAAAAATCCGTGTGTAAATCAACTATAATCACAGTTTTGTTGTTGTTGTTGTTGTTGTTGTTGTTGTTGTTGTTGTTGTTGTTGTTGTAGTAAGTTAAAATGCATTCAGTTACTTTATTTTCGCAAATATATTTTAAACAGTCATGCATCTATGATATCTTAGCCTTCTCAACGATTGCCAAATAGGAAGTATCTTTCATATAGAAAACCGAGCCAAATACTTTTGAAAGCAGCAGTTGAAATAAACAGCATCTAAATAACAGGATGCTCAGATCATTTAGTTGCAACACATAAATAGTAACAATTATACTCTCTCGGGTGTCGCAATATTCTATCATGATCAACTATTTGCGATCAAAATAAGTAGATAAACGAAATTTCTTATTTCTAGTATAGACCTACTATTCAAGTATTACTTATTTTTCATTAAATTTTCAACTTTTGCTGCCAAAATTTTAATTAGTCTGATTTTTTTTTTATTTTGAGACTATTAAAACTAAGATTGCTGTCAAATATTTCTATAAACATTCAATGATTCTATCAATATCAGTTAATTTCAATGGATACCCTTAGTTCCTAGTTTTGAAAATTTCTGTCAAAATTACAATTATTTGTTTCAAAATTTCAATGAATACGAATAAAAAATTCAAAAATTGCTGTCAAATTTTCAATGATTCTTGTAAAATTTTAATGATTTCTGTAAACATTTCAGGAATTATGTCAAAGTTTCAATAATTACTGCCAAAGTTTCTATTGAAACTGTTGAATTTACAATTTCTACCTACTATTAAAGTATTACTTATTTTTCATTAAATTTTCAACTATTGCTGCCAAAATTTTAATTAGTCAGTAATTTTTTTTAATTTTGAGTCTATTAAAACTAAGATTGCTGTCAAATATTTCTATAAACATTCAATGATTCTATCAATATTTTATTAATTTCAATGGATACCCTTTGTTCCTAGTTTTGTAAATTTCTGTCAAAATTACAATTATTTGTTTCAAAATTTCAATGAATACGAATAAAAATTTCAAAAATTGCTGCCAAATTTTCAATGATTCTTGTAAAATTTTAGTGATTTCTGTAAAAATTTCAGGAATTATGTAAAAGTTTCAATAATTACTGCCAAAGTTTCTATTGAAACTGTTGAATTTACAATTTCTACCTACTATTCAAGTATTACTTATTTTTCATTAAATTTACAACTATTGCTGCCAAAATTTTAATTAGTCTGTAATTTTTTTATTTTTTTTGAGACTATTAAAACTAAGATTGCTGTCAAATATTTCTATAAACATTCAATGATTCTATCAATATTTTGTTAATTTCAATGGATACCTTTAGTTCCTAGTTTTGAAAATTTCTGTCAAAATTACAATTATTTGTTTCAAAATACCAAGGAATACGAATAAAAATTTCAAAAATTGCTACCAAATTTTCAATGATTCTTGTAAAATTTTAGTGATTTCTGTAAAAATTTCAGGAATTATGTAAAAGTTTCAATAATTACTGCCAAAGTTTCTATTGAAACTGTTGAATTTACAATTTCTACCTACTATTCAAGTATTACTTATTTTTCATTAAATTTTTAACTATTGCTGCCAAAATTTTAATTAGTCAGTCATTTTTTTTTATTTTGAGACTATTAAAACTAAGATTGCTGTCAAATATTTCTATAAACATTCAATGATCCTATCAAATTTTGTTAATTTCAATGGATACCCTTAGTTCCTAGTTTTGAAAATTTCTGTCAAAATTACAATTATTTGTTTCAAAATTTCAATGAATACGAATAAAAATTTCAAAAATTGCTGTCAAATTTTCAATGAGTTGTAAAATTTTAGTGATTTCTGTAAAAATTTCAGGAATTATGTAAAAGTTTCAATAATTACTGCCAAAGTTTCTATTGAAACTGTTGAATTTACAATTTCTACCTACTATTCAAGTATTACTTATTTTTCATTAAATTTTCAACTATTGCTGCCAAAATTTTAATTAGTCTGTAATTTTTTTTAATTTTGAGACTATTAAAACAAAGATTGCTGTCAAATATTTCTAAAAACATTCAATGATTCTATCAATATTTTGCTAATTTCAATGGATACCCTTAGTTCCTAGTTTTGAAAATTTCTGTCAAAATTACAATTATTTGTTTCAAAATTTCAATGAATACGAATAAAAATTTCAAAAATTGCTGCCAAATTTTCAATGATTCTTGTAAAATTTTGGTGGTTACTGTAAAAATTTCAGGAATTATGTCAAAGTTTCAATAATTACTGCCAAAGTTTCTATTGAAACTGTTGAATTTACAATTTCTACCTACTATTCAAGTATTACTTATTTTTCATTACATTTTCAACTATTGCTGCCAAAATTTTAATTAGTCAGTAATTTTTTTTAATTTTGAGTCTATTAAAACTAAGATTGCTGTCAAATATTTCTATAAACATTCAATGATTCTATCAATATTTTGTTAGTTTCAATGGATACCCTTAGTTCGTAGTTTTGAAAATTTCTATCAAAATTACAATTATTTGTTTCAAAATTTCAACGAATACGAATAAAAATTCCAAAAATTTCTGTCAAATTTTCAATGATTCTTGTAAAATTTTAGTGATTTCTGTAAAAATTTCAGGAATTATGTCAAAGTTTCAATAATTACTGCCAAAGTTTCTATTGAAACTGTTGAATTTACAATTTCAGTCAGAATTTTTTTATTACTCTTAAAATTTCAATGATATAAATATAATTTTCCCTGGAAACTAGACGAGGATTAAAGATAATTTGAGATAGCTTTTATGAATTACTAATTAAATTTGAATTATTATACTAAACTTTTCAATTAGGTACTCAGTTAAACTTCAAAGATTACAAATGAAATATCAGTGTTAGTTATCATCAAATATGTCATGTTAGTTATCATCAAATAGTTATCAAATATCAATTAAATATTTTATTATTTCAATATTAATGAATCATCAATTAATGAATTTAGTGTAAAAGACCCCTCTATTTGTTGACAAGGAATCGTTTCCTAAAGTTTCTCGTAATATTAAAGAATCACCCTGTATAATATTATACTATTATCAGACTTTTTTAAATCAATAATACTCGTTAAATTTAGCAATCAAGTATCAAGTAAGCCCGGATAGAAGATTGCCCCAAAACAATGCCCCAAAACAAGTTATACTCTTTGAAAATTCAAATTTAATCGTGTCTAACGTCAAACTAACGTCAAATTTGACGTATACCAACCTGCTTTATATAAAAGACCCCTTTTATTTATTGATAAGGGATCGTTTCTTAAAGTTTCTCGCAATATTAAAGAATCGCCCTGTATAATATTATACTATTATCAGACTTTTCTAAATCAATAATACTTGTTAAAATTAGCAATCAAGTATCAAGTAAGCCCGGATAGAAGATTGCCCCAAAACAATGCCCCAAAACAAGTAATACTCTTCGAAAATTCAAATTTAATCGTACCTAACGTCAAATTGACGTATGCCAACTTGCTTTATATAAGACCCCTCTTATTTGTTGATAAGGAATCGTTTCTTAAAGTTTCTCGCAGTATTAAATAATCACCCTGTATAATATTATACTATTATCAGACTTTTCTAAATCAATAATACTCGTTAAATTTAGCACTCAAGTATCAAGTAAGCCCAGATTGCTCAAAAACAATGCCCCAAAACAAGTTATACTCTTTGAAAATTCAAATTTAATCTAACGTCAAACTAACGTCAAATTTGACGTATGCCAACTTGCTTTATATAAAAGATCCCTCTTATTTATTGATGAGGGATCGTTTCTTAAAGTTTCTCGCAATATTAAAGAATTACCCTGTATAATATTATCAGACTTTTCTAAATCAATAATACTAGTTAAATTTAGCAATCAAGTAAGCCCGGATAGAAGATTGCCCCAAAACAATGCCCCAAAACAAGTTATACTCTTTGAAAATCAAATTTAATCGTGCCTAACGTCAAATTGACGTATGCCAATCTGCTTTATGTAAAAGACCCCTCTTATTTGTTGATAAGGAATCGTTTCTTAAAGTTTCTCGCAATGTTAAAGAATCACCCTGTATAATGTTATACTGTTATCAGACTTTTCTAAATCAATAATGCTCGTTAAATTTAGCAATCAAGTATCAAGTAAGCCCGGATAGAAGATTGCTCAAAAACAATGCCCCAAAACAAGTTATGCTCTTTGAAAATTCAAGTGTCTAACGTTGATAACAGTAAAACGTTTTTGAAAATTAAGTCTCGTTACATAATTTGGAAGCTGCCTTGGCGTAAACAGGAGATTACAGGCTGTGCCTCCCCCACGTCCTTGGAGCTTGAACTTGACACAGAAGCAAGAAATCCACAAGTGCGTAACCCCCAAGAAACGCACAGATTTGCGTGTGCAAAAAAAAAACGCGCAAATACATTTTTGGCACGTCCCGGTAGAAAAAAATAAAACTCGATAGCATTGACGCGTGGAAGTGCATGGCTTTGTTGTTTCTTTTTTTTTAATACTTTGCCCTATATACTATTTTTACGGCAGGCCGTTAGCCTTGGTGGGCTTATCAATTAGTGTATGATGTATTGTGCTGAAGCAGTGAGTACGTGGATTCTGTAGGTTTTCTCGATGTGAGCGATGTTTATAATAAAATTATCTCGAACGTACTAAGTGACGAGGATAATTTCAAAAACAAACACACGGTGTTTTTTTTATATTGCACGATCACTAGATGACCGCGTGCTCGCGTATTCTTTGGAAGGCAAAGTTTGAGAGTGGTGATTATGCAAATGCTGATTATGATGAGGCGTTTCAAGCAGATTGATGGGGCTAGGTGGGTTTTGATTTGCGTGTTTGAGGGTATTTGGGGGGCTCTGCTTGATGTTTTGGTTGTTTGTTAAGGTTGTTGGTGTGGAAGTTTACGCGTGGGCGTCGTCCTTGCTTCGTTTGTTTACGGTGCTCAGGTTGTATTGTTGTCGTTCAGTTGTCGAGCAATTAAACAAAATTCAATTTGCAGTCGCGGCGCCAACTAATTATGTAATGCGTATTAATAAGTTTGTAGGTTATATTCTGGGGCAAGTGTGTGCGTCTGACTTACCCCCCGGCCACCAGGTGAATAACAGTATCCCGCTGGGACATGTCATCAATTTAAAGTCTTGTCCATTTAATTCCACTGGGTGTTTATTTTAAACAAACTCTCTTGAGGTCATAACTGGCGATTGATAACACTCGGCTAGTCTATAAACAGCTGCTTAAAATGTCAACGTTCCTCGGTTTATCACATGTTTTCGCGTAGAACCAGTCGCCGCACACGGGACCTCACGTCGGCCTGCCCACGGATCTGCTTGCGCTGCCGGGAATTTCGGTGTAAACGTGACCGGAGGCTCGTACCTCGCCAGCCGCTCGATCCCTTTCTCGACTGTTTTGCTGCTTAGGTCGATTTTCGCACCGCCACGGCGCCCCCACCCACGCAACGGCCGCACCACGCCGCGGTCACGTGGCCGTTGTTTACGCCGGGCCTATTATTAAAAAAGCACTTTCGAAACACCCCGTATAATGAGCACAAACAGCGCAAAAAACCGCAACAAAAAACCGCGACAAAAAACAAAAGAAAACAAACAACGCCGCTCAACTGTTTCGCAACAACGTCCAAATGGCTGTCACTCAACAATATCCAGCCGCCATTCAAAGTTCAACGCAGCACAGAACACGGCAAAACCACAACCAAACCTTGGTTGAAGCACTAATTAAAACCAAAAAAGTGCCACGTTAAACCCCGCCGATGACAGCCCTCGTGGTTCGCGTATGCGCTCTAAACTGCATCGCAGATTAATCCCGTCACCTACCCGACAAACGCGATGTAAACAAGAATTTTTCGTTTATTTATAGCCTTATCTTGGTGCCTAATTAACAATCAGCAAGATTAGATAACCAGAATTACGCAAACCGACCGAGGCACAATCGATTACAGAAAAATCAATTTGCAGGTTATAAAGCCCAACAACCCCCATCCCACCCCACCCCACCCCCACCCCGCACATGACGACCAAAATCCGGAAATGCGAACCACCAGCCTGGTAACTGCAAGCCGAACCGCCACCAGCCCCGGCCATGGCGTTCGACTTCGTCCGCATGCCCGCCCAGCAGAAGGCCCTCCACTGCTACATCGTGATGAGCATATGGATCCTGCTGCTCGTCGCCGGCATCTACAAGTTCCTCGAGCCCAAGCAGAAGGCCATCGAGCCGGCCGTCAGCGCCGACCTCTTCCAGAACCTCGGCTTCGACGTCAAGACCAAGAGGATCTTCAAGCTGTGCAACCTGCCGCACGAGATCACCGAGGGGGACGAAGGTGAGCCGCCGTTCAAAGTGCACGGTCCAATTTTATCGCCGGGCTATTTATACCCGCCACACTCTATTTATGTGTACACACAAATACTTTGACACACCAACTTCCAGGTCCTATTTTAAACCCATCGCAAATCCAACGGTAAGATGCACATGTGGAATCATACCATTACGTATACAGGGTGTCTCTAAAATATAATTGCATTCCTGTGAGTACCAAAATTAAGAGTGACCGCTTTCATGCTACATTTGTTCGTTAATATGTGAAATGATACCATTATGTATACAGGGTGACTGCTTTCATGTTACAATTGTTTGTTAATATGTGAAATGATACCATTATGTATACAGGGTGTCTCTAAAATATAATTGCTGGTACTCACTCCTGTGAGTACCAAAATAAAGAGTGACTGCTTTCATGCTTCATTTGCTTGTTAATATGTGAAATGATACCATAATGTATACAGGGTGTCTCTAAAATGTAATTGCATTCCTGTGAGTACCAAAATAAAGAGTGACTGCTTTCATGCTACATTTGCTTGTTAATATGTGAAATGATACCATAATGTATTCAAGGTGTCTCTAAAATATAATTGCTGGTACTCACTCCTGTGAGTACCAAAATAAAGAGTGACTGCTTTCATGCTACATTTGCTTGTTAATATGTGAAATGATACCATAATGTATACAGGGTGTCTCTAAAATATAATTGCATTCCTGTGAGTACCAAAATAAAGAGTGATTGCTTTCATGCTACATTTGTTTGTTAATATGTGGAACGATACCATTATGTATACAGGGTGTCTCTAAAATATAATTGCATTCCTGTGAGTACCAAAATAAAGAGTGACCGCTTTCATGCTACATTTGTTTGTTAATATGTGAAATGATACCATTATGTATACAGGGTGTCTCTAAAATATAATTGCTGGTACTCACTCCTGTGAGTACCAAAATAAAGAGTGACTGCTTTCATGCTTCATTTGTTTGTTAATATGTGAAATGATACCATAATGTATACAGGGTGTCTCTAAAATATAATTGCATTCCTGTAAATACCAAAATAAAGAGTGACTGCTGTCGTGCTTCATCTCATTTGTTTGTTAATTTAAAGAATATTCCTGCTGTTATGGCTAATTACCATAACCAGCCAGATATAACCAACTCCTGCGGTTTCAAGTTTAAGTGTCACGTAAAATTATGATTAGCTTATCTCATAGGTCACAAACTTTTGATTATTTGTATTAGCATATAAAATATTCTATTTTATTTCGGAATTGAATGTGGAAAATATTCTGTATCTTTTTCTACCAAATGAGGACTATATTTTTGCCACATATGAATCGTATAGAATCAAAACTCACAATATCCAAAAACCGAAATTTTGGGAATTAACCAAAAACCAATGAATTTTTTACATCCTGTTAGCTCTACAAAACGAATTGTAACATTAAAAAATCGTTTTTATATAGCGTTTTAATAATAACAGCAGTTAAAAATTGGATAATGTTAGTTTAGAAACCAATGTGGGAATCCTTGTTCTTTCACCAGGGAGAATCGGAGTTACGAGCAGTTTTGATTCCATAATAGTTATAAAATTAATAAAATATCTAATTATACAGTATGTCCCCGGATTGAGTTTACAAGAGGGATATTTGTTTAATTTTTCATTTTAAGTAAAAATGTTATCGGAATTATAATTCCTGCTTGGTCTGAAAACTACCAGTTCAGTTATTGAAACTTTTATTTATTTATACAGTGTGTTGGCAAAATCAAAAATTTGAAATCTTATTTTCACACTTATTTATTTACTATTTGCCAAAGGAATTTAAAATTACATTTAACAGCATTAAATAAAAATAAAATCTAATTGAAACACGAATTAACCCTTTTTCACAAAAACATTTATTAATTTTAAATGTACATTTCCGTTGTAACAATACTCTGTATTTGATATTTACTGAAGATGGTCGCATCGCGACGGAAATGTACATTTAAAATTAATAAATGTTTTTGTGAAAAAAGGTTAATTCGTGTTTTAATTATATTTCACCTTTCACAAGCTCAAACGAACCTAAAAATAAAATCATTCGAACAATTGCCCAAATGCAGAAAATTATACTGCAAATTTCAAAAGTCACCTACAAGAGGCATTTGCATCAATAACTATTGAAGAAATCTAAATCTGTCTTCAGGAGTTCCAGGCTTGAAATGTGTGAAGAAAATGGTGGGGGATTGTTTAAATAATGTTATTTTTCATAATTATTTGACAAAGTGTCAAAATTAGATTTAATTTTTTTATTTAGCCAACACCCTGTATAAATAAATCAATGTTTTAATAACTGAAATAGTAGTTTCAGACCAAGCAGGAACTTTAATTCCTATAACATTTTTATTGTACATACTGTATATGCAATCTAATTTATTTTATTAGAGCAAAACAGACAAAACCATCAAAACTAGGCACAAAAAAATAGGTTATAAACAGTAACCTTCCGGTTGACAGCCATTGACAGCCAGTGTCAATAGTAACAATATCAAATGGATAATTTCATTTAATTAAAATTCCATTCAAAACCATTCCAAAATGGTTTCAAACTTCAAACCTCTACTTCTTCTACTTTGGACTTCAAACCTCTACTTCTTCTACTTTGGACTTCAAACCTCTACTTCTTCTACTTTGGACTTGAACCGACGCCATATTTGAATTCAGAGCAAAATTTCAAATAAAAAACCACTGCTAACTCGATTTCGATGATTGTGAGTTTGATTCTATACGACTCGTATATCTCCAAATTAATGTTGATATTAGGGCCGCCGAACAGATATGTATTAAAACCGCCCACTTTTATTGTTTATAATTTTATTGCCTATTCATTGTTTGAATAGCAGCTTGCGATTGGTTTGAGAAAATCGGATATACAATGCAAAAATTATTCGTTTATTCTTCTTTCAATTAGTATTAATAAAGCACTTGGTTAAGTTTCACATTTTTTAAGAGAAAAACTCTACAATTGTTTCGGTCTCACGACCATTATCAAGAGACAAATAAGACTATCACACAAGACTCATCAGACAAGACAATCAGTCTTATTTGTCTCTTGATAATGGTTGTGAGACCGAAACAATTGTAGAGTATTTCTATTAAAAAAATTGTGAAACTTAACGAAGTTTTTTATCTATACTAATTTAAAGATGTTTCGCCAAGTATTAACCACCGATTCATACAATCTAATTATTCATCTTTCGGTGGTTTTTTTTAAAACTTTTTCTGCTTCAATTTGCCTCTTCAAATGTAAAAATCTGAACAAGTATTAACCACTGATTCATACAATCTAATTATTCATCGTTCGGCTAGTTCACAGTGTTTTATAACTGTTTCTGCTTCAATTTGCCTCTTCAAATTTAAAAATCTAATCAATCTTTAATAACTTGATTAATGTTTCAGGTACTCTAGAGCCAAATAAATGGATTCTGAAAGGATTGTTGGTGATAATACGACATGGAGATAGAGGCCCACTATTGCATATTCGGAATATATCGACAGTACACTGCGGAACGCCTGAAACAGATTTATTAAATACTTACAAGGTGAGGGTGATTGTTTTCTCGTTAGCAAATGATTATGCCGAGTATTAAAAATTACCGCTCAAACACGAGAAGCTATTGAAATTCACACTATTTTTGCTTCGATTGTTTTACCAAAGTCATTGCATTGTTTCCATTGCTTGAGTGGATGTCATTTTCTTGTGATGTGAAGTGTCACGAATCTAAAATTATTATAGGCAAAATCTACCAATCAGTTAACAATTGTTTGTTTGCTATGAACTAATAAGAAATAATAATTTCGATTAGCGTCAATAATACCATATGTTTATAAAAAAAAAAACAGGGATTGCTGTGGAAATTCAAACGTATTTTCTCGTGATGTGAAGTGTCGTGAATTTCAATTAATTATAACCAAAATCTACCAAGCAGTTAACAATGGTTTGTTTGCAATGAACTAATAAGAAATAATAATTTCGATTAACGTCAATGTCAATTTATCATGGCATTAATTGAAATTCGAATAAGAATTGCTTAACTTTGCAGGCAATTTGAGAAGTTAATTCAAAGCCTAGAAAAGTGTACTTTACGGTTACTGGAAGCTGAAATGTTCCTCTTCAGGTTACAGCAATCAAAACTTTGTAGATATGTTTGTAAAATTTATGAGAATAGGGAGAGACCCGAATTTATTCAAATTTGAAAAAGTATTGCCGAACCTTGCAGGCTATTTGAGAAGTTAATACGAAGGGTAGAAAAGTGTACATTTGTACTAGATTTATGTGAGCATAAATCAATGAATAACAGCAGCCAAACTTAATAACAAACCGTAGGAATTTCTGGAAGCTAATAAAGTTTAATATACTCATACTTTGTAGGGATACTTACATAATCTGACGATCTCTGGGAAAGTGTCATGGGTGGGTCCTGGATCGTTCCACGGCTTTCCCCTTCTCCCCACGCACCCAAGGCAGTGCCAGCTGGGTCAGTTGACGATGCAAGGGGTGTCTCAGCTGCTCATGCTGGGGCACACACTGAAACAGAGCTACTCCTACATATGGCCGAAGCTGCACAACTTAACGCACTCCGAAGTCTCCGTCTACAGCACCAGATACAGGAGGACTTTTCAGTCGGCCTTGGCGTTTCTCTACGGGCTAATCACGCCGGATACGCTGAGCAAACTGAACGTCATCGAGAGCCAGTCGATGAGCTTCTGTTTTAAAGACTGTGGATGTCCTGTGTCTGATAAATATTCAAAGTAAGTATTAATAATAATAATAATAATAATAATAATAATGTAGTCTTTAATTCCAACAAAAATACATAAAATAAAACTTATACTTAATGTAGGAATTGCGTCATATATACAAAACAAAAGTATAATAATTAAAATATAACAAAAGTTTTGATTTGCTCATTATCCAAAATACATAAAATAAAACTTATACTTAATGTAGGAATTGCGTCATATATACAAAACAAAAGTATGATAATTAAAATATAACAAAAGTTTTGATTTGCTCATTATCCTGCCAGTGTTCTGACATGCATAAAATGTGAATATTACTATTGTTCAAGAATACCGTGAGTTCATTCAAACAGTTTCGCATTGATTGAATGTTGAGATGCATTAGCTTTGTTATTATTTTTATTTTTTCTCTGGCGTTATTTGTTTCGGGTGCAGATTTGGCTTCCAGTCCATGCGATGGCGCGGGAATAAATACAATTGCTGCCGCGCATTCGAAGCTACAACCACTGGTGTGCCGACTATTTTTTTTGCATAGAGACATGTAAGGCTGTTATAATAGCCCCAGCACACGCGCTAATATAATCTTGGCTCTTATAAGAGCCACCTTCATTACGGTCGGCTATACTGTAATGGTTATTTAACAATCTGTTAATTTTTAGGGCAGTTCAGAAAGCGATCAACAGAGATTTAAAATCCCATCCAGCGGTTAGTTTGTTGGCGGAAACCACAGGCCGTTCCATATTTTCATCGGTTGTGGAACAGGGCAGTATAAGCAGCGATCCGCACGCCGTTAAAGACTCATTGTTAGCTTACGTTTGCCACGGAAGTGGATTACCATGTGAAACACCCAACAACTGCGTCAGGTAATGATTTCACATTATTTTGTGCGCTCATCAATATTTGTGTGCAGCCTGCATAATCTATTGCAATAACCGGAAATTTGTTCTATTTTAGGAGGCAAAACGTTGTTGGTATCTTCGCTTATACAGATTGGATTGCACATCAGAAATGGAAAAATATCAACTGGCGAAGGTTTTGTCTACTGAGGTCCTACGGAATTATCAAGCATATAGTCTCCCAGATGTTGCATATGGTACTGATCTTTTAATGAATCTAGTTATACACCTATTTCCACATATATACGTTCACGATGTACATAGTAGTCAAAGTGACTGTTAGGGCGACAGTTTTATTGATAGGCGTGAAAAATAACAAGACGAGACATAGAAAGGTTACTTCAATTTTTCAATACCGTTCCTAGCAAAATGTATGAATTAAAATCATACTAATGTATAATTTTAATTTGTTGCATAATTGCAGTCGTCACAGTGTTAGTAAAGTCACATTTTTAGATTAAATTTAAAAATATAAAATAGTATTTTATATTTGTATGTCCTAACAATTGCAAACATTTTGACGTCTATTAATATGTATGCATGCAACTTGATAGTTATGCATGCATGCAAAAATATAACACTTAACTTTGATGAGAAAATGTCTTACATACTTACATCTTACATACATACATGTCTTACATACATGTCTTACATACAGCCGAAATGAAATATGAAACACAAGTCAAATTCCGACAATATTAAGCAATGACTCGTCAGCTCTCATGGAAATGTTATGAAGCGACATATCACTATAAAATATTTTTTTAGGTGTCAAGTAACGGTCCGTACCTCATACTATATTCAGGCCACGACCACACTCTAGAGCAGGTGTCCACAGCGCTGGGCCTGCAAAACGACCCGCTCCTCTCGAGATACGCCGGCCGGATAGTCTTCGAGGTGTACAACGACAACAGGGACGCCCAGAGCGGCGCCAAGGGCGTCTACTTCCGCGTGCTGACCAACGGGAGGGACGTCACGAAGCAGATAGGTTTCTGCAAGGACATAGTCACCGTCGATCACAAAATCAACCTGTGCAAGATAGAGGACATCATACGGTACATACACGACGATTATTTTATGAGCTTGAACGTGACCAACTTTAAGGACGCCTGTTTCTCGAAGAATCTTTAGCCGGATGGTGGAGTAAGTAAAACGGGTTCACAAAGTGATAGAGAGGTTGACGTTGGTTAAATGAATCATTTAATTTCGTAGGAAATGTTGATGTGGGACACTAAGCTAAACTGAGACCCCGTTTTTAATCTGGGGGTGGCTTCTAAGGTTGTCTCGACAATTATATCCGATGAAATTAATATCCTACTTTAGGAATCAGAATGTCATTCGATCAATATTTATATTCAAGGAATTAATCTCGGATTAATTATTTCTTTTATATTTTGATGATTTGAGCGTTACCTGTAGTAACTATTTGACTTATGGGGTTCAATGCTAGATGGCAAATGCCACAGTTGTATGGCAAATGCCACAGTGTATGGCAAATGCCACAGTTGTATGGCAAATGCCACAGTTGTATGGCAAATGCCACAGTTGTTTGCAAATGCCACAGTTGTATGGCAAATGCCACAGTTGTATGGCATTTGTTGCCTTTGGGTGGGAGTGGGAGATGAATGGCTCTTGGATATCCACTGGCAGACAATTGTCCTTTGAATTACACGATATTTGATGTTTTATGGGATAAATGGATCCAACCGATGATATGCTCCTGCATATAAAGTTCTATAAAGTCAGAATGATATTTGATGAAATGTCATACCGACAACTTTTATGGTAAAATGTTATTGTTTATATTGATGCTTATTTTGCAGAGTAACATAAGTAACAAATATGGCATTTAGATTAGTTTTTGGCGGTATAATAAACTGCTGTATTTACAGTTTATTTAAAGATCCACCAAGGACGCAAATAGTTTCGGAAATATTAATGTCTCTGTTGGTGTCATTTGTGTTTCTCGCAACATTAAATATGTCAGAATATAAACGATTTTATAGAGGCTGTCGTTACTTTACGTATGAGCCAATGGAAATCATAGGTTGATTTATGATTTAAAAAAATGTCTAAAACCTGGAAATAAATTATTTATAATCATTATGTGAAATAATATTTATTAATTGTATTCACGCCATAAGATCATAATCAAGCAAGCACCTTCTAGGAACGTGAACGATAGAGATAATTGAGCACAAGTTATCACCAAGCCGCTGTTTGACGTAATTACACAGAGAATATTTATATTACTGCAAAATATGTTCTATTTTATCGATTATCGATACACACGATAATTTATTTTAAAACGTTATGTGACATGAAGTAATCCTGCAAATAAGTTTTGTGGAAGTGGACTGCGCTATCGTATTAGATGGATCAGACACCTTATTAGCGGGCACAGCTGCATACAGAATTAAGTCCTTATTATACTATGGAAAAGGAGCATTTATGCGCCACCTATTGGTAAGATTAATAACAACTGAGCTAGTGCAGAGTACTTTCTATGCAGTTCTTAAGATTTCAAGTCAACAGCAATCGATGCCTTAAATCAAAGAACAGATAACTCATAATTATTTGCAATTCTCAAAGTAGCGGTGCCATTTGTATTTATTTATTTATTTATTCCTTTGCCCTTCTGCCATTCAGTGTAAGCGGTGCCATTTGTATTTATTTATTTATTCGCCCTTCTGCCATTCAGTGTAAGCGGTACCATTTGTAATGTTGTTAATTCTTCTAGCAGTAACAGGTGGACTTAAATTGACACACGCTTGTGTTAATGTATTGACGTAAAACTGGAGGTGTACAGAAATACTCCAGCAGATGTATTTATAGATGTATAAGTGAATTTCACACCAAGTATTTCTGGAAAAGATTGATGAGCCTGGCGCAAAGTTTATCTCCACATTCTACACGTTCTATTTTACATATTTCAGTATTTCATATTTGTATGTCATAACAATTACAAGTTTATTGGGCACGCTATCAATAATATTTGTCAACAAATGTTTAGGATCGATTAAAATTGCTGCTTAAAATTTGGGAATTTCGTTACTTTTGATTTTGCATGTAATATAGAACTTTCTTTCTCTTATGTTTTCTGTATCTGGAACTTGTTAGTTAACAAATGTTAACCTCGTTATTTCCACAAAGCGATTTCGTTACTTTTGTTTCTGCATTGCATGTATACGAATGTATCTAATATACAACTTTCTTTCTCTTTTGTTTTCTGTATCTGGTACTTGTTAGTTAACAAATGTTAACCTCGTTATCTCCACAAAGCGATTTCGTTACTTTTATTTCTGCATTGCATGTATACGAATGTATCTAATACAGAACTTTCTTTCTCTTATGTTTTCTGTATCTGAAACTTGTTAGTTAACGAATGTTAACCTCGTTATCTCCACAAAGGCGTGTCTGTTGTCATTTATAACATCCAATTACATAATAAATGAATACACATGTTGAACTAATAATATTTATATTTCCTGTAAATATAAATTATTCATTAAAATATTCATTCATAACAGTTTTACACACGATAATTTATTTTAAAACGAAACTCGTTCCGGTGATCAATTGCAAATTCTAACCTTGATTTATTATTAGCATTTCAATGTTTTGCTAAATTTAACTCATTTATACCGGATTATAAATATATATTTTATACACGTTTGTAGATTTGAGCTCTGAAATATATAATTGATAATTGCTTAAGAAAATAAAGCATATTTGTACACTGAATTATCAGTTCGTCAATGTTTTCCTTCATGCATGAGCGTCAGTCATTCAAGGTTATTCGTCTTAGATGGTTGGTGTAAATTTAAAGCAATTTAGCATCATTTTAGTGGGACGGTCATTGAAATGTATTCATCTCACTTACAATTATCAAGAATTAAATGTTGATTATGGCTTATCTGTTATGTAATTTCATTGACAAGTTATATACAATTAAACTTAATAATTGTGTCGATAACGTACACATATAAAGCTCATATGGAGTAATTAAGGCTCGGAAAAAATCAATGTCCAAATGTTTGTATTCTACAAGAATATCCAATTACAGACATACAACGAAAGGCAATTAAATTAAACTTAATAATTGTGTAACTAACGTACACATAAAGCTCATATGGAGTAATTAAGGCTCGAAAAAAATCAGTAGCCAAATATTTGACCCTATTCTGTAAGTATTTTATAAGCGATATTAGCTAACGTTGTTAAAATCAATTATTAGCCAATCAGCTACGGAGTTTTTAAATGACTCCATACTTGATTGGCTCAAAAGTGATTTTCATAGCATTGGTAGCTAAAAATGTATGTTACAATAGTTACAGAATCGGGCCAAATGTTTGTATTCTACAAGAATCTGCAATTACAGACACACAACGAAAGGCATTCATAGTAATTATACACAACAAAAATGATGAAATTCACACGCAAATTTTAATTAAAAATTATTTGACGATAAGGTTAATTAAAAGAATAAATTAAAAGGCAGCTCAGCATACATTTTATTTCACTGTCAACAATAAATACTCAGAAAATAAATGCTTTTAACACATAAATTAAACAACAATGACTTGATAAACTTCAGAAAAATATATATTTTCATGTACGTCGGTATTCTATATATGATACATTTATTGATCTCCAAGTATGTTGGCCTTGTACAGTTTGTTAAACTGTTCCAAGAAAATAAAAGTTAATACTGTGTGCGGACCTAGCCTTGCGTAGTACGGTGTGAATCCTTTCCATAGAGCGAAGATCCCTTCGTTCCTCACTACCTTCGTCAAAACATCGACTGCTCCCTTGAACTCGGGCTTGCCGTCCACAATTTTCATACTTTGTATCCTAAATCAACAGTCAGCTGTAAATTCAACCTTCCGGGTTTCAAATGCTCACCTTGTTTTCGCAATGTCGACGGGCATTGAAGCGGCAGTGGTTATTAGGCCGGAAATCATCGAGGCCGTGAAGTGGCAGCCGATGTTGTCGTGGAAGTAGCCGCTGGATAGCAGCAGCTCTTTGGCTTGCGAGTAGCTGGCCAACTGGGCGGCGTTGACGACCATCGCCCTCCCCATGGTCGGTATGGCGCCGCGCCACAGGGCGAATAAACCCTCTTCTTTAACGATGCGCATGAGGGCGTCCACCACCGACTTGTAGTTACGCCTCTCTGCGGCCGCCAGGCGTCCATCGGATGTCATTCGAATTAAAGCTACTTCGGCGGGTGTCCCTAATTATAATTATTGGTTTAGATTTGGAAGTGTGCATGGGAGATCGTTGTTATACCGACAAATGCACCGGCTACCCCCGCTGCCATCCCCATGCCAGCCTTCATGAAGAAATTGGGGGGCGAGCCGGGCGTCGAGACCGTATCGAACAGGAAGGAATAGGTTCCTAAGCGTGTCGTTGTGTACGTTGCCTGTCTCAATAGGCCCGCAGAGAGCCCGCTGTATAAAGCGATCACGCCCTCTCTCTTGATTATGCTCTTGACCACGTCGAACGATGTGTTGAATTCCTTCGCTGCGGTGCCCATCCCACTCAGCTGCATTCGGTTCTTGATCAGATCCAACGGCTGAACGACCAAGGTTGCACCCATCCTGGAAGAGAAGAGCCGGTGGAGGTTGTCATTACACCCATCCCATATTGCATTCAGACACTTATGAAATCCATAATTACCCAGCTAAACCTCCAAATAGGAAGTTGATGTATTTTGGAATGCCTTTTTCTGTTGCCATGATTTCGTCGTTTAGTGGCTTGAGCCTTCGCTTCTCACCCAATTGATACTGATCTGTGGATTTTTATTTGGCTACGGTCAACGTTTTCCTCGCAACCTCAAAGGTCATTTTACAATCTAAAATGTAAATAATATTGGACGAGATGTGAGAAATATATACCAAGCAACCAATCTTACATGTATATCCAGCAGGTTGTTGCTCGATGCACCAGAAAAGTGCGATATTACGTGAGGCAAAGCAAATGGCTTTACTACATACTGTATCGTAATAGACATTTTTGCAGTCCTGAAACACTTGGCAATCGCATTTTTAGTAGAAGAGCAATGTAAAGTTTATTAAAAATTATTTAGAAGCAACATCTACATATAGAGATTCTTGATCTCAACGAATCTACCACTGATCTCTATATTATTATGTGTAATATAGAGATCAGTGGTATCTACATACACATCTTATATTTTTGCAGTCAGTCACATTTTTCTATAAAATAGTACAATTTTCAATTGAATTTAGAAGCAACATCTACATATAGATATTCTTTATTTCTACGTATCTACCACTGATCTCTATATTATTATGTGTAATATAGAGATCAGTGGTATCTACATACTAATCTTATATTTTTGCAGTCACAGAGTCATATTTTTCTATAAAATAGTACAATTTTCAATTGTAGTACTTTCATTCTGATCCCCCCGAATTATTTTCATATTGTAACTTTTTGATGATCGATGCTTTATTTCTACATACCCTACTAGGTTTCACACAATTAAAAAATAATATACTTGACTATACTTTAGCCGATAACAAGAGAAAAGTGTAAACTGCTCCAGGTCATAATGTAGGGTAAGATATCACGATATCAATCAGAAGAATATTATGGTTGCACAATTTAAGAGAACGGATCCAAGGTACTATCATTGATTATAATAGCCTTAGGCTATTATAATCAATGGTACTATTCAGAGCGACAAGTTCCAAGGGGAACTTAAAATGATGATTGCAAACCTCCTTAAAGGACTTGTAAGAGGAGAAGATTCTAATGCATTTGTATGAACTCGATTCGATACATAAATGATTAATCAACAATGAGCCAATAAATATATATTTCATACATTTTCATATACCTACTTCACACACATTTATTTCTTTCCTAGTACGTGAGTCTTATAAAGGCTGTTGAACTGTTCCAAGAAAACGAAAGTCAATACTGTGTGCGGTCCTAATCTTGCATAGTAAGGTGTGAACCCTTTCCATAAGGCGAAAACTCCCTCGTTTCTAACTATCTTCCCCAATACATTAAATGTGCCCGTGAACTCGGGTTTACCTTCCTCAATTTTCATGCTTTGTATCCTGAAAACGTAATTGCAAATTAAACCTTCCAGCCGCTTTACGAGCCCACCTTGTTTTTGCAATGTCGACGGGCATTGAAACGATAGTCGTTATCAGACCCGAAATCATTGAAGCCGAGAAATGCAAGCCAATGTTGTCCCCGAAGTAACCCGTGGTCATCAGCATCTCCTTGGCCTGCGAGTAACTGGCCAACTGTGCAGCATTGACGACCATAGCCCTCCCCATCGTTGGTATGGCGCCGCGCCACAAGGCGAGCAAACCCTCTTCTCTAACAATGCGTACGAGGGCATCAACCACCGACTTATAATTACGCCTCTCTGCGGGGGGCAGGCGTCCGTCCGATGTCATTCGAATCAAAGCTACTTCGGAAGGTGTTCCTGTTGAAATATAACCATTTATTTAAAAGATCCACGCAAGAATGTAATGTTATACCTACGAAAGCACCCACTACCCCAGCGGCCATCCCTATGATCGCCTTCATAGCAAGGTTAGGAGGCGCACCGGGAGAGGAAAACGTGTCGAATAGAAATGAGTACGTTCCTAATCGTGCTGTTGTGTACGTCGCCTGTCTTAACAAACCTGCGGAGAGCCCACTGTACAAAGCCATTACGCCCTCGTTCCTAACTACATTCATGATCACGGCGAACGATGTATTGAACTCTTTCTTTGCGGAGCCCATTCCGCTCAACTGCATTCTGTTCTTGATCAAATCTAAGGGTTGCACGAACAAGGTTGCAGTCATCCTGAGAACAGCAAGTAGACGTTGCTTTTATCCCTTCGGTGACCGATTCGTATAAATAATAATTACCCAGCTGAACCACCTAATAGGAAATTGATATGTTTCGGAATGCTTGGATCTGCCGACATGACTTCCTCGTTTACTTTACCTCCTTAAAGCCTTCACTTCCCACTTATCTACAGATTTTTATTTGGGCACAGTTAATGTTTTAATGTACAAGTTTGTTTCACAATTTAAATAATTTTGGATATGGGTTGTTTTAAAAACGCAGCAGTATAATACAATCAAAAGAAAGTGTTAATCTAATATATTACCGCACAAATCATATAATTTAATCTTAAAACTCTTGAAAAGTTTGGCTGTCATTGGTGACAGCAACTAGCTTGCAATTTCCGAGTAGAGACCAATATAAATCATCAACATCTGAAATCCATTTGCAATATCCCGTGAATATGTACACGATATAAATTGCATGCAAATCTATAGAATCAAGAACTACGACCATGGTATTGATTTTTATTTGTATAAAACAACAGAACCCTGCTCAGCACAAGCTTACACAACAAGTACCGGCAGCCAAATTAATTGACCTTCTCTAAATATTACAAATCACTATTATTTGGTGTGCTTACATTATAATACATTCAAAATTTTCCGCAACACTTAAAAAACGTTGAGAATCGATTAAAACTCCTTAACTACCTAAAATAAACAGTACTGGAATATATTCAAGACTCATTTACAGAACGTTTCTTTAAGTACCCTAGAAATACCAAAAGAAGCACCTAAACGATATACTCGTTGGCAACGACAGGCCAAAGTCACTATAATATCGAATATTAATTTAAGATTGCAACCACTATACACTAGGCGCTTAGAACAAATGAACGCAAAGGCTGAGAAACAGGTAAGTGTGTTAACTCCATCATGCAGGGTCACTAAAATTAAATTAATACCATATATTATTTTTATTCACTTTTTACACAAAAAAAAAATCTAACTTCGGCTCCTGACACGAGGAAGTAAACTGAACGGGATTCCCGCTTGTGAAAAGAACAGGGCTGGATAATACTTAAAATTATAATCCTGGACAAATTGCAACCAGATCAACCGCAGTGTGGCTCTTCAGATGGGCACAATTCTCCAAGCGATGACTGCTTCGTTTTGCGAACATGGAAGGAGTTTGTAACAAATGGGAGAAATTATAATTAATAAACAGTTTGTACAAAACATTCTGGTTTAAAAAAATCTGCACACTTCACTTATCCTTAAGCTGGTAACTGCAACTTTTTGCCCCTTAAAACTGCAACAAAGAAAAAATTATCACACCATCGGAACAAATTTTTGTTAAATCTTTTGTCTGGTAATCCGTTTCATCACCAAATATCTATGCAGATTTAAATAATTACACCTTCAGACGGTTATTGAATATTACATGCAGCCGTATCTTATCTATAGGCCTTGAAACTGTATTTATGCATACAGTATTAACACAAAAGCAATTGCCACATCTTCCAGAATAAATAAAGCCTCACTGTAGAAACCAATTGCAATAAAAACTCCCCGAAATACCAAATATTAATGACACTATGAAAATAAACCTGCAAGGCCAGCCGAAAATACATTCCGAATGGCAATCATTTAAAATTCATTTGTATTAATTCTGGAGAGTGCTGCTTAAAAACCAATTAAAACCTAATCGGCATTTATACAGAGTGTTCAAGTATTAATTACTCCCGAGCAGTTTCCCGAATTTCCATCTGATAGACTAGCAACGATCAATGCATCATATTTTTATTACCTTTAGTAATGTATAAATAGAAGAAATCGCAGTAGAGCACCGTCTGCACAATGCCGGCCACGATGGCGATTAGGTCGTAGGTGCTCTCCGTGACGTAACGGTATACCCAGTTAAGTATGTAGAGGCCGCGGTACGAGCCCAACGCAAACAGGTAGTGCGACGTGATGCTCTCGGCCTCGCCCGTCTTGCTCACCATGAAGAGCTGCGGCAGGATCGCCACCGACTCAAGGTAAATACTGAAGGTCCATAGAATCTGTAAATGCAAGGTAATTGATTAGGAGAACATTTCCTTCCGAGTTTGAAATATTCGACCGATAATAAGCAGTATATAATAATTATATGGATACTAACCTGAGTCAATTTCAATTGACGTAAAACGATATATGCAACAATCTCAGGTAAACAATTCAGATTCACTAATGTGAAATAGCTTATTCATCAAATAGCTTTGCAGTTTATAATTTCACTAATGTGAAATAGCTTTGCAGTTTATAATTTCACTAATGTGAAATAGCTTATTCATCAAATAGCTTTGCAGTTTATAATTTCACATTAGTGAATCTAAATTGTTTGCCTGAGATATTTGCATATATTGTTTTACATCATTATACAGAGTGGCCGAAAAGTCGCTTTACCGAAAATAGCATAATCTCCAAAATATGTATTGTTCTTTTCAAATTGTATTATTTTCAGTAAAGCAACTTTTCGGCCACCCGGTATAATACTTTTGAGCAAAACTACGTTTTTGGATCTTTAAAACTTTGAAGCAATACTCGAACCACCTGAACACAAGCAAACTTCCACAATTCAACCAGGAGGGCAAAAAAAAAACTACACAAGCAGATTAACTAATCGACGGCTTTTCTTTAGACGGCCGTCGGCAATTCACCTCTAAGAACGTGAAGTCGTGGTTGATGAGCAGCGCGAGTATGACGGCCGGCGCTATCAGGAACTCAACCCGGAACGTGTCGTGGTTGTGGTCGTAGGTGGCCTTGAACTTGATGTAGATCAGGTAGCAGGTGGCGTAGCAGGTGGCGATGAAGAACACCTTCATCACGGTGTTGTACAGCGAGACGTACGTCGTCACCAGGTCGAGGTACCTCGTCGTGTACACTATGGCGAAGAGGATCTGCGACTTCCCCGAGATACCTGGTCAGAGAGAAGAAAGTTAATCGTCGTGTAAATTCGCATGTTTATTGCAATTGTTATTTAGTACAGTTAGTATGTTAAGGGTAGTTTTTGTATTTTTTTTTGACAATCATATTCAAATTAATGTGCTAAGTAGCACATTAGAAAATGCTGACCATTATACGACCAATGACCTTACTAATCGGCGAACTAAATAAAGCTAAAATAGTTATAATATAATAATAATAAAATTAAACGCAGATTACTTTGTTTATATCACTTGAGTTTATTAAATCGTGACTATAGTTTCGACACTTAGTTCGACACATAATAATAATATTGACAGCTATGGCAGGATTTTAAAGTGTGCCGGTTTTTTGCTTGAAACCATTTTTCGGTCCTGAATATGTGGAATAAAATGGAACTACAATGGATTTATTTACTACATACAAATTACATAGATTTTTTATTGAACACCAATATGCAGCTGTATCATTTCGAACGTCATCCTAATGCCAACAGCGTATTTGGGTGCTGAAACTTTGTTTCAGGATTTGGATGGCCATATGTGCTTCTTAATACGGTATCGATGCTCCGGTATATTATGGCGCTGTGCTAAAAATGCTGTTGATTAATTATTATTCACAGTGAAAAAAAATCATTTTAAATTCATACATTACAAGTATAATAATAAATAATATATATAATAATATACAATAATAATAAAATCACTGAACTTACCTAAACTAATGCAATCCAATCAAAATTGAATGGTTATTTTTTTATGAGAATCAAATTCTAGATTTTAACATGATTTTTACGCACAAATCAAAACTCACTGCTGGAGGGCAATAAATATTTAATAGGACTTACTGACAATTCGAAAGCTCATACTAAAAATATTAAATTTGTGTAAAAATTATTGCAATTAATTCATTTAAGCGATGAATACTACAGAGTGATCCAAAAAGATTGAGGACAGGTTGATATAGGTTTTAGAGTATTTCATGTTGTTACTGCCGCACTAAAGTGTCAAATTACAGGTATAACTCGTTGCTTTTGTCAAATCTTTTCGTGTACTCAACGTGAGAATAATTTAATGTGACAGGAAATTCAAACAACCCTTAATATTTTTGGATTACCCTGTATATAACAAGCTTAAAATTTTTTAAATGGCGTTAGACAACTGGCGATAACTCACCGAATTTGTACTGAGGCTCCTTCTGGAACTCCTCCCCATCATCATCCCAGATTCCCTCGTCACCAAGCAAAGTTCCAATCTGTGCATGCAACTCGCTTTTAAACTTTTCATCTACAACACAAATATTAACGGATGTACGATACTCATATTTGATATACTGCAAGGGGTAAAATGTACTCACAACCAAGAGCATGCTGCAAAAATAGTAATAGAGGGGAAAAGTGGTGACTTGGCATGATTTGTGCAGCCTAATGTGGCAAACTATTCCGCAAAATAACGCGGGGAGATATTATCAGGAAAATAAATTGTTAATCATAGCAAGTTAGGCTGCATCAGCTGAAACGTCACACTTTTTGGTTCTGAAAATCAACAAAATATTAGTAAACTCTATTCGTTTTGTAGCTAGGAAAGCTGTTTAAGCTAAGTAATGAAAGTTAGGTGATTTAGGGGTGTTAATTTAATGGGGCGAACTGTATTGGTGAAAGTGCATGTGAGAGTTGTCCCATTCGCCCCCAAGTATGTTTTAATGCAGTCAGCTATTGTGCGCTGCATTTTATAATTTCTACTTTAAGTGTGTATGTGTATAACTCTAAATTATACTTACTGATTATACACTTTTCACGTATCCCAATTAATATTTAGAACACCACAATTCACAAGGTTAAAGTTGTTAATCACAGTGTTTTACTTTATTATTAATAAACATTTATTATTATTATGATTTTCTTTAAGATTAGTTTTCTAATTGAATTATTAAAGATAAACGCCGAAGTTATTTAGTTATGGGCTAGTATTAGTTCTGCTTCATAAGTCTGGGGGCTTCTACATTTTACATATAGTGCTGACAGTTTCGAACGGCGAGATACATGGTAAATACTACGGCCCTTGTGACAGTGGCGGAGCCGTGTTGTTTCAGAGTTTGCGCCCCGAAGGGACGCAACGATTTTAAAATTAAATCGTTGTCAATATCAAATGTTAAGTTACTATCAGCTGATTTAGGGATTTTTATGTTAGCAAACGAAATGTCATTATGATATTGCGGGAGTTTTGTGAGTACACTGTATATGAAAAACATGTAATGACCTACTGGCGTAATATTTAGTTCCTGAATTGATATTAATATTTGTTTAAGGTTGTTTTAATAAGTACACAAATAATAAAATAAATAAAAACTAATACCAGTAAGTACATATTAATACAACCTTAAATATAATTAAAACACGAATTATCCCTCTTTCACAATAAACACTTATTAATTTAAATGTACATTAAATTAATAAATGTTTTTTTGTGAAAAAGGGATAATTCGTGTTTTAATTATATTTCACCTTACACAAGCTCAAACGAACCTAACCTTAAATATCTGGTAATTATGAATAAAACCTTAAACTTAATTAATACTTATGTAATTTAAAACGTCAATAAGCGAACATAATATTGTGCAACTTTTAATAATAATCAATTGATAATGAATCAATAACAAATGTTTACCATTTGTTTACGTGCTGACCACAGAAGGCAGATGTAATAATATTTTTTCCAGTATTACACCACAACTGCATACACGTTATAATATAAATAGGTCGAACAGGACATGCAGTGCGAAGAGAACGTTGATCTGTAGTGTTCAAACCATTAAATGGGGCACATGTGCTCTGCAGGAATTGTAATTAATATTAGTGAGTAGTGTGTAATGAATGGATCAAAAGTGAGTAAAACTTTAACGGGTAAGGACATTGGGACAAGCTAATATTAGTCAGTGTTATGCGAGCAGAAATAGATTTATTGCAAAAATATGTAATTTTTATTACTCCGTGTGTCTCAAAAACAATTACATGTAGTTGCCTTTTATATTTACGTAAATTTTTATGTGCACTCAATTGTTATTGGTCTGTTAAATTATGGTGCACTCAATTGTTATTCTGTTTGTCTGTCAAATTATGGTTGTTTTTCTTCCAAAAATTAAATTAACTTTACCCCTGATTTGTTAAATAAAACTATGATAATATAACAGTTGAAACGACCAAATATGGAATCAATTATCAGCCATTATTCCGTTCATTTTAATAAACAATGTGTATATACAGGAAATGCACTTATCTGTACTAGATAACTACGTATGAGTATATTAGACGTGTCACTAACGAACTAAGGCCAATTCTTGAATAAAAATGTAACACAACGTAAAATATGTAGACAAATTGGAACAAATACTAGTCAGTTGATACTCTGCATTAGTGTTATTTAAAAAAAAATGTTAATAATAATTTTTTTATTAACACTGGAGGCTTTTACTTCGTGATACGTTATGTATAAATAAATAATGCAATTTTTACTTTGTAGGTATCACAGTTTAAATTACATATTATTAATATCATAGTGTTATTATAAGTTTGAAAATGACAGACTGTTCAATCAAAACTATAGTCACTGTATTAAAATAAACTGTGATTCTTACAAAGTAAAAATTTCATTATTTATGTTAATAATGAATTGTGGTTTAGTAATATCGCCAACAATGAGTAAAGTCTTTACGTTGAAATTTAAGTGGGCAAGAAATCTACAGGCAATCGGTCAAAACTATAGTCACTGTATTAAAATAAACTGTGATTCCTACAAAGTAAAAATTGCATTATTTATGTTAATAATCAATTGTGGTTTAGTAATACCGTCAACAATGAGTAAAGTCTTTACGTTGAAATCTAAGTGGGCAAGAAATCTACAGGCAATCGGTCAAAACTATAGTCACTGTATTAAAATAAACTGTGATTCCTACAAAGTAAAAATTGCATTATTTATGTTAATAATTAATTGTGGTTTAGTAATATTGCAAACAGTGAGTAAAGTCTTTACGTTGAAATCTAAGTGGGTAAGAAATCTATGAGCAATACATCACACGAATGTTATAAATAATTCATATTACCAACACTTTAAAACATAAGTGACTGCATTAACATGGCAATATTTTCAAATCGTTGCGTAACGAGCTGCGCAAAGATCTAAATGATAAACAACTGGGTCACAGAATTGTTCGATTTCGTACGTTAATCGTGGATATTAGGAGGACGAATTCCAGCACCATAAGCCTATAGGGCTATTGAGATCAGCTGGTACAATGAATTTTAAAACCTCCAGGTGAATACCTATCAACCCATTAGGCAGGCACACACGTACGGGATTTTCAAGCGTTCTGTCCCGCCGTCCGCATTTGTCATCTCTGTCACGCCGATCTGTCTCAAATCTGCGTGACAAGGATGTCAGATGCAGACGGCGGGACAGATCGCTTGAAAATCCCTTCCGTGTGTGCCTGCCTATTGAATGTGGTATAGAAAAGAGGCATTACTAATGCTGGAAGTAAAAATGTCGCATGAAAGACACAGTGCAATGAATTACTAATGGTGAAAGAATTGATTAAAGGGTTCAATCAATTACCTGGGATTGTTTACTCCACACATTTCTGTCCCAATTTAATTAAGTGGTTCTATTAATAAAAGCAGCATTTCCACAACACGATTTCAACTTAGTAATATTGTTATTAAAAGGCAGCACTATTTTAACTTTCGAATACTATTAATAACTACCCTATGATTGCGAGCAACAAAAGTATTAATAAGTAAAGTATGTCTAAAGGTAAAATTGTTCTTTAGTGCAATGTAATTATTCCATATCTATTTTTGTTTAATTTGATCCTATGTACTCCTAGTTAATTACAGCAGATTGAAAGGTCATTCCGAGTTATCAAATCTTGCCAGGATTAAACTTAAAGTAATCGTTTAGATTTGAAACACCTGGGGGCTTTTGTTTCTGTGGTTCGTTAAAGGTCATTGCGAGTTATTAAATCTTGCCAGGATTAAACTGAGAGCGTTTCAAAGTAATCGTTTAGATTTGAAACATCTGGGGGCTTTTGTTTCTACGGTTCGGTAAAGGTCATTCCGAGTTATTAAATCTTGCCAGGATTAAACTGAGAGCGTTTCAAAGTAATCGTTTAGATTTGAAACATCTGGGGGCTTTTGTTTCTACGGTTCGTTAAAGGTCATTCCGAGTTATTAAATCTTGCCAGGATTAAACTGAGAGCGTTTCAAAGTAATCGTTTAGATTTGAAACATCTGGGGGTTTTTGTTTCTACGGTTCGGTAACAGATTGCCTGCTTTTGTTTCTGCGGTCCGTTTAACAGATCAACTTGTCCGTGCCGCAGAAAACCAAAGCAGAGTAAAGTAAAGCCGTGTCGTCTGCAATTGGCAGGAGTAAATCTGTGTTGTTCTCGACAAAGCTTCATCGCATGGATTCCAAGGAAAACCATCAATTAAACCAGACCAATTGGTCACAGTGCTAAAACAAGTGACAAACGCAGCTCGACGTGGAAGGTTAGGTCGCGTTTGTCAGCGTACGTGCGGCGGCAGCGCGGGCCTGGCGGGGCTCCGGAAGGGCCCCCGTGGGCCCCGGCGCGCCCGCTGCCGCCACGGGGCGGCCCCCGCGGGCCTGCGGGGATGGTGCTGCCAGCGCACCGGCGTCCGCCATGTAATGCGACTTACCAGCACAGGACCGAGTCTTCCATATCTTCCGCAGAAGGATGATGATCGCCAGGAGATGGGACAGGTCCCCCACTAGCCGGAAAATGTTCATCTCGCCTCTAGTGCCCTTTTACCACACAACAACAAAAAAATACAAGACACAACACCCACTACACCACGACACTATATGACGTGGCTCTCTCAGGAAGCATCCTGCAGATGGAGACACACGTAGCCCCCTTGAAGGCTTGCCAACAGAAAATGTATCGATTTGACTGCAAATTTTTACATTGTTAATTAGTAATTCAAGCACTTATTAGTTAATATTAGGGTGTCCAAGTTATAATTAATATAAACGTATCAATTATGTTATCACTGGGGAGTGTTTTAATGGAAATAAGTATTCGTTATGTCAATTTTCGTCAATTTAACATGGTTGACTATAGGCAGCCCAATATACACGTACATTGTTTTTGCTTTTATTTAGTAGAAAATTGTGAATCATTTTACGCAATTCTTGTCCTTGAACCTTGCTAAAAGTGGTATTTTACTGTACAGAAAAGTTAAGAGCACTATGCCTTGCTGCTCGCCTTTTGTGGCATGATTTATTTGAGGTTTTTAATTTGAAAATTGTTTTACAGAATCCCGTAGCACTGAACCTCGCAACGTTTGATTCGCAGTTCTTTTGATTACTTGACGTTTTGAAAATTACTGCTTTGCACAACAAAGAATTTTGCCCAAGAATTGAAATTCCGTAATTTTGTAATTGAAGGGGAAATCGCAGGAGCACCAAGAGCCAGAAATTCAAATATTCCCGCGCCAGTGCTGTAAACCGGGGCGACGAAAATCCCCTGACCCCGACAAACATAACCTCCAAGCGTTGAAAAATCATCTGTGATCGGCGACCGCTACGCCGCAATGTCCCACCAGGAGAGACCGATGAAAGTATCCAAGGCGCTCCGGCAGAAGGCACAGGAGTTCCTGGCGTCCCGCAGGCACGCGAACAACCTAGTCGACATCATCAGGCACTTCGAAAGTGGGGCGGACACATCCCCCTGCCTGCTCACCCTCGAGCTGATCTTCGTCAGCCTGCTGAAGGACAGGGAGATGCTGATCGAGATCGTGCCCCTCAAGCCCATCGAGCGCACCCCCGAGATCCAGTACAAGGAGTGGCTGCGGAGCATCTACAGCGAGACGTGGAACCGCATACTCGAGTGCTTCGAGGACGAATCGAGCAAGATACACTCGCAAGGTAGCTATAATAACCGCATGCTCCCCATAAAATTACGTTCATCAATGCGAATTTCAGCGTTGGCCACGTCCATGAAGATCCTGGCCTGCGAGGGCAAGTACCCGCTGGAGCAGAGGAGCAATCTCGAACACCACGTGCCGCTTAACCGACTGAAGTCCATTCTTATGAAAATCATTCTAAACCAGAACAGCAGCGCCACGCTGATCAATAAATTCCAGGAGTACATGGTCTACGACGACATCACATTCCACACCTGGAAGGTGCTGCCGTCATTGACCGCCAAATCCAATCCAAATGATACGTATATTATGAACTACCTGCTCCTACTAGAGAAGCTGCCCCTAAGACGAAACCAGAATGGACAAGTTTTATGTTCGGAACTAGGTCAGAAAGCATTACTTATTTATGTACTTATATTATTATTCTTCTTCTCGGAGTGCCGTACTCGATCCCTTGAGCGTAGGCGATATTATTATTAATCATATTAATATTCTAATAGTATGTGTCGATATAGATACAATTATTGTATCTATATACACATTACCATTTGTTAATGGAGAAAATAATTTGAATCAAACTACACAAGGATTCACTTTAACTGTATTTTTAGGAATTTATTTTTCTATTTTACAAGGATATGAATATATAGAAGCACGATTCGAACGGCAAGCATTCAATTGTTCCCGTATATGAGTCGTGCTGTGCGTCACAGTCCAACGTGTACATGCTACAAATATTCCTTATTTTGGTGTTTCCTGCCGGTACTGTTTCCTTTACAAATGATCACTACGTTTCAGATGAGGCGAATTTCACATTCGACGAGAGCACGACCCGCAAATGCCTGAACAAGATCTGGAACTGCGTGATGCTGTGGGAGCACAGCCCGACGACGCACAAGCAGCTGCTGATCGTGCTGCTGGAGCGTGTCATGCCCTACCTGGACAAGCCGCTGCTCCTCACCGACTTCCTGATGGACTCGCTGGACATCGGCGGCCCGTGCAGCCTGCTCGCCCTGCAGGGCATCTTCACCATGATGCAGGTGTACAACCTCGACTACCCCAACATCTTCGCCAAGCTCTACTCGATGTTCGAGCCCGAGATATTCCACACCAAGTTCAAGGCGCGCCTCTTCTATCTGTCCGACATGTTCCTCAGCTCGACGCACCTGCCCGAGAACCTGGTGGCAGCGTTCGCCAAGCGGCTCGCCAGGCTCGCTCTAGTCGCGCCCAGTGAGGACGTTAATATCATTTGTATGTTTATAGGAAATTTAATTGTCAGGTGAGTGACGATCTTAAAATACATATGACATCTTAACGACAATCTCAAATATTTCGAGCGATACTTAATCTATTTATGAGCCGGCACCATATGCGGGTTGACAGGCTTTCAAAAGGTAGATCAAAACATGTGTCCACGATAAAATATTGTTCGTAATTAATAAATTGCGATCAAATCAAAATACAGTTCGGTAAGACGGCTCAAAACAACTGATTCCTGCATGCCACTTAATTTTCGAACAGAATTTTCTTGCGGCAATATTTTTGATATGTGCATTTCCACCGCAACTGTTTCTATAACGTATTGACCCTATTGATGATTTTTCTAGGCATGCCGGTTTGAAATGCATGCTGAACCATCCGGACGGCGGATCGGCGGCGAATGATCCGTACATAATGGACGAGCGGGATCCGGTGAAGTCGAACGCCATTAACAGCTCGCTATGGGAGATTCAGACGCTGCAGAACCACGTGCTGCCGAGCGTGGCCATGGCAGCCAGGTTCATAAACACCCCCCTTCCGAGCGTCGAGTGGGACATAACCAAGTTCCTGGACGACACCACGGACGACATATTCGACAAGGAAATCAAGAAGAACAGTAAGTACATAGCGCTGGCCTTTGACCGTCCCAATGGGTGCGTGCTGAGCCGGGGCGACGTGGTCTCCCAGTACTGGAACCTGTAATGTAATTAACTCACACGAGAAAACCCACGCCCGGGCCCCGGGCGCAATTCAATGCTGTGTTATTATTGTATTATCTAGTTATATATATACTGTTATATATCTACATATTCAATAAAAACTAAGGATAACTTCGATGGTTCTGTAAACGTTTACGTTTTATCTAGCCATATTTTACTTATCGTATTTTGTTATGAATTGTATGTTGTTTGAATAAATGAAACTGTTGCTTTTTTAATATAAAACGCTTTTTATTGTCACAGTTTTAATATTAGTCATTAATTTCCGGCGAAGTGCTTGCCGACGTGGTGGCGGACGCCCCACTTGAAGTTTGCATGCTTGTCGGTCTTCACATAGGTATGCACGGGCCCGGTAATCCCATGCCCGTGGTCTCTCTTGATCCTAAGCAGACCGTCAGCTAGAAACGAATAATCACACAAGTTATATACATGTCTGCATAAGTTTTTAAGCCGAATCAATAAATTGCATGTTGCCTTGGCAACACCCACGATCTAAATATAGAATCCACAAAAATGCTTTAATGACTTTTATGATTACATTATTTAATCTTCAATTCGATGCTAAAACCTTATTCAATGGGAAAAATTATTTATACTTAAAACTTAATGCGTCTTTAATTTTTGTTTGCAATTTATTAAACATGCATATAATTAACGTTGCAGAAAGACTGATAGATAAACCGAAACATTTACTACTACGACAATTAAGAAATATTAATTATTGTGCAAATCATTAGTACTAATTACCTTGAGGTTGATAAATGCCAGCAAATACGCTCGTCGAAAGCACGCAGACGATAGCGAAAATGCTGAAAACCTGCAATACAATCCGATTAACAAAACACTTTCAAAGTCTTACTTAACTTACGGATTTTAGGAAGTTCATTATTGCGGCTGCTACTGAAATCGTTGCACGGTGATCACTGAATGTCAATACATGCGGCACTGGACATTTATACCGTCTATTGACTTTCTTCTTCGCGCTTTCTTCACTGTTTTTCCGCTGCACTCGATCATGGGGAACGGGTCTGGGTTGCGCGCTTGGTTAACTTCAGGTAATTTCTTTATTTTCATACAAAATATACAGCACATTACAGTTACTGGTGACTAGGAAAAGATAAGTAAAATACCTCTTAAAGTCCTCAAAACACGTTAGATTAGTATGGCACTTTTAAGTGGCCGAACCTTGTGTGGGTGTCCGTGCATCGAAGGAAACGCTTTTCAGAGCTACTTCGGGGATTTTTTATAGAGTTGGAGGCAATATTTTCGCAAGTCAACTGATTAATGCACAAATTAGTGCTATGCAATTAGTGCACAAATTGAACAATTATGATGCAAATTTTCATAAGTAACAAAAATTTATCCCAATAATAATTACTGATACACAAATAAAATCAGATATTAATGAATGAACAAAATTTTTATTTCTGAAATTAAATTTGTATTGACAACTTTTTTTTGCCTTTGTAAGGAGTACAAAATATTCCAAATATTTTTCATTAAATTAAATTATTATTTATAATTGAATTTTAATATGAATATTTATATTTCCAATTTATATTTTTCATTTCATATTAATCTGTGGCAGAAGTGTCACGTATGGTACAGTCATATTTCTTCTACATGTCGACTATGAGAATTTTCTAGATTTCTAGTATTACAGTGCTTTAGAGTACGTTTTATAGTACAGTTATATAGAGCCCTCAAGAAAGTGGTGTCAACTTTTACGCTGGATACTAATAGATGACACTGTTCAAAATGCAAATCAAATGTTTTGCAATCTTTTAATTAGATTTTTTTCAAATGTCTTTATTTCGTTGGAACTCTGTGGAAAAGTTGACTCCACTTTCTTGAACGCTCTTTATAATAGATAGCTGTTTAATATACCAGCAAGAAATACGATCGTACCATAAGAGATTATGATATGTTTTCTTTTCATTGCAAGACATTCACATAAATTATTAAAAAAATAAAATTGTCATTTAGATATTTAGTTGTTTAGAACAAAAGTCATATAACTTTTTTTTTAAATAAGTATTATCTCCCAAAATATCTACAGGTGCTTTGAAACACCATGTCCAATGAATTATCATGTATTTGAGATTAAAATATTGCCAACAACCTAACATGAACAGTGAAGGATTGCATTAAAAACATCGACACTCTTACAATGCGAAGGATTGGGGCGGGTTCAGTCATTTGGGTGGGACATGTAAACGTTTAGATTGTATTCGGACCGACCAGAAACACTGCAGCGGCTGAATTCGAATAAGCCCCCTATAAAAAGTGGTACAAAATCTACGCCCCCATTTCCAACGAAAACACCCAACAATAACAAAAGATCGCCCCTCAAACGTTTCCCTCCGCCAAAATCTACTTATCACCGATTTACCTTGGATTCAGACACGTGCGCATGCCCCTGGTCGCTCGTCATTAAAAAACATTGCGGGTTAAACATACACCGTGTCACAGATAACGCCCCGTCGCCGGGGCAACAGCAATCACACATTTCACCCCCCGACATCACGATTAATTATACACATAGAAAGTCCGTGCGAGGGTTCGACCACCCAAGCTCGTCTCGCCGAGTCTCGCTCTCTCCCTCCGTCTCCCAGGGGCCTCGGGCTCAGTTCAGCGAGATGGTGCATTCACCGATCTTCCCTATCGTCTTCATGCCGTCCTCCTGCTCTCCATCGGGCTCCGCCTCGTCGTCTGACTGGGCCGAGTCGGCGGCCCCGCCGTTCTCGAACACCTTGCCCTCTGGGGGCTCCAGGTTCGTATCCGTCTGGATCTCCACCAGCGGCTCTATAGCCATGGTCTGTTCCAGCGGCATTGTCAGGTAACTGATATCGCCATACGGCAGAGACGTTATGTCATAGTTATCCTCGTAGGTGTCTCGCTTTAGGCAATCTAAAACATATTAATTAAGAGATTAATATCTAAGAAATAGTAATTAAGATTCTAATCATTAATCATTTTCAACTACTTAATAGCCAGCCTGAAATCTTTTACCAATAATTGGCTTGCCGGGCAAGTATTGGATTAATTAATCTAAGATTGTACCTTCTTTTCTGGGTCGCCCTCTGCCTCGTTTGGGTGGTCCGTGCGGGTATTTCCTTGGTCTGCCCCTGCCCCGTTTCTCCTTCTTACTGCTGGAGTTACTGCAGTTGGAGGAGTTGGAGTTCGGGACTAAGTTTTCTAGGGTGATGTGGTCCACTGGTTCAACTTCTGAATCGTTATCATCGTCCAGTATTAGGTCCTTGTTCTGAAATTTCGAGAACTGTTCTAATTTGTAATCTGTCGTAAAGTGAAGCTTTCAAGGGCCCAAAAATACCATGCAACGACCAGCTTAATTAATTCTGACCCAATCTTATACCTCTACCATTCCTATATTGACTTCGTTAGCGTTAATAGAGTCCTTGTTATCGTCATTGTTATTATGGCTGGTCCTCATGTGCAGCTTAAGCTTGTCCTGTCGGGCAAAGTCCTTGCCGCAGGTGTCGCAGATGAACGGACGCTCACCCGTGTGCACCCTCCTGTGCCTTATCAAATGTGAAGCTCGTGAGAATCTGGAAAGTAAGTTTTTCAATTTTTCTGTATGTTTTTCTTTGTGCTCTTGACTAATCACATTTGTATGATGCAGCAACATGTATAAATGATATTATTATATTATATTTCATCAGATTTTAAAGTATAATAAATACAATGAGCACGACCAATTAAGAAATTAATTACACTTACAGTTTATTGCAGAATTCGCAGCTAAATGTCTTATCCTGATGTATCTTCTTGTGCTTCTGTAGGTCCTTTCGTGATTTAAACCGTCGGGTACAGACATCGCATTCAAAGAGGGTCACTATTTTACTTATCGTTTCGAGTTGCTCCTTTAGCCCTGTTTTATCATCATTGTCCTCCTCCTCTTCGTTCTAAAAAATTTCAAATAACATTAAAAAAATCATAACACAGACAATGAGTTATTGCTGTACTCTGCAAAAGGCAATAATATAACTTTCGTTTGCAAAGTGGCAACGGTGTAATAGATGTAATAGAAAGGTGTTACTTACTTCTGAAGTACTCATCATCTCATTATCAAGTGCTGGAGTGACTTCTATGCTCATCTGCACAGTGTTTTCAATATTTTCTACAAGTTTCGCTAGAATAAAGTAGGATATTGCATTAGTATCTAATTTACTAAGTTCTAATAATATTAAATATAATCTATTTGCATACACAGCAAAGGGTTTCCACATCAACTGTTTTATTCCAGAAATCAACTTCTGTCATTAAAAAATGCACCCGCCTAAGTTACATGCAATCATCAACTATTTACTTCAAAAGTATCAAAAGTATTCAACTCCGATTTAAGATCAAAGAAAATTACTGCTCTAAATTGTTTTTGTGTATTTTACATTATTATGATTTATCATTACTCAACACGTAAAAGAGGGAAAGATTAAGAAAGAAAGAATGATTTATCATTGTTGTGATTTTCATTTTACATGTTCATGACTTGGCTAATATCAAATGATGTTGTTTGTTTTTATACTGTTTCAATACAATACAATACTTACGACTTGTAATAATATTGGCGAACGAAGTGATCTTCTTTTCCTCTTTAACTTCCTTAACTTCCTTCACGTAATCTACATTTACCCTTTTCTGTCCTTTAAACCTCGTGTCACGCACTGGCGGAGCCTCCTTCACCTAAACCACACACACACACAATAATTGAGATAGTTTTATAATCCACCACCGTAACATTATCTTACCACATCAGCCTTCTTGATGCAGGGGACGGCGGGCGGCTCGGGGGCTGGCTTGGGCTTCTTGTACGCCTCGAAGCCCTTGATCTTGAGGTCGTTGGCCACCTGCACGATGGAGTCCAGGTGGGCGGTGGTGACGTTCATGCAGCCCCTGTACATGTACTCGAGCAGCTTGGTCATATCCTCGTGGCGCACCGACCGCAGCACTATGGTGGGGTGCTTGCACGGGTTCTCCTGGAACACCTGCTGAAAGTAGGGGCTGCACGCGGATAGGACGAGCTTGTGCGCCCGTAGGAAGCCCCCCTGGCAGGAGAGGGTCACGTCCACCAGCACGCTGTCCACGTAGAGGGTGTTGAAGAGCTCTCGCAGTGTCGTCAGGTGGTTGTCCCACACAAACTCCATCTCTGTCACATTCATCTGGCGAAGAAGTTACCGTAAGGTTTGGCACGCTCATATCATAGTTTGGTATTTATAATTGTGAATGTAGATTAGCATGTATCATTGCCATAATTATTCATAATTTGTAATTTTTGACAACACTAAACCCTTTGATCAAGTTAAAGTATACTTTATTTGTGGCCATTTAATGCCAAAAAGTGCATTTTGAAAATAAGGCAGATACATGTTTTGCCATAATACTACTGATTACCGCAGTTTATACCTGTTGGCACATACATTGTTTAATACAAATTGTTAGTGTATCAACAGAATCTCTAAATCTAAAATTTCATTGCCAATTTCAAATTATGAACGTTTGAATCTCAACTGAATTCGCATAAGCAACAATTGAAGGTATTTAAGTATACAACTACAAAAATGTGCACTAGCTCGACAAAAATCGCGTAAGCAAGACAAGATTCCTTTAATTCCTCAAATACAATTGTTCACTGTACTGATTGGGACTGATGTTAAAAAACAAATCAGAACTGATTGTTTTTAGCAGAATTGTCCAATAACAATAACAAAAATGTGCACTTGCTCGACACAAAACGCGCAAGCCAAGAACCTATTGCTTTTAATTCCTGAAATACAATTGTTCACTGTATTGATTGGGCCTGATGTTCTAAAACAAATCAGAACTGATTGTTCTTAGTACAATTGTCCAATAACAATTACAAAAATGTGCACTAGCTCGTGTGATGCCCGTCATGCAATTACAACATAAACTAACACTAATGAATTGCCTGTATTATTATTATCATCTCTTATTATTCATACGTTTGTACTTCATTCCATAATAAAGTTATTAATCATTAAGTATTAATTAAATCATTTGTAGAGTGTTAACATAGGCAACCCAATTTACACATGTAACATAATTCTTTACTAATTACGAACTTTACTAACTAAGCGATTAAATGTAACATGCAAGGGTAAGGGAGATATCTGCCTGACACTCGACACAAATCCATAAGCCAGGCAAGAACTTATTGCTTTTAATAATATCTGAAATACAATTGTTCACTGTACTGATTGGGATTGATGTTCGAAAACAAATCAGAACTGATTGTTTTTTGCACAATTGTTCAATAACAATTACAAAAATGTGCACTAGCTCGACACAAAACGCGTAAGCCAGGCAAGAACTTATTGCTTTTAATAATTTCTGAAATACAATTGTTCACTGTACTGATTGGGACTGATGTTCGAAAACAAATCGGAACCGATTGTTTTAGCACAATTATCCAATAAAAAAAAACTCACAGTTGTTGAAACTGAAAAAAGAACAAAAGAACAGAAAGAAACAAAAGAAAAATGTTGAATCAGAAATGATCATATTTAATTGTCCCCTTAGGAGTGTTAGAAAAATAGCGTAAGCGACATCAGAACTGATTGCTTTTCATTTATAAATTACAATTAACCATATACATCAGTATGTAATTCACAGTTTTTGAAGATGAAAAAACCTTCCAAATCCAATACAAACTGAAGGTTTAAAGTATATACACCTAGACATACACGTTTTATGAAATATATATTCAATTCTGTGATTCACAGTTTTTGAGGATGAAAAAACCTTCCAAATCCAATACAAACTGAAGGTTTAAAGTATATAGACCTAGAAAAACACGTTTTATGAAATATATAATCAACTCTGTGATTGTAACAATTGTTTTTCAGTTAATGTTTGAGCTTTGTTCAGTGCACAAGGTCCAGAGTACTATAGATATACAGTTAGAGTTGAAGATTTTACAAATTTTTGGCATCTGGTGCTAGAAACTTAACCAATTCTGACAGTCACAGTTGATAATAGGACAGATTGTGACTGTTAAATAAATTACTTTATATTAGACTTACAATTCGACACTTTGACACTTCTTAATCGACACTTTAGTCAATATTAGATCAGTTTCTATTGCGTCAGTTAGATGTTAGTGAGTTTGTGTTAGCTATAATAATCGTACTTTATTAAATTCACGTTATGAATTTTTGATCAATTTACCATCAGTTTTATAATTTTTTTATAAATCTGATGTAAGTTTGAATGATTTCGAAAAAGTTAACTGACATTTTTGGCAGTTGAATCAGTTGGGTATTAATGATTTCGAAAAAGTTAACTGGCATTTTTGGCAGTTGTATTAACTGGGTATTAATGATTTCGAAAAAGTTACCTGTCATTTTTGGTAGTTGAATTAACTGGTGATTTTTTTCAATATTTTGCCAATTCATGATTTTGACAGAGCTTATCGTTAATTTTGTTAATTTCAGATAAATTATCTTAGTAATAATTATTGTCGTTCATTTAAAAGACAATTTTATAAATGTTTTATCAATTTACTATAAATTTGTCATTACTAGCTAATCATCACTTACATCAGTTACTTTGGTTCCTAAAAGGCAGCTAAATTAACTAGTGATTTTGTCAATTCTGATTTAATTTGTTACAATTGTTATCAATATGGTGAGAGTTTTGATAATTTTAACATAGTTCAGTTCACTCTTGTCCATTTTGCATTTTTAATTTCATTTTCATTACGTTGAGTCGTTTAAACGACTTAAATTTTGTGTCAATTCGTCATCAATACAAGTATACATCTCATGTAAGTTTGATGATTTCGAAATAGCTAATTATCAGTTTTGTATTTTAGAAACTTGTGATTTTGTCAATTTTGAGCCAATTTACTACAAAATTAGTGTCATTTTGTCATCAATTGTATATATCTAATGTAAGTTGTGATGGTTTTGAAATAGCTAATTGTCATTTTTGTCATTTTTTGTAGTCAATTAGTTATTTTGTCAATGTTGGGCCAATTCACTGTCAATGTTATTAATATTTTGTCAGTTTTTATGATTTTGACATTGCTAATCGTTACTTTTGTTATTTTCACATTAGGCATCTTATTAATAATCATCAGTTTTATAAATCTTTTATAAATCTGATGTAAGTTTTAATGATTTCCAAAAAGTTGACTGATATTTTTGGCAGTTGAATTAACTGGATATTAATGATTTCGTAAAAGTTAACTGACATTTTTGGCACTTCAATTAACTGGGTATTCATGATTTCGAAAAATTTAACTGTCATTTTTGGTAGTTGAATTAACTGGTGATTTTTTCAATATTTTGTCATTTCATTCATGATTTTGACAGAGCTTAGCGTTAATTTTGTTAATTTCAGATCAATTATCTTAGTAATAATTATTGTCGTTTATTTACAAGTAAATTTTATAAATGTTTTATTAATTTACTATAAATTTCCCAAGTCTGTTACTAGCTAATCATCACTTTTATTACTTTTACATCAGTTACGTTAGTTCGTATAAAGGCAGCTAAATTAATTAGTGATTTTGTCAATTCTGATTTAATTTGCTACGATTGTTAACAATCTGATGAGAGTTTTGACAATTTTAACATAAATAATCATTACACTTTTGTTCATTTTGCATTTATTATATCATTTTCATTACGGTGAGTCATTTAAAAAACCATTTTTGATTACATTTTGTGTCAATTCGTCATCAATACAAGTATACATCTAATGTAAGTTTTGATGATTTCGAAATAGCTAATTGTAAGTTTTGAATTTTGTAGTTAAGTTGTGATTTTGTCAAGTTTGAGCCAATTTACTACAAAATTAGTGTCATTTTGTCATCAATTGTATATATCTAATGTAAGTTGCGATGATTTTTAAATAGCTAATTGTCATATTTGTCATTTTTTGTAGTTAACTAGTTATTTTATCAATGTTGGACCAATTCACTGTCAATGTTATTAATATTTTGTCAGTTTTAATGATTTTGACATTGCTAATCGTTACTTTTGTTATTTTCATATCAGTTATCTTATTAATAATCATCAGTTTTATAAATATTTTATAAAGCTGATGTAAGTTTTAATGATTTCCAAAAAGTTGACTGACATTTTTGGCAGTTGAATTAACTGGGTATTAATGATTTCGAAAAAGTTATCTCACATTTTTGGCACTCTTGTTAATTTTGCATTTTTAATTTAATTTTCATTACGGTGAGTCGTATAAACCACAATTTTTGCTTAGATTTTGTGTCAATTCGTCATCAATACAAGTATACATCTAATGTAAGTTTGATGATTTCAAAATAGCTAATTGTAAGTTTTGAATTTTGTAGTTAACTTGTGATTTTATCAATTTTGAGCCAGCGTAGGTCGATTTATGCGGTTTTTGAGCAAATTTGTTTGTTGGAATATTTGTACCCTTATTTATAAGTCTGTTATAAAATAATAATCTACTGTTCATACAAATTTCAAAAAACATCCATCTCTCTAATTGCTATATTACAACTTTTATTAAGTCTTGAATCTTTCGACGCGCTTTTCTCGAAACTAATTTTTTCGATGATATTCTTGCACCCATGTCCAGAATTACGGTCATTCAATTAAACGACGATTTTTATAAAATTTTGTGTCAATTCGTCATCAATACATGATGTATAGATGATGTATGATGTATTAGATGAATACATCTAATGTAAGTTTTGATGATTTCGAAATAGCTAAGTGTCAGTAATGTATTTTGTAGTTAACTAGTGGATTTGCCAATTTTGAGCCAAGTCCTTATCAAATTTTGTGTCATTTCGTCATCAATTGTATATATCTAATGCACGTTGGGATGATTTTGAAATAGCTAATTGTCATTTTTGTCATTTTTTTTAGTTAACTAGATATTTTGTCAATGTTGGGCCAATTCACTGTCAATGTTATTAATCTTTTGTCAGTTTTAATGATTTTGACACAGCTAATCGTTACTTTTGTTATTTTTACAAATACGTATCAAATTTTGTGTCATTTCATCATTAATTGTATATATCTAATGTAAGTTGTGATGATTTCGAAGTGGATAATTATCAGTTTTGTCATTTTTTGTAGTTAAATAGTGTCTAAATGCCTTTGCCCGGCGCCTCCACCATATACAAATAATCAAAATTAATTAATAATATAATAATAATATTTAAATTTCAGATAATAATTTACTCACCAATAATTTTAGCAAATTAATTAATTAAGTGAAAAGGGTACCCATTCAGTTTTTTTGCGAATTAGTTTAATTGGTTTATGAATTACGTTGGATTACCCGGCGCCTCCACCATATCGTGAAATGATCAAATTTTGTTAATAATAATTTGAAATTTTGGAAAAATATTTACTCACCGATAAGTTTGCCTTTTATTCTTCAAATTTGTTTATACTTCTACTGATACTACTTAGGTATGCTTTTGAATGAACGGTGTTATCACAAAAATTTAAAATGTGTAGATTGGGTTGTCTAAGTGGAATGTCTTCGGCGCGAAAAGAAATCCAATTTAAAACGTAAGGAAATTAACTGTTGCAAGAGATGCATGTGCGAAGTGAAGTTTCGTTGTTGCCGATGGCGTAATTAACGGTTTCACTTGTAATTAATAACTGTAGGCACCGCAATTGGTGGTTTTAAGGGGGAACACATCACAGGTTGTTTACACGTAATGGGGGGGTTGATGTTGTCGCTCGTGCGGGGGCGGTTTTCGGGGGAATCTCGGCCACTCACCATCAACGGGCATCGAACGCTGTCCTCCAGGTGCCGCACGACGACCAGCCGTCCTGGATTGGGGGCAGCGTGGACGCCGAAAAGTGTCACAGTCGCCACTGTGGACGTAAATACGACGTTACAAGGTGGCGAGGGTCCACCAGAGAAGGACGGACTGTTTTTATTCCCCACAGGGGTTCGTGGAGCTAATAGGGCGGAGGGAGAGGGTCGGGGGCGCGAGAGAGACGGCGCGGGCCGCCAGCGGCGTGCCGGCGGGGAGGGCGCGACGGCGGGCGTCCCTCGCGACGACGGCGGCGGGACGCGCGCCGCCCCCGCCCCCGCGGCCCCCCCGCGGGCGTCCCACGCGCCGGCACGCGGGGGCGCGCGCAAAACGGCGGCAAAACGCGCGGCGGCGTCCCCCGCCGCGGGGGTGGCGGGCCGCGCGGGGGCGACGGCGTCGGGCGCCGGCGGGGTGGCGGGGGGTCGCGTCGCGTCGATTTATGCACGCGGCCGCCCCCTTTTCGGCGGCGCCGGGCGCACGTTGGGACGCTAATTCCAGAGGGGGCTAAGCAGAAATACCCGGGCGCACCCTCGCGCCACCGTATTGATTTTATCCGGCTCCAGGCCCCCCTTCCTTGTAATGAAAAATGAAAATCACCCCATTTCCTCTCCCCCGAAAAAATATGTACACGCGCGCGGCTCGGGGAAAAAATTATAACGTCGTCCCCGATAAAAATCAACGGCCCACAATTCACATCCACTGATTAAAACGATTCATTAGAAGCACGGAAATATCACACAAACGACGAACACAACACCATTTATAGTAATTCACAACAACAACAAAATAAAAAAAGGAAATAACAAACGCCAGACATAACAGAAAAATAAAACAAATCAACACACAGCCTACTACCCGAAAAATTTAACTTGCACGAAACTTACATAGAAATAAAACAATTAGTGTACATACTAATTAGCTTCATTTCCATTCAACCCCACTTGAATATTGCAGTACTTACAGGTCTTAGGTTCGAATCTCATCCGAGCAACAATAACATAAGCCTCACTAGTACAAAACATTTGTAAAAATACCCGAAGAAAGAAACCACCAATTGAATCTTACAGTGTTATTTATAAAAATTTATACCACTGTTTTACAAATGGTTGCCAAGGTTACTAGGGTTAAACCACTGCTAAACCACAGTTTAAATTATTATAAATAACACTGTTACATTTTTAATAGCCTTTAGTTCAATTCTCTTCATTTGCAGTAAAATTGCTCAATTTATTCCTCTCGTATGAAATAGCTATTTATGGTATAAGTGAGTAAGTATGGTGTAAGTATAAGAACCGTTAAACCACAGTTTAAATTTTTATAAATAACACTGTGACATTTTTAATAGCCCTTAGTTCAATTCTCTTCATTTACAGTAAAATTGCTCAATTTGTTCCTCTCGTATGAAATAGCTATTTATGGCATAAGTGAATAAGTATGGCATAAGAACATCACAGTTTAAATTTTCTCAATTGCTCAATTCGTTCCTCTCGTATGAAAAACATAATCTTTTAGGAATTCTAATAACTCTTACGTTCGAATCTCATATCAGCAATATTATTATATGCCCCACTTACCACTGATATACATCATCATCATGATATAAGTGGGGCAGGGGCCCCATTAATTAAATCTTAGATTCAAATAGCCTTGGGTTCGACTCTCTTTCTACAAATTAAATAATTGCTGCTCGAAGCTGCTATGAAAAACATATTCTTTTAGGAACTTTGATAAGTCTTACGTTCGAATCTCATATCAGCAATATTAATATATGCCCCACTCACCATTGATATACATCATCATCATCAGCATCATCATGATATAAGAAGGGCAGGGGTCCTATTAATTAAATCTTAGATTTCTAATAGCCTTGGGTTCGACTCTCTTTCTACAAATTAAATAATTACTGCTCGAAGCTGCTATGCAAAACATATTCTTTTAGGAACTCTGATAAGTCTTACTTTCGAATCTCATATCAGCAATATTAATATATGCCCCACTCACCATTGATATACATCATCATCATCAGCATCATCATGATATAAGAAGGGCAGCGGCCCTATTAATTAAATCTTAGATTTCTAATAGCCTTGGGTTCGACACTCTTTCTACAAATTAAATAATTGCTGCTCGAAGCTGCTATGAAAAACATATTCTTTTAGGAACTCTGATAAGTCTTACGTTCGAATCTCATATCAGCAATATTAATATATGCCCAATCACCATTGATATACATCATCATCATCAGCATCATCATGATATAAGAAGGGCAGCGGCCCTATTAAGTAAATCTTAGATTTCTAACAGCCTTGGGTTCGACTCTCTTTCTACAAATTAAATTATTGCTGCTCGAGTGTGAATAAAACATTATTCAATCCACTCAATTTGTGTTTAATTGATGTTATTCTCACTATTGACTATTTACGTAAAACAAATTACTCGAATGCTGTGATTATTGATTAACAATCTTAATATTATTAAATTTAAGCTTTTATCCATATTACCAGTTAATTATATTTAAGGTTGTTATATTGAGTACTTACTGGTAAGTAATAATTCCAGCTGCAACATATATCCGTCATAGAGGTATGTTTCAGGTACAATTCGAGATAAATTTTCATTTTTTATGTTATCTGTAACAGAAATGAAAGCCATTTTTCGTAACTTTTTGAAGTCGAAATCTTGGAATTTAATTTTTATCTCAGAAAGCAAAAAAGATAGGTGTGCACATATCTCTACAAAATATGTTCCAATTTAAACGGGGAAGCTAGAAACGTAATAATATATAGGGTGTTCCATTTAAAAAACAAAAGTTGATGGCTATTTCCGGTAGAATCAGAAGTGACAGAAGGTTGAAAGTACTTCACCTAATTGTACTTCCAGTACTTCACTTAATTGCAAATTCGAATAACCAATAACTTTAAAAAGTTTATCCATACATTTATCACATTTTATAAAATAGTGGTAAAACATGAAAATATTAGTTTTTTTATCTTCAAATCTAGATTTGACTCTAAAACACTTTAATGAAGTGCTGAATTTCAATCTACAAAACACATTTTTTATAACCAATAACTTTTAAAAACGTGTCCATACATTTAACACATTTTATAAAATAGTGGTAAAACATGAAAATGTCAGTTTGTTTTAATCTTCAAATCTAAATTTTATTCTTAAGCACTTCAATGAAGATTCAGCACTACGTTGAAGTTTTAGAAGAAGCTTTGAAGTTTTAGAAGAAAATATGATAGTTTTGGAAAATTGCAAATTCGAATAACAAATAACTTTAAAAAGCTTGTCCAAACATTTAACACATTTTATAACATTTTGGTAAAATATGAAAATATCAGTTTGTTTTTTAATCTTCAAATCTAAATATTACTATAAAGCACGTCAATGAAGATTCAGCACTTCATTGAAGTTTTAGAAGAAGTTTTGAAGTTTTAGAAGAAAATATGATGGTTTTGGAAAATTGCAAATTCGAATAACCAATAACTTTAAAAAGCTTGTCCAAACATTTAACAGATTTTATAACATTTTGGTAAAATATGAAAATATCAGTTAGTTTTTAAAATCTTCAAATCTAAATATTACTATAAAGCACGTCAATGAAGATTCAGCACTTCATTGAAGTATTAGAAGAAGCTTTGAAGTTTTAGAAGAAAATATGATAGTTTTGGAAAATTGCAAATTCGAAAAACCAATAACTTTAAAAAGCTTGTCCAAACATTTAACACATTTTATAACATTTTGGTAAAATATGAAAATATCAGTTTGTTTTTTAATCTTCAAATCTAAATATTACTATAAAGCACGTCAATGAAGATTCAGCACTTAATTGAAGTATTAGAAGAAGCTTTGAAGTTTTAGAAGAAAATATGATGGTTTTGGAAATTTGCAAATTCGAAAAACCAATAACTTTAAAAAGCTTGTCCAAACATTTAACACATTTTATAACATTTTGGTAAAATATGAAAATATCAGTTTGATTTTTAATCTTCAAATCTAAATATTACTATAAAGCACGTCAATGAAGATTCAGCACTTCATTGAAGTTTTAGAAGAAGTTTTGAAGTTTTAGAAGAAAATATGATGGTTTTGGAAAATTGCAAATTCGAATAACCAATAACTTTAAAAAGCTTGTCCAAACATTTAACACATTTTATAACATTTTGGTAAAATATGAAAATATCAGTTTGTTTTTTAATCTTCAAATCTAAATATTACTATAAAGCACGTCAATGAAGATTCAGCACTTCATTGAAGTATTTGAAGAAGTTTTGAAGTTTTAGAAGAAAATATGATGGTTTTGGAAAATTGCAAATTCGAATAACCGATAAGTTTACAAATCTTGTCCGTACATTTATAACATTTTATAAAATAGTGGTAAAACATGAAAATACCAGTTTTTTTGTTATCTTCAAATCTAGATTTTACTCTAAAACTAAACTACGAATTTCAATCTACAAAAAATATTTTACTTCTATCAATTTTCTCCGTAAACGAAACACATAAAATATGTATCATGGCATCGATAAGTTCTGTAACCATTTTCCAAAACATGCATTCCAATTAGTCATATTTCATGTAGCCAGATAATAATTATCTCAGCAATTATGTGAGTATCATGGACTGCATAATTTTATTATCAGTTTGACGTCAAGGTTCCCATCAATTTCCATCAAAATTATTCCTTGTTAACATAAAACTGCACGTGGTCTGGTTTATCCAAGGACCTCTGGAAATTCGCACTTTCCCAACATTCGTCACTATTCGCAATTTTATCGAGGATCATTTTTCAACATTCGTCATTATAAGAAATTCTATCAAGGATAATTTTCCAACATTCGTCACTATACGCAATCGAATTAAGGATAATTTTCCAACATTCGTTTGTTTGTTCCTGTTGTATTGAGGAATTGCGTCAATATATTAAAACCAAAAACTGATGACAAAACCAAAATAGCTATTTTTGTGAGCATGTACAAAAAAACCATTACTCGTATACAGGGTGGCCGAAAAGTCGCTTTACTGAAAATAATACAATTTGATTATAACATTTTGGAGATTATGCTATTTTCGGTAAAGCGACTTTTCGGCCACACTGTATATAAAAAAATGAATAATATATTTATTACTTCTTAATTGTTTGATAGATGGTGCAATTCACGACCGTTAGTCTATATAGTAACCCTTACTAAGTATTCATTAATGTACCCCAAAATACCTCCTGCACCCCCATAAAGCCACCAAAATTGCTCACAACATCCTGTGGCCTGGTTTCATAACAGCCATGGCCCCATGAAGTCCTCCCCTATGTTACTGTTAGGAGGCAGTTCCGGTTTTCTCCCCCCGTACCCCCCATTATTAATCGTTACTGCGCTCCCCTGTCGGCGTCGCGACGTGGTGGTGGTGGTGGGGGGGCACCGGGTATACCCAGTTTCGATCTTCGGCCGGAGCTCGCAGTCATACATAACACACCCACGCTTAGTATATCGATATATTTTTGTACACACCCTGTATAAGAGTAGGTTCATATAAGGCTGATAAATCTTAAGAGAGATTCTCTAAGGACCGCCATGGAAGTTCACGTGGACAGCCCCAAAGTCAGGTACACCGAAGAGTTCATCTTTGCGGAGTACGACTATCAGACGACGAAGGTCGAGGTGAGGGACAAGTTCAGGGTGAGTCTATTCAGTATTTATTTATGGACGGTATATTTCTCCAATTTCTACTGGGGGGATATTGATTATTTTAAGGTATGTGCAGACTAAAATAAAAACATGAAAAGTGTGGTCATTGCTGGGTTGATGGGCAGCATCAGACTCAGATAAGCAATCAGGAAGAAGAATAATTGCCTTGATTAAAATCATAATTATGATTAATTTAATTAATTAAATTAAATTCAATAATAATAAGCCTGAAACCTGAAACTAATTATCCTTAAAATTTGACATAGTTTCAGAACTAAATAAGTGAGAAAATCAAAAGTATAACTTTCTGAATTAACAAGTATGCATTACCTATTACTGAAGTATTTGTACATTTATTATTTGCATATTTGATATTAGATTTGGGTTTAGTACACCTGAAACTAATTCTCCTGAAAAATTGACAAAGTTTCAGTACTAAATAAGTGAGTAAATCAAAAGTATAACTTTCTGAATTAACAAGTATGCATTACCTATTACTGAAGTATTTGTACATTTATTATTTGCATATTTGATATCAGATTTGGGTTTAGTACACCTGAAACTAATTCTCCTGAAAAATTGACAAAGTTTCAGTACTAAATAAGTGAGTAAATCAAAAGTATAACTTTCTGAATTAACAAGTATGCATTACCTATTACTGAAGTATTTGTACATTTATTATTTGCATATTTGATATTAGATTTGGGTTTAGTACACCTGAAACTAATTCTCCTGAAAATTTGACAAAGTTTCAGTACTAAATAAGTGAGTAAATCAAAAGTATAACTTTCTGAATTAACAAGTATGCATTACCTATTACTGAAGTATTTGTACATTTATTATTTGCATATTTGATATTAGATTTGTGTTTATTACACCTGAAACTAATTCTCCTGAAAATTTGACAAAGTTTCAGTACTAAATAAGTGAGTAAATCAAAAGTATAACTTTCTGAATTAACAAGTATGCATTACCTATTACTGAAGTATTTGTACATTTATTATTTGCATATTTGATATCAGATTTGGGTTTAGTACACCTGAAACTAATTCTCCTGAAAAATTGACAAAGTTTCAGTACTAAATAAGTGAGTAAATCAAAAGTATAACTTTCTGAATTAACAAGTATGCATTACCTATTACTGAAGTATTTGTACATTTATTATTTGCATATTTGATATCAGATTTGGGTTTAGTACACCTGAAACTAATTCTCCTGAAAAATTGACAAAGTTTCAGTACTAAATAAGTGAGTAAATCAAAAGTATAACTTTCTGAATTAACAAGTATGCATTACCTATTACTGAAGTATTTGTACATTTATTATTTGCATATTTGATATTAGATTTGGGTTTAGTACACCTGAAACTAATTCTCCTGAAAATTTGACAAAGTTTCAGTACTAAATAAGTGAGTAAATCAAAAGTATAACTTTCTGAATTAACAAGTATGCATTACCTATTACTGAAGTATTTGTACATTTATTATTTGCATATTTGATATTAGATTTGTGTTTATTACACCTGAAACTAATTCTCCTGAAAATTTGACAAAGTTTCAGTACTAAATAAGTGAGTAAATCAAAAGTATAACTTTCTGAATTAACAAGTATGCATTACCTATTACTGAAGTATTTGTACATTTATTATTTACATATTTGATATTAGATTTGGGTTTAGTACACCTGAAACTAATTCTCCTGAAAATTTGACAAAGTTTCAGTACTATATAAGTGAGTAAATCAAAAGTATAACTTTCTGAATTAACAAGTATGCATTACCTATTACTGAAGTATTTGTACATTTATTATTTGCATATTTGATATTAGATTTGGGTTTAGTACACCTGAAACTAATTCTCCTGAAAATTTGACAAAGTTTCAGTACTAAATAAGTGAGTAAATCAAAAGTATAACTTTCTGAATTAACAAGTATGCATTACCTATTACTGATGTATTTGAACATTTATTATTTGCATATTTGATATTAGATTTGGGTTTAGTACACCTGAAACTAATTCTCCTGAAAATTTGACAAAGTTTCAGTACTAAATAAGTGAGTAAATCAAAAGTATAACTTTCTGAATTAACAAGTATGCATTACCTATTACTGATGTATTTGAACATTTATTATTTGCATATTTGATATTAGATTTGGGTTTAGTACACCTGAAACTAATTCTCCTGAAAATTTGACAAAGTTTCAGTACTAAATAAGTGAGTAAATCAAAAGTATAACTTTCTGAATTAACAAGTATGCATTACCTATTACTGAAGTATTTGTACATTTATTATTTGCATATTTGATATTAGATTTGGGTTTAGTACACCTGAAACTAATTCTCCTGAAAATTTGACAAAGTTTCAGTACTAAATAAGTGAGTAAATCAAAAGTATAACTTTCTGAATTAACAAGTATGCATTACCTATTACTGAAGTATTTGTACATTTATTATTTGCATATTTGATATTAGATTTGGGTTTAGTACACCTGAAACTAATTCTCCTGAAAAATTGACAAAGTTTCAGTACTAAATAAGTGAGTAAATCAAAAGTATAACTTTCTGAATTTACAAGTATGCATTACCTATTACTGAAGTATTTGTACATTTATTATTTGCATATTTGATATCAGATTTGGGTTTAGTACACCTGAAACTAATTCTCCTGAAAAATTGACAAACTTTCAGTACTAAATAAGTGAGTAAATCAAAAGTATAACTTTCTGAACTAACAAGTATGCATTACCTATTACTGAAGTATTTGTACATTTATTATTTGCATATTTGATATTAGATTTGTATTTAGTACACCTGAAACTAATTCTCCTGAAAAATTGACAAAGTTTCAGTACTAAATAAGTGAGTAAATCAAAAGTATAACTTTCTGAATTAACAAGTAAGCATTACCTATTACTGAAGTATTTGTACATTTATTATTTGCATATTTAATATTAGATTTGTATTTAGTACACCTGAAACTAATTCTCCTGAAAAATTGACAAAGTTTCAGTACTAAATAAGTGAGTAAATCAAAAGTATAACTTTCTGAATTAACAAGTATGCATTACCAATTACTGAAGTATTTGTACATTTATTATTTGCATATTTGATATTAGATTTGGGTTTAGTACACCTGAAACTAATTCTCCTGAAAAATTGACAAACTTTCAGTACTAAATAAGTGAGTAAATCAAAAGTATAACTTTCTGAACTAACAAGTATGCATTACCTATTACTGAAGTATTTGTACATTTATTATTTGCATATTTGATATTAGATTTGTATTTAGTACACCTGAAACTAATTCTCCTGAAAAATTGACAAAGTTTCAGTACTAAATAAGTGAGTAAATCAAAAGTATAACTTTCTGAATTAACAAGTAAGCATTACCTATTACTGAAGTATTTGTACATTTATTATTTGCATATTTAATATTAGATTTGTATTTAGTACACCTGAAACTAATTCTCCTGAAAAATTGACAAACTTTCAGTACTAAATAAGTGAGTAAATCAAAAGTATAACTTTCTGAATTAATAAGTATGCATTACCTATTACTGAAGTATTTGTACATTTATTATTTGCATATTTGATATTAGATTTGGGTTTAGTACACCTGAAACTAATTCTCCTGAAAATTTGACAAAGTTTCAGTATTAAATAAGTGAGTAAATCAAAAGTATAACTTTCTGAATTAACAAGTATGCATTACCTATTACTGAAGTATTTGTACATTTATTATTTGCATATTTGATATTAGATTTGGGTTTAGTACACTTGAAACTAATTCTCCTGAAAAATTGACAAAGTTTCAGTACTAAATAAGTGAGTAAATCAAAAGTATAACTTTCTGAATTAACAAGTATGCATTGCCTATTACTGAAGTATTTGTACATTTATTATTTGCATATTTGATATTAGATTTGTGTTTAGTACACCTGAAACTAATTCTCCTGAAAAATTGACAAACTTTCAGTACTAAATAAGTGAGTAAATCAAAAGTATAACTTTCTGAATTAACAAGTATGCATTACCTATTACTGAAGTATTTGTACATTTATTATTTGCATATTTGATATTAGATTTGGGTTTAGTACACCTGAAACTAATTCTCCTGAAAATTCGACAAAGTTTCAGTACTAAATAAGTGAGTAAATCAAAAGTATAACTTTCTGAATTAACAAGTATGCATTACCTATTACTGAAGTATTTGTACATTTATTATTTGCATATTTGATACTAGATTTGGGTTTAGTATACCTGAAACTAATTCTCCTGAAAATTTGACAAAGTTTCAGTACTAAATAAGTGAGTAAATCAAAAGTATAACTTTCTGAATTAACAAGTATGCATTACCTATTACTGAAATATTTGTACATTTATTATTTGCATATTTGATATTAGATTTGGGTTTAGTACACCTGAAGCTAATTCTCCTGAAAAATTGACAAAGTTTCAGTACTAAATAAGTGAGTAAATCAAAAGTATAACTTTCTGAATTAACAAGTATGCATTACCTATTACTGAAGTATTTGTACATTTATTATTTGCATATTTGATATTAGATTTGGGTTTAGTACACCTGAAACTAATTCTCCTGAAAATTTGACAAAGTTTCAGTACTAAATAAGTGAGTAAATCAAAAGTATAACTTTCTGAATTAACAAGTATGCATTACCTATTACTGAAGTATTTGTACATTTATTATTTGCATATTTGATATTAGATTTGTGTTTAGTACACCTGAAACTAATTCTCCTGAAAAATTAACAAACTTTCAGTACTAAATAAGTGAGTAAATCAAAAGTATAACTTTCTGAATTAACAAGTATGCATTACCTATTACTGAAGTATTTGTACATTTATTATTTGCATATTTGATATTAGATTTGGGTTTAGTACACCTGAAACTAATTCTCCTGAAAAATTAACAAAGTTTCAGTACTAAATAAGTGAGTAAATCAAAAGTATAACTTTCTGAATTAACAAGTATGCATTACCTATTACTGAAGTTTTTGTACATTTATTATTTGCATATTTGATATTAGATTTGGGTTTAGTACACCTGAAACTAATTCTCCTGAAAAATTGACAAAGTTTCAGTACTAAATAAGTGAGTAAATCAAAAGTATAACTTTCTGAATTAACAAGTATGCATTACCTATTACTGAAGTATTTGTACATTTATTATTTGCATATTTGATATTAGATTTGGGTTTAGTACACCTGAAACTAATTCTCCTGAAAAATTGACAAAGTTTCAGTACTAAATAAGTGAGTAATTCAAAAGTATAACTTTCTGAATTAACAAGTATGCATTACCTATTACTGAAGTATTTGTACATTTATTATTTGCATATTTGATATTAGATTTGGGTTTAGTACACCTGAAGCTAATTCTCCTGAAAAATTAACAAAGTTTCAGTACTAAATAAGTGAGTAAATCAAAAGTATAACTTTCTGAATTAACAAGTATGCATTACCTATTACTGAAGTATTTGTACATTTATTATTTGCATATTTGATATTAGATTTGGGTTTAGTACACCTGAAACTAATTCTCCTGAAAAATTGAGAAAGTTTCAGTACTAAATAAGTGAGTAAATCAAAAGTATAACTTTCTGAACTAACAAGTATGCATTACCTATTACTGAAGTATTTGTACATTTATTATTTGCATGTTTGATATTAGATTTGGGTTTAGTACACCTGAAACTAATTCTCCTGAAAAATTGACAAACTTTCAGTACTAAATAAGTGAGTAAATCAAAAGCATAACTTTCTGAATTAACAAGTATGCATTACCTATTACTGAAATATTTGTACATTTATTATTTGCATATTTGATATTAGATTTGGGTTTAGTACACCTGAAACTAATTCTCCTGAAAATTTGACAAAGTTTCAGTACTAAATAAGTGAGTAAATCAAAAGTATAACTTTCTGAATTAACAAGTATGCATTACCTATTACTGAAGTATTTGTACATTTATTATTTGCATATATGATATTAGATTTGGGTTTAGTACACCTGAAACTAATTCTCCTGAAAAAGTGACAAACTTTCAGTACTAAATAAGTGAGAAAATCAAAAGTATAACTTTCTGAATTGACAAGTATGAGTTAACTATTACTCAAATTTTTGAAAATTTATTATTTGCATAGGTATTTGATAAAGTTAAGGATTCCTGTATAATATTCTGCGAATATAATATGGGCATATGACTCATTTGTGTGTAATATTTCCCCTTATCAGAAATCGATATCCCAGCATTGTGTGACTTTGATAACGAGGTGTCTGCTGGTTTCCAGTTGCCTTTCAAGCCATTTATGAAAGGTAAACTGATAAGAAAATGCGAGATCAAAAGTTTTCTTAATATTAAACGCTAAATTATTGTAAATTAGAAATGAAGGTTCAAATATTAAATTTAAAATCCATTAATTTTCTTTAATTCAGTAATTGAATCGTTTATTTCAGAAACCAGCTAAGGGTTTCAATTTTTCGGAAAACAAAGAATACATTATATAAGCCGTAGAAAATCAAAGTGGGGTAATTCCTTTTTTATTTTTAAATTGAGAAAAGTCCAGACATATACATGGGACAACATTCCATATGTATTTCTGGACTAACCTAACCTTCCCCACTTTAATTTTCAACGGCTCATATCTTTCATATTAATAATATTTATCCCTTACAATTAAAAATACTTGCAAATTAGCGGGTTTCTGCAGTAAAATACGTTTTTACAGTAGAAACCTACATTCTTAAAGTCAATTTCCTAATTTTGTTGTGGTATTTTTTTTTAACAAAAAAAGACTCAACACTCAACAATTCAATCTTAATTATTTGTTTATATAATGTGGGCCTATTTCTGCCCTAATTACGATTCTCACATTTGTTTATTTAACTCATTATTTGTTTATCTCACATTATTTGTATATCTCATCTCAGATTACTTGTTTATTTAACAACAGTCTATTTCTGCCCTAATTATTATTCGTTCGAATTACAAATTGTTTATGCTTTTTGTAGAAAACCAGCTGGTCAGTATCGAATTTCGTAGGAACATTGGTGTAGGTTAGTCTGGAATGTTCTGGACAGCGCGAATCAATAACTTATATCAGGTGGTTTCGACCTTGAATAACGTATGTACATACATTGTACAGACTTTGCTAGATTGTTGTACAAACTTTTTTCAACAAATATATCGTTGGTGTACAGAAGAAAGTTGTCAAGTCCATTATTCATTATCTCAAGTCCATTTTTCTCATGTACATTTAATTTAAAAATGGACTTGGTCAATTATGAATTTACAGAAAAAAGTACAAATATCTAATTAATTTAGTAAATATCTCATGAAAAGATCAGTATGTTTTAGATACATTGATGTTAAAAAATCAAAATTTTGGACTTGGCCACCTTCTCCTCCTGTATACCAAGTTATTGTATACCCCAATTTTGTTACAATTTGCCAGTTATAAATCTCATAGTAGTACAAAAACTATATTAAGTTTAAACAATCCCTCAAAGTTAATAAAAAAAATTCAATGAACAAAATTTTGTTACAATTTGCCAGTTATAAACCTCATAGTAGTACAAAAACTGTATCAAGTTTAAAAAATCACTCAACTGTTTTGATTGTTATTCAAAATAATTTCAATGAACCCAAGCAAATTAAAATGTTTATTTTTAAGTTATTGTATACCACAATTTTGTTACATTTACCAGTTACAAATCTATAATATGTTAATTGTTACAGGCAGTGCCGCAATCAGAGCAGCTAAACATAAAGACCCAGCGGCATGTGCCGAAGCTGGGGATCATGCTCGTCGGCTGGGGTGGCAATAACGGCTGCACCCTGTCAGCCGCCCTGCTAGCCAATAAACTCAGGCTGTCTTGGGAGACGAAGAGAGGAACACAAAAGGCGAACTGGTATGCAAACAAAACCCAAAAACTAAGTTCCTCCACATTTTTCTCGATAACATGTGAACATTTAAAGCCAAATTTTGGTGTTTCCAGAATTTTCACTTGCAAACAAAAAGCTTCAAATCAAAATTGGCAATGCTCATCCTAACAGGAAAAAGAAATCAAAATTAAAAAAAGTGTATAAAAAGCAATATTACCCTAAATATCTTGGAACTATGGAAAAGCACTGGCCAGTTACAGCTAAATTTTGGTTTCCAGAATTTTCACTTGCAAAAAAAAGCTTCAAATCAAAATTAGCAATGCTCATCCTAACAGGAAAAAAAATCAAAATTAGCGCATCAAAAGTCAAAAACAGTGTATAAAAAGCAATATTATCCAAAATATCTTTGAACTGTGGAAAAGCACAGGTCAATATTAGGCAGATATCTCCAAGTGCCATTTTTGCATTCACTTATGTTGCCCTCTTTAATAGAGAATATAGAGAATAATAAAAGCCAAATGAATGTGCAACTTCTAGTCTTAAAATTCAATACGGATTATGAACCATTACTACCTAATAAACACAAATAGGCCAGGCAACAGTTCGTTTATTAGTGATATTATTATATTTCTATTTAAATTGTACTCTTATTATACTGGGTGATGCATTCTTATTGGCAATCATGAAAATAAAGACATTTCAAAGAGATATATTATTCATAATTTGTATATTCTGTATATTTTTCATATATTTCATCATTTCATTATTTAGGTTAAATCAAACACTTGGTTAACGTTTCACTGTATTCATAGAATAAACCTCTACAATTGTTTCGGCCTCACGACCATTCTCAAGAGTACAGAGATAGTAAAAGACTCTTTTAGTATCTCTGTACTCTTGAGAATGGTTGTGAGGCCGAAACAATTGTCAAACACTTGGTTAAAGTTTCACTGTATTCATAGAATAAACCTCTACAATTGTTTCGGCCTCACGACCATTCTCAAGAGTACAGAGATACTAAAAGAGTCTTTTACTATCTCTGTACTCTTGAGAAAAGAGTCTTTTACTATCTCTGTACTCTTGAGAATGGTTGTGAGGCCGAAACAATTGTAGAGGTTTATTCTATGAATACAGTGAAACTTTAACCAAGTGTTTGATTTAACCTAATCATAATGTTTCACCAAGTAGTATCCACACATAGTTTCAATTTAATTTCATTATTTATATATTTATATAGTTAATATCTTATTATTCATAATTTCATTTATAAGTGTACTTGTACTTGAAGTACAATATTTTATACTTGGATAAATGTTTTGAAATTTCATAACCGTAAAGTTGTTTTTATATGTTTTCTGCATAAATGTATGCATGTCATTTCTCTGCTTTAGGTATGGTTCAATAACCCAAGCCTCGACTATCCGACTGGGCAGTGGAGAATGCGGTGAAGATGTCTTTGTTCCTTTAAACTCCCTGATCCCGATGGTGCATCCAGATGATATTGTTGTAGACGGTTGGGACATATCCAATCTGAACATCGCCGAGGCGTGCACAAGGGCCGGAGTGCTAGAGCCCGTACTGCAACATCAGATACAGAAGGAACTGGCGCAGATGAAACCGAGACCTTCAATCTACAATTTGGACTTTATCGCTGCAAATCAGGTGAAGCAGAGTTGTACGCAACAATTTTTTGCAGGGAATTCATATTTATTTCTTATTCAGAGAGATAGAGCAAATAACGTAATAGGAGGTACTAAAACGGAACAAGTCAAAGCCGTGTGCGACGATATAAAAGACTTCAAGCAGCGAACAGGAGTCGACACGGTCATAATCATGTGGACGGCGAACACGGAACGCTTCAGCGACATAATTCCGGGCATCAACGACACTTCCCACAACCTGCAGGCGGCCATCGAGAACAACTTCAAGGAAATCTCACCGTCGACGCTGTTCGCGTACGCAGCGATACAGTCAAACGTGAGCCCCCGCCCGAACCGAGAATTCTCTCACTGCCAGTGTTTTTCTTCAGTGCGTCTACATAAACGGGTCGCCGCAGAACACCTTCGTCCCGGCGATCATCGAGCTGGCCGAGGAGAGAGGGGTGTTCATCGTCGGGGACGACTTCAAGTCGGGGCAGACGAAGATCAAGAGCGTGCTCGTCGACTTCCTCATCAGCGCGGGGATCAAGCCGGTCAGCATAGTCAGCTACAACCATTTGGGCAACAACGACGGCAAGAACCTCTCGTCGTCCCTGCAGTTCAGGTCCAAGGAGGTCGGTAAAATATATTGCACCCGAAGGTTTCGTTAATGCATTCATTGCAGATATCAAAGAGCAACGTCGTCGATGATATGGTAGAGTCTAACAGTATTTTGTATGAGAAAGGGGAGAAACCTGATCATTGTGTCGTCATCAAATATGTGCCGTATGTCGGTAAGTACAATTCTAATTTGTAGGCAAAAACTATTAAATTATTATACTATTTTCAAGCATCACCCCTTGTAACATTGAAACTCAGTGTTCACCCTAATCTCCTTCTAGGCGATTCAAAGCGTGCAATGGACGAGTACACTTCCGAGATAATGATGGGCGGCTTGAGCACGATCGTGATGCACAACACATGCGAGGACTCCCTCCTCGCTGTGCCCATCATCCTGGATCTAGTGATCCTGGCGGAGCTTTGCCTGCGCATCCAGTTTAAGAAGGCGTCGGAGGCAGAGTACTCACCGTTCCACCCGGTCCTCTCCGTGCTGAGCTACCTGTGCAAGGCGCCTGTGGTCCCGAGGGGCTCTCCCGTCGTCAATGCCCTGTTCAAGCAGAAGATGTGCATCGAGAACGTGTTGAGGGCGTGCGTGGGGCTCGCCCCAGACAACAACATGCTGCTCGAGCACAAAATCCCATCTTTAATGCGTGATTTCCGCGGTGCCAAATTGAAGGAAGCCAAGTACCAAAACGGCACTGCACATATTAATGGTGAATGATTGATTACATTATACAAATTGTGATTATGTACAGAGTCAGCAACAAAGTTTGAGTAAACTGAGCAAAATTTTTAAGCAGTGAAAAAAGTACATTGCATGCCAACTTTAAAAAAGTCTGAAACGTATACAAACATTGTTGCTTACATTACCTGTACCTGATTTTTGATGCGGAAGGATGTTTTTAAATAAAATTATATATAACTTTATTCCCAATTTATTGTCGTTAAAACTTAATTACTTTATGCGCACCAACCGTTTTAACCGGTTTAGGTTTGCTCTCGTTATCCAACCCCTCAATATCGCCCCCAATTGTATCCAGGCCCACACTCTTAGCCTCCTGCTCGGCCATGTACTTCGGACAATCCTTTTTCAAATGGGTAACATCACCGCACAGCTTGCAGGCGCCCCCTTTCGGATACAAGCCCCTCGCGTTGTCAGGGCACTGCCTGGCTATGTGTCCCTGCTCCTTGCAAATAAAACACGAGGCGTACTTGTACTGGTCCCCCTTAACCACCTTGCACTCGAAGTGGGTGTGCTCCGTGGAGCCGCACTTGAAGCATATGCCGTCGGCGACGCAGTCGACGCCGTTCGCGTCGGCCAGCTCCGGGCACTCGGACAAATTGTGCCCCGCCTTGCGGCAGTTGAAGCAGACGTTCTTCTTCTCCCTGGTCAGCGCCTTCTCGGCGCGCCTGCGCTCCAGCTTCATGGCCTGCTGCACCTCGCTCCTCGGCAGCCCCTTGCTGACCATCTCCTTGCGCAGCTGCTTCAGCCGAACGGCATCCTCCTCCTTGATCGGGAAGCCGTCGAAGTAGGTGATTTTTATGTCCTTGCCGTTGATGTGCATCGTCTCCACCTGCGAGTTCTCTTTCCGCCGTTTGTGCTCCTTGGGGTTTTCGGCGTTTTGTTTCGCCAGAAGTTTCGCCTGCTTATTTTCAGCTTTGAACTTTTTCCTCCTCTCCACTTGGCGCAGCTTTTTATCCTTTTTTTTCTGGTAGATCTTCAATTCGTCTTCGGTCATGTCGTCGGGAGATTTTTTTGCCAATTCTACTTTCTTGCGCTTTCTGGTTTTAAATCTCTTCTTATCCGTACCAATTTGCTCAGTATTATTAATTTCATCGCCGTTTTCATTCGCATTCTTACGTCTCTTCTTATTCTTACCAATTTGCTCAGTATTATTAATTTCATCACCGTTTTCATCCGCATTCTTATTTTCAATATCATTTACTAGTTCGTTCCCTACTTTACTTTTGATTTTATTCTTCGACTTGCCTTTTGCTTCCTTCTTGGCAATTTTCTTTTCTGATGATTTATCAGACTGCTTTATCGCACCTTTACGACCTCCAGTTACCCCAAAATCACCTGTATCATCAAGAACTTCCCCATTCTTCTGCAGCGCATTATTAGCAGTACTAACTATTCCTGCACCATTCTTTTTGCCTACTGAATCTCCTGCCTCCAAATTCTTTCTCTTCTTCTTTTTGATCGCCTGCTCATCCGATTCGTTCTTCTTCCGTTTCTTTCCCACAACAGCTTGCAGCTCGTTAATCTTGTCGGTGATCGATGATTGGGCTGGGAACTCGGCCCAGCCGCTCTTCTCCGCGTTCGCCTCGCGCTCCTCGAGGAACTTCTTGTAGTTCTCGCTGCGCGCGGCGTCCGCCGCCGACCTGTTCTTGCGGTCCGTCGCCTCGTTCTTCTTCTCCTCCAGCTGGTGCTTCATCTCCGCCCAGGACGTGGCGTCCTCGGGCAGGCGTTCGTTGGACGCCTTGGAACCTTTCGACCTCGCAAAACGGGTCATGGTGACCTGAAATATAACAAACCGGTCAAGACATGTGTACATGGAGCCGCAGTGTGGAATACCAGGTTGTAAAATTAGTGAAACAAATTCTGTAGAGGTTCGTTCCTTCTCTACCAATAATATTATCAAGATATGCATTACGGAACTACATTAGTGATAAATCCAAGAAGTAGCTCAGATGTTACATTAAAACATTACTGTATTCTGCTTTAAAATTGGTAGAAATAATCCTCATTCATATAATTTCATCATTTAAATGCATATGGGGAACACATGCTTCACATAACCTCACATTATGGAAATGAAATGTACACATTCTGCACACTGCACTGTCCTCAATCAGCAGTTATATTAATGAAATAAAGAAAAGTTAACTCACGCAATGGACAAACTAATAACAAGTAGATATATTAGCACAAATTACTGAAAAACTTTTCATCAAAGTTGTTGCTAACTTCATTACTTGTCACTGTCACTTCAAATTTCAAGTTTGCTATTAGAAAAGTGGCAAAAATCTTTCATTCAATGGAAATTGTTACTTAATCGTTTGATTAGCATTAAACTCTGCATTTTCCTAAGGTTAAAAGCATATGTAAGTTTGTTTATCGTTAATTAATAATTTTCTAAGGGCAACTTCATTTTGGATAAATATTTTTGTACATTTGGGCAAACTTAATGATTTTTTCATCATTAACAGTTCAAAAACTGCCTCATTAAAATCATATTAAAATAATCCTTTGCTGGAAATGCATTACTTTGTAAACAATCTTGAATTTCTTATTACAAAGTCTAGCCAGAGATGACCCTCGAAGAATAAAAAGAACACTTCTAATCTACGAGTAAGGTAATAAAATGCAAAACATATATTAATTAGGTGTTAATGAAATGAGTTTTACGAGATAAACATAACAATTAAGGCGTTTTACGTTAATTATTTAGATTTTAAGTAGGCATAAGTAGGCAACTTCATTTACACCACCTTTGTTTTCGTGGGTGATTCATAATTTTGTCCACAGATGGATTGCAAAATCTGCCGACATTTTGCGATTACAGGTCAAATTGCAGGTTATTAACGCTTGATGCTTCATTATCCATAAATTAATGTAAAGTGCTAAAAATAAGGGGTCCCTGAAAATGCCTTCTACTAAAAGTGATGATGCACCAGGTAATTATAACCGCGGGTTTATTCTTGCTCCATGTAGCTACCCCCCTGCACAGGGTCCATGAAAAATGTTTCTGCTAATAATTCCCTTATCATTTGTGCAAGAAGTTAGCACACAGTATTGATTTAACTAAAAATAGATTTACGTTACAGCGATCAGCAATAGATCTCGTGCTGATGCGATCACATAGCGTCCTTACAAGATTCTACGTAGGGATGAAAGAAAGTCGAAGCTCGACAAGCAGAAAATTAGAAACAGTTGAGAAACTTCTCATAATTAGCCAATTATACCATTTAAAAATAATTTTCACGAGTTAACTTACAAATAAATAAATTACCTTTGAAACGCCAACAAAAATTGTTATAATGCGAAATTCCTGCTTTAAAATCAATTGTCAATACATACAAATATATCTACAATAAGCCATCAATTATAAATTGGCTTTCGTCACCAATTATGTTGATTGGGTTTAATCAAATATTTGCAATAATTTCGTATATTGTGCAATGTGTGATTACTCATTTTTATCTGGTTTAGTAATATTCTTACTAATTCAGGGTTCATTAATAAAACATGTATATTATTGATATTTTCAATACTTTCCGAATGCACTACCTTTTGTTGTAGTGTCTGAGAATGAAGATGAGGCCCAGGAATCGGAAGAAGGGCCGACCATAAACGACATCATGATCGTGAATCCGGAGACCGAGGAGCTCGACCTGAACCACGGAAGGATCGGCAAGCTGCAAAACCTGGAGCCCCTGACCTGCATCGAACGGCTGTACCTGCGCTGGAACCTGATCAAGAAGATCGAGAACCTGAGCACACTGACCACGCTCAGGGAGCTGGAGCTGTACGACAATCAGATCACCAAGATCGAAAACCTGGATGCCCTCGTCAATTTAGAGTAGGCACCGATTTTAGAAACGTCATGTTAAAAATATATAGTTAGTTATAGTATTTCGTAAAACGGCTAGTACCGACAAGAGCTGACAATGACTCTTCGCTCCGTATTAACGGAATTCGACGGATTACGTTTCATATTTAATTTCATAGAAGCATAGAAAACGCAATTCTTTGTTCAAAAAAGCATGTCATTGTCAGCTCTCGTCGGCTGACTACATTTGTTTTAGTAGCATTAAAGATGTTCAGGGTTACTAATGATGATTGTTTTAAATTAAACGTAAAATATATGATTCTTTGTAATTTAACTAAATGCCTTTTTGGTTTTTAGAATTTTGGACTTGTCATTTAACAGGATAAAAATAATTGAGGGACTCGAAAATTTGGTGAATGTGGAGAAGCTGTTTCTCTCGTCGAACAAGATTACAAAGATCGAGAACTTGGACCACCTGCCCAAACTGAATTTGTTGGAGTTGGGCGACAATAAGATTCGAGTGAGTCGATAGTTCTGTAGTGGCGCAAGGTACAGCAGTGTCAATTTCGTAGAAAAATTGTTCATTCTCATGCATATTTCTGCATCAATCATAAAAATGAATTATTTACTGCTAATGAATATTGATATAAAAATGTTGTTGATCGACGTTAATTATTAAAGTTTTCTTTTACTATTTTAGGATATTGAGAATATTGATGGCTTAACGTCCCTCCGATACTTGTATCTGGGCAAGAACAAAATACAAGCCATAAAAAACCTGGATAAACTAGCCGGTTTAACGTGCCTCAGCCTGCAGAGCAACAGGATCGTTAAGATGCAGAACCTGGACGCACTTGTGAACCTCACTGAGCTGTACATCTCGGAGAACGGCATCACCCAGATTGAGAACTTGACCAACAACCTCAAGCTGGAAACACTGGACGTAGCAAAGAACCAACTGACGAACATATCAAATATGTCTCACCTCGTAGATTTGGAAGAGTTTTGGGTGGGCATTTGCGAATTGCCGTTTTAAAATTGTAATTTCTGTGGTTTTCAGTTGAACGATAATAACGTTAGTGATTGGAAGTGCGTGCAGGAGCTGGGAGTCCTGCAGCGGCTGTCCACGATATACTTGGAGAGGAACCCTGTGGCGCAGGACCCTTCGTACAGGCGGAAATTGAAAATGATGATCCCGTCCCTGAACCAGATCGATGCGACACTGTGTCACTGAGGCCCCGGTATGCAGTATTATCCCGATGGAACACATTTTAAGGTGTCACTACCATGTATTTTAACCGCAATTTATAATAAAGATGTAAGGATAAGTTTTGTCATCCCTAGGAATTGCAGCTGCTGTATTATTTTGAGCCAAAACATTTTTAGCACAGTTTTATTTTTTCTCCAGCTGGACAGCTACTTGTCTAGTTATTTATATATAGATAAACCCTGGACAATAAGATCACAATCCTGTGCCAGTTTTATTAGAATCGTTTCAGTATATAATTCCAAGCACGACGATGAGCCAGGAACACCAACAGCAGCGCTTCCTCCTCAGGTGGCACAGACACGCTCCTACTATCACCGACCAGCTGCCAAGGATGCTTGATGAGGGACTCTTCTCCGACGTCACCCTCTCGGTGAACGGGGAACATCTGAAGGCACACCGGCTAGTGCTGGCTTCCTGCAGCCCGTACTTTCTCCAAATATTTCAAGTACGTACTGTGAGCAACTGATTTAATTTTAACACCCACCACTTTCCTCTATAAATAACCCAAGCAGCACTTGCTATAAATACCTCCTCTAAGGTCTAATTTAAAATACAGGAAGCTGACAGGACCAACATCGAGCACCCGTTTGTCATCCTTCTCAATGCACACATCGACGATGTCAAGGCGATCCTAGCTTTCGTGTACAAGGGAGAATGCTGCGTGTACAAAAACAGAATCAACGACCTACTAACAACAGCAAAGAATCTCAAGATATCAGGCCTATCAGAGATGGAGGTTAGTTTAAACTATGTTTCACAAGACATATAACAGTAATTTCCAAATTCTGAAAACAAAATTAGCAACAATACCAATTTTAGAATTAGAATAACAAATTACAATCGAATTTTGTAGTATATTTGTATAATTTTTTGTTCCATTTATGAAAAATTAGTTACTTCAAAATAATCATCTAACTGATTAAACATTTGATATAATTCCAGTTGGATAACTGTGTAGAGAATCAACAAGAGAACATCCAAACGCTACCGTTGAACTCTGGCGAGCAGCACAGTGATTTAATACACCTAACAGAAGCCATGATGCACAGTACGGCACCGCCAAAGTCAACCGCATTGTAATTACTAACAGGGAAACGTTTTTAGGAGCCGAAAGCGGTAGCAGTGGTAACAAGTACAACAGGGACGTGCCCGAGACGTGCAAGTGTTTCGTATGCGGGAAGTACCTGAGCAACCAGTACAATCTGCGTGTGCACATGGAGACGCACCAGGAGACGTACCACGCCTGCAGCTCCTGCCCCCACGTGTCACGCAGCCGGGACGCCCTCCGTAAGCACATGTCTTACAGGCATCCCGACAAGTACAACACCCGGAAGCAGAAGAAAATGGGATTCATTTGAGTTCAGTGGGATTCGTTTGCAAGACAGGGTTATTGAGTCGTTCATTCCAGTCGAGAGTTGCTGTGTATTTAAATGTTGTAATTTGTGATACATTCGCACAATATATTTTATAGTTTAGCCTTTTGCGCTTTTGCTGCCATTTTCTCCAAGACTGCGTGTGCCTCTTGATACACCGGGCCTGCTTCCTTCCTCACCCTTTCCAACCAAGCAGCTAGTATTGGACGTCCTGCAGTCGGATCGTAACCAGTCACACCTAAATTTTTAGCCGTTAATACAATATATACAACAGGAGTCGAACTGGAACTAAAATATTTAATGTAATATATGTATACTCAAAATTTTATCAGTTCCAGTGCGTTCTCTGTACAAAATATAGGTCATTACGTGGCTGCTCAATTTCTGTGGCCGCCCAGATGTCTGCAGCTGTCATGCAGTCCCCGGTAACAAATGGGCCAGGAGTTAACCACAATGTTTCCATGAGATCTAATACATCGGACATGCGTTTCTCATACGGGGCCAGTTTCTCAGGTAGAATTTCTTGACCCGTTAATAACGGTGTTAGCCACTAAAATGAGTGAGACGTAATTCTGACTTATGAACAATTAACAATACAAAATATTTTCAATGCAAATATACATTTTGAATGTCTCGACAAGATTACCTTCATCCTAAAATACATTGCACAGAGAGCACGTGTGTTGTTGTGTTGCCATTCCAAGTACTCATCGACCTTCGCTTGTTTCACACTGTCTTTTGGGTACCATTTTTCGGGTAACTTAGTTTCTCTTGATAAGTATCTTAAAATCGCCACACTAAAACATTGGCGAGTTAATTTCGTACATTCCTCTTAAAACTTCGACAACGGTTAACCTCTCTGTTAACTTGAAATCGTTATGATGAAGAACAGGCACCTTTTGGAATTTGGACACATTTTTCATGTAGTCATCAGTCATATGAGTACCTGAAATAAGAATACTGGTGAATGTTAGCTTAAAATCTGTGTACAAGAAATCACCATTTCTCAGTGGTACTGGGCACTGTTCAAAAGGGATGTCCGATAGTTTCAAAACAATGTATAAAGATCTGCTCGGCTGTGAGAGCAGATCGTAGTATAGTTTCAAAGACATGATAAATAAACGTTGAAACGACTTCTACACTTATATTATTCACAATTAACAGTTAATATACTAGAGATAATGAATGGGTACAAAGTTCAACAAGTAAACAAACCAACAATCACTAAAATACTTGCCAATTTGAAAAACATATATTACAATCACATGAAAGCAATGAAGGAGACACAAGTGGTGAATAAAATAAAACGTGATATTATTATAGCTTACGTATCGTTACTTTATGTGATAACTTTCAATCATTGCTATTACTCTCATATAATAAATAAAAAACTTAAATGTTAGGTTATGATTTAATGGCCTGTTTGACAGTTCGATTTATTGATTTTTCTCCTGGCGGAAAACTGCTGAACTGCTTAGTCAAGAATCCCATTTTCAATTACATTTTTTGAACAAACAAGACATTATTTTGATCTCCCACGGCTTCTAAACTGACTGTAAATTAATATTCTATGCTCTGCATGGATATAATTGGTAATTGATCAGTAATTTAACCAATATATGAAATATAATATAATGTTTTAACCTCATATCGCAATTGACCGATAGATGGCGCACGGAAACCTCACAAAAGTAACTCAGCGAGTATATTTGGTTGCCTAGCGTTGATTACATTTAAATATGTGATTTGTAATTCGATTTACTTATTTAATCAACTACATTATCATGTTGTTCTATTAAATATTACAATTCTCTTATCCTGTGAACACTACTGCACATACACATCATAAATAGTGCCAGATGGCAGCTGGCTATAAAATCCTAACCTAATATTCTATTTTTTAATAAGAATAATAGTACTGATTGATACTTGGCACATATAGTAATTATTGGTAAGCTACACACAATTTCATGTATTATTTTATTCTACACTTGCGTCTGCTAGTTTGTAAGTAATTGTAATATATCAGTTTTTCAGTTTCTGCATTGGCAGAAGTATATTACTAATGGTTGGTTTGTTAGCTTGTTGAACTCTGTACCCAAAGTCTGTACCCATACATTATTTCGAGTATATTGTCTGTTCATTGTGAATTATATAAGTGCAAAAATCGTTTCATTAGATGGTATAAATTAATCATGTCTTTGAAACTATACTATGATCTGCTCTCACAGCCGAGCCGATCTTTATATATTATTTTGAAACTATCGGACATCCCCTTTGAACAGTGTCCAGTCCCATTGAGAAACGGTGATTTCTTGTACACAAATTTTATGTTAACATTCACCAGTATTCTTATTTCAGGTGCTCATTTAACTGACGAATACAAACACGATGTGTCAAAATTCAAGAAGGTGCCCGTTCTTCATCACAACAACTTTAAGTTAACAGAGAGGTTAACTGTTACCATAATTTTAAGAGGAATGTATGAAGTTAACTGGGTACTGTTTTAGCGTGGCAATTTTGAGGTACTTGGCGAGAGAGACCAAGTCAACCGAAAAATGGTACCCAAAAGACAGTGTGAAACAAGCGAAGGTCGATGAGTACTTGGAATGGCAACACAACAACTTGCGTGCTTTGTGTGAGATTTATTTTAGGATGAAGGTAATCCAGTGGAATAAATTGTGTCAAAATTATCTGTGGCTCATTTTAGTGGTTAACGCCGTTATTAACGGGAAAAAAAACTCCACCTGAGAAACTGGCCCCGTACGAGGAACGCATGTCCGATGTACTAGATATCATGCAAACATTGTGGCTAACTCCTGGACCATTTGTTACCGGGGACTCCATTACAGCTGCAGACATCTGGGCGGCCACAGAAATCGAGCAGCCGCGTAATGACCTATGTTTTGTACAGAGAACGCACTGGAACTGATAAAATTATGAGTATACATATATTACATTAAATACTTTACAGTTCCAGTTCGACTCTGTTATATATTTTGTATTAATTGCTATGAATTTAGGTGCGATTGGTTACGATCCAACTGTGGGGCGTCCAATACTAGGTGCTTGGTTGGAAAGGGTTAGGAAGGAAACACACCCAGCATATCAAGAGGCACACGCTATCGTGGAGAAAATGGCAGAAAAAGCACAAAAAGTTAAACTATAATATATATATTGTGCGAAGGTATCTTACATTATAACATTTAAATAGACTGTAACTCTCGACTGGAAGCACTTATCATTTAATGAACGAATCACTTAATAACCCTGCCTTGCAAACGAATCCCTTGGAACCCATATTAAACCTCTACCCAGAAGATGTCTAGCCTATCTGCATCTGTTGTGTGTAGGAGATCCCGCAGTTCTGTAAAGGTAGTATGAGGAAAATGGTCTTTTTTTAAAGGTAGAGAAAATTTATTATTATTCCAGGTGAAATTTATTATATATATATATGAGGCTTTTAATCTTAATTTTGTAATTCGTTATTACAGCTAATCTTGCTTTTACTTGTAGGACGTTAATGTTTGGTTATGAAGAAACTGGATATTCTATATTCTGAAACAATAATGGATTACAAATGCGGTGTTTGATCATGGAGACGTGCTATTGTTTTAATATTAGATTTAATATTAGACCACATCCGTTTTAAAATTAGGATTTTGTATGATATCTTGTAATTTAAGTATTTATTTATCGCTAAACCATTAATGTAATCACTGCTTTATTTGTATACATATAGAGCTGATGGGGGGTAGTTATTGGAAATGCAAACCATTTATTGATTGGTGCCATGGTTTTCGAACCACAACCGTTTTAAAATTAGGATTTTATATGATATTTTGTAATTTAAATATTTATTTATTGCTAACTCATTAATTCAATCACTGCTTTATTTGTATACATGTAGAGCTGATGGGGGGTAGTTATTGGAAATGCAAACCATTTATTGATTGGTGCCATGGTTTTCGAACCACAGCCGTTTTAAAATTAGGATTTTGTATGATATTTTGTAATTTAATTATTTATTTATTGCTAAACCATTATTGCAATCACTGCTTTATTTGTATACATGTAGAGCTGATGGGGGGTAGTTATTGGAAATGCAAACCATTTATTGATTGCTGTCATGGTTTTCGAACCACAGCCGTTTTAAAATTAGGAATTTGTATGATATCTTGTAATTTAAGTATTTATTTATCGCTAAACCATTAATGTAATCACTGCTTTATTTGTGTACATGTAGAGCTGTTGTGGGGTAGTTATTGGAAATGCAAACCATTTATTGATTGCTGTAGTGGTTTTCGAACCACAGCCGTTTTAAAATTAGGATTTTGTATGATATCTTGTAATTTAAATATTTATTTATTGCTAAACCATTAATGCAATCACTGCTTTTTTTGTATACATGTAGAGGTGATGGGGGGTAGTTATTGGAAATGCAAACCATTTATTGATTGCTGTAATGGTTTTCGAACCACAGCCGTTTTAAAATTAGGATTTTGTATGATATCTTGTAATTTAAATATTTATTTATCGCTAAACCATTAATGTAATCACTGCTTTATTCGTATACATGTAGAGCTGATGGGGGGTAGTTATTGGAAATGCAAACCATTTATTGATTGGTGCCATGGTTTTCGAGCCACAGCCGTTTTAAAATTGGGATTTTGTATGATATTTTGTAATTTAATTATTTATTTATTGCTAAACCATTATTGCAATCACTGCTTTATTTGTATACATGTAGAGCTGATGGGGTTATTTATTGGAAATGCAAACCATTTATTGATTTCTGTAATGGTTTTCAAACCACAGCCGTTTTAAATTTAGGATATTGTATGATATCTTGTAATTTAAATATTTATTTATTGTTACACCATCAATGCATTCACTGCTTTTTTTGTATACATATAGAGCTGATGGGGGGTACTTATTGGAAATGCAAACCATTTATTGATTGGTGCCATGGTTTTCGAACCACATCCGTTTTAAAATTAGGATTTTGTATGATATCTTGTAATTTAAATATTTATTTATCGCTAACCCATTAATGCAATCACTGCTTTATTTGTATACATGTAGAGCTGATGGGGGGTAGTTATTGGAAATGCAAACCATTTATTGATTGGTGCCATGGTTTTCGAACCACAGCCGTTTTAAAATTAGGATTTTGTATGATATTTTGTAATTTAAATATTTATTTATTGCTAAACCATTATTGCAATCACTGCTTTATTTGTATACATGTAGAGCTGATGGGGGGTAGTTATTGGAAATGCAAACCATTTATTGATTTCTGTCATGGTGTTCGAACCACAGCCGTTTTAAAATTAGGATTTTGTATGATATTTTGTAATTTAAATATTTATTTATTGTAAACCATTAATGCAATCACTGCGTTTTTTTATACATGTAGAGCTGATGAGAGGTAGTTACTGGAAATGCAAACCATTTATTAATTGCTGTGATGGTTTTCGAACCACAGCCGTTTTAAAATTAGGATTTTGTGTGATATCTTCTAATTTAAAAATTAATTTATTGCTTAACTATAAATGCCATCACTGCTTCCTTTGTATATATGTAGACCTGATAAAGGGTAGTTATTGGAAGTGCCAACTATTTATTGATTGCTCATATGGTTTTCGAACCACCGCTGTCTGTTCTCATTTTGTCTGTTTCGTTTATAAATGTTGTAATTGTTTTGATATTTCTAATAAATAAATGTTTTTATGTGCATATTTTTATTCTATTTTGTGCATCTTTCTATCCTGTGTTATAAATACGATCATACAATTCATTGCCTCAAAACCGAAAAATGCTGGTAAATACTTAAAAAGTTCCTTTCATATCATTCGTGTCGTGGCGGGCGATTTTCACATTTCGTACCAGGATCATAGGAGTGCAAGGAGATCGGGCCGAGTGAGACAGAAGAGACAGAGTCAGATATAAGTCTGATGCTCGGAGTGTACTACGGAGGCCACTACAGGAACCTGCATTACCTTCCGCTTCAGCTTTAGGTGTTTCCCGATAGATGTCCCCCTAAAGTACACTCCGAGCCACAGACTTATTTGTCTCTCTCTCTTCTATCGCACTCACTTAATCTCCTTGCACTCCTGTGATCCTGATACGAAATCTGAAATTTCGCCTCGAATATGACAAGACGGACGACGGATATAAAATCAATATAATATAACCATACTAATGTGAACTGTTCTTTTCTTAGTGTTCCGATCTTCAAAATCCTCCCTGAGGACACCCTCATCAAGATCTCCGATGTACTGGAGGAAGTGTCCTACCAAGAAGGCAAATACATCATCAGGCAGGGGGCCAGAGGCGATACGTTTTTTATAATCATCAAGGGCCACGTTAGGGTTACTTATGAAGCAGCCAGACACCATCGAGGAGAAATATATAGGGACACTCAATAAGGGCGACTTCTTCGGGGAAAAGGCCTTGCAAGGGTATTTAGCGATAATTGTTGCGATGGTTTCTGAATGACATGGAAACTTTCACACAGCTAATATCGAACTGGGACGAGGTACAAGGACGAAACCATCGAGAGACGAAGGTAAGCAATGCTTTAATGCAATCAGCAGTTATATTCTACATTCATTATTGGTAAATGTATAATGTAGTGTTGATTTCCAATTTGAGCAACTTCTCTGGGTGCAAAGGAACGGACAATACCCTTCACATTGAAACCGGTCGCCCACTGAAAGAGGTGTGCTAATAACTTGAGTTTAATATACCTAGGGACATTTATACCGATATTGTTTACATTACATACTCTGGCTTCTTTCAATTTAGATCGTCGATTAACTATAGTCCGTCCAATTTCAAGACGAAGTTAATATAAAAATCATCATGTGAATGACTACAATTTACAAGGTAAATTGTAGTAGATTCTATGCAACACAGGTCCAACACTAGCGTAGCGTTTAAAGTAACAGATTCACTTAGTCCGGCTAGACCAGAGCCTGCAGCAAGATGGATCATATGCTTGCATAGAACTGTTCACGTGCCAATCAGTTAGAGTACTTTTGCTCTAGACGAGATAATCTACAACGAGACGAGATATCTATCAATAATTATTTGTGTTACAATGAATGTGTTCATAATCATCACATGAAGCCTTTCATTGCAGATCTTATTGCAATGAACGTATTCAACCTGCTTTCAAATCTACAACTTAGATTTTGTAGATTTGGAGGTTCAGTATGCCGCTCCATATCTTGCCTAATACTATGTATGGTTTTAGCACCTTTCAGTAGCGCAATGTCCTGACGTAAGGATTGCATTGATCGGCCAGAGCCGGCTTCACAATGCTGTATTCCAAACGGTCGAAGAGTTCATAAAACTGTCACTGTATTCACAACCCCAGACAAAAGAAACTGCAAGGTAAAACGGTTCATTACAGTATTATTAAGTTTTTCCTGCTATTTTCTGTATTTAAATCAAGTAAATAATTAAAGTTAGTGTTAATATTATTCCCTGCAGGAAACTACTTAAGAATAATTCAGTCTTTGAGTTGATTTTATAATTACAATTACCGCAGTAGCATTGAGTTAAGTGCTACTTCTCTTCACTACTCTCATGATATAGATGAGCAGGTCATATAAATTTGTCTATATGTCAGTCAATCATTCAATCATAGGAAGATCATTTTTAAAAAGTATAGAAAATTTACTATTACCTATTTACATATTTACTATTGCTATTAAGTGATGAATATTAAACATAAACGAGCCTTTTAAACTTATTTTTGTAAGTAGTTACCTGAGCTAATTTTGTTTTACTTTTAGGGCATTAATGTTGGCTCATTAAGAAACTCGATGTTCTGGGATGACTATGAATTACTATGTTGCGATGTTGCTTCAGGAAAATGCTCTATTGATGAAGATGTTACTGTTTATACTATATACAACGGATACGCTTATCTTGATGTGGTGACAGCATTTTCTAAAGCCATAGATAATGTTGCTAACAAAAGAGTAACTATATGCATAATACGCAATTAATAATCAATATTTGTTTTCAAAGTGATGCTTTAATTACAAATTATTGCATATACATAAAGTGTTTGTGCAAAATAATGAAATTTGAAAATATTTTTCTGCTTAGCTATTAAGATTAGCTTTTTTCTTTGTATATGTATAGATCTAATGCAGGCTAGTTGTTGGAAATGCAAACTAATTGTTGATTGCTCATTTAGTTTTCGAACCATAGTTGTTTTAAATTTCAGCTTATGAGCAATATCATGTAATTTAAAAATTTAATTGTTTCTTAACCGTTAATGTAATCGCTGCTATTTTGTATACATATAGACCTGATGTAGGCTAGTTGTTGGAAATGCAAACCATTTGTTGATTACTCATTTAGTTTTCGAAACATACTTGTTTTAAATTTCGGCTTATGAGCAATATCATGTAATTTAAAAATGTATTTGTTTCTTAACCATTAATGAAATCGCTGCTATTTTGTATACATATAGAGCTGATGTAGGCGTGTTGTTGGAAACGCAAACCATTTGTTAATTGCTCATTTAGTTTTCGAACCACAGTTGTTTTAAATTTCAGCTTATGCGCAATATCATGTAATTTAAAATTGTATTTGATTCTTAATCGTTAATGTCATCGCTGCTATTGTGTATACATATAGTGCTGATGTATTCTAATTGTTGGAAATGCAAACCGTTTGTTGATTGCTCATGTAGTTTTCAAACCATAGTTGTTTTAAATTTCAGCTTATAAGCAATATCATGTAATTTAAAAATGTATTTGTTTCTTAACCGTTAATGTCATCACTGCTATTTTGTATACACATAGAGCTGATGAATATTAGTTAGTAGAAATGCACACCATTTGTTGTTTGCTCTTTTAACTTTCCGACGAGAGTTGCTTTAAATTTAAGCGATTGAGCAATATCATATATATTAAAGATTTATTTGTGTGTTAACCGTTTATGTCAGCGCTGCTATTTTGTATACATATAGAGCTGATGAAAGCTAGTTATTGGAAATGCAAACCATTTGTTGATTGCTCTTTTAATTTTCCGACCACTGTTGCTTTAAATTTAACCCTATGAGCAATATCATGTATTTTAAAAATTTATTTGTGTGTTATCCGTTAATGTCATCGCTGCTATTTTGTATACATATAGAGCTGATGATGGCTAGTAATTGGAAATGCAAACCATTTCTTGATTGCCCTTTTAATTTGCCGACCACAGTTGTTTTAAATTTGAGCGTATGAGCAATATCATGTATTTTAAAACTTTATTTGTGTGTTAACCGTTAATGTCATCGCAGCAATTTTGTATACTTATAGAGCTGATGAAGGCTAGTTATTGGAAATGTAAACAATTTGTTGATTCCTCTTTTATTTTTACGACCACAGTTTTAAATTTAAACTTATGAGCAATATCATGTATTTTAAAAATTCATTTGTGTGTTATCAACCAATTGTTGTAATATCGCTTTCCTGTTCAGTGGCAACACCTGGAATCATGAATATTATATCAGTTGGACTGAAAACTGACAAGACGAAGACAAATATCGTTTTGTTAATGAATAATAAAGCAGATAATTTTGTTTTACGCAGATACATTATCATTGAATTTAATACTTATATAATTTACTGTTAGTGCTTACAGTCATCTATTCCGGGTATTTCAGGATTCTTAAGCTGCTTTTCGTTAGAGTTCATGTGATTATTTTGAAACTAGCTTAGACTTTCACTGTGCAAGTCGATGACAGACTACTCTTTTAATATAAATAACTGATACTGCACTCAACTCTAATGTAGTAAATAGATCAATAAAACCAACTGAGCTCATCAAAATACTTTAATTCTAGCGTAAATCTTAAAGAATAGAATAATATTATAATCATAGGCAACCTACATCATCACATGTGTTTACTTGGTTGCCTACGTATCGAGCTGAAGGCGATGGCAGCGCAGAAACTGGTGAACTTTATACCTATGATTTAAACTTTAATATTTTGACAAACTGATTGCGTGGCAATGATGGGGCATGTTTATTACTACGTATGGCATCATTTGTAGGCAATAATATTGTGAGGATAGTGATTTATAAGCAGTTAAAGTTTGCCAAAATCTAGGCAACCAAATGTACACAATGCAAAATGCTAGTTCATCCATTCTACCGGTAGATGTCTCTAAATTTTTATTTATATTTTTACTTTCGGATTAATAAGTTACTGTATTACGTAGAACAAAACGAAGCACATATTCAGCTGCAGCAGATTGCGTTCTATTAGTGTGGTATATTAATATATCCGCAGCCGTCAAAACAGTGCCTGGTTCGAAAAAAGTTTTACGTTTTATTTTTGTTGTTTCGACGTTATTAAGCATCGTATAGCAAAAGTAATTACAGATTCATATTCAGAAGACAACAATCCATCGTAATACAGTAACTTATTAATCCGAAAATAAAAATATAACTCAAAATATAGAGACATCTACCGGTAAAATAGCTGAACTAGCATTTTGCATTGTGTACATTTGGTTGCCTAGATTCGGGCAAACTTTAACTGCTTATAAATCAATATCCGCACAATATTATTGCCTACAAATGATGCCATACGTAGTAATAAACATGCCCCATAATTGCCACGCAATCAGTTTGTCAAAATATTAAAGTTTAAATCATAGGTATAAAGTTCACCAGTTTCTGCGCTGCCATCGCCTTCAGCTCGATACGTAGGCAACCAAGTAAACACATGTGATGATGTAGGTTGCCTATGATTATAATATTATTCTATTCTTTAAGATTTACGCTAGAATTAAAGTATTTTGATGAGCTCAGTTAGTTTTATTAATCTATTTACTACATTAGAGTTGAGTGCAGTATCAGTTATTTATATTAAAAGAGTAGTCTGTCATCGACTTGCACAGTGAAAGTCTAACCTAGTAGAAGCAGCCAGACACCATCGAGGAGAAATATATAAGGACACTCAATAAGGGTGACTTCTTCGGGGAAAAGGCCTTGCAAGGGTATTTAGCGATAATTTTTGCGATGGTTTCTGAATGACAGGGAAACTTTCACACAGCTAATATCGAACTGGGACGAGATCAGTACGAGGTACAAGGAGGAAACCATCGAGAGACGAAGGTAAGCAATGCATTAATGCAATCAGCAGTTACATTCTACATTCATTATTGGTAAATGTATAATGTAGTGTTGATTTTCAATTTGAGCAACTTCTCCGGGTGCAAAGGAACGGACAATACCTTTCACATTGAAACCGGTTGCCCACTGAAAGAGGTGTGCTAATAACTTGAGTTTAATATACCTAGGGGCATTTATAACGATATTGTTTATATTACATTCTCCGACTTCTTTCAATTTAGATCGTCGAGATTAACTGTAGTCTGTCCAATTTCAAGACGAAGTTAATATAAATATCTTGATGTGAACGAGTACACTTTACAGGGTAAATTGTAGTCGATTCTATACAACACAGGTCCAACACTAGCGTAGCGTTTGAAGTAACAAAATTCACTTGGTCCGGCTAGACCAGAGCCTGCAGCAAGATGAATCATATGCTTGCATAGAACTGTTCACGTGCCAATCACGCATGTAACAATGCTTATATACGCTACGGCTTTAAATTGGACTGAGTATAGTCTCTGTGAAACTTACTTCCAATTGACTTGGAGTACTTCTGCTCTATCAATTATTATTTGTGTTACAATGAATGTGTTCATAATCATCACATGAAGCCTTTCATTGCAGATCTTATTGCAATGAACGTATTCAACCTGCTTTCCATATCTCGCCTAATACTATGTATGTTTTTAGCACCATTCAGTAACACGATGTCCTAACGTAAGGAATGTATTGATCGGCCAGAGTATTCACAATGCTGTATTCCAAACGGTCGAAGAATTCATAAAGCTGTCACCGTATTCATAACCCCAGACAATAGAAACTGCAAGGTAAAACGGTTCATTACAGTATTATTAAGTTTATAGTGCTATTTTCTGTACTTAAATCAAGTTAATAACCAATGTTAGTGTTAATATTATTCCCTGCAGGAAACTACTTAAGAATGATTCAGTCTTTGAGTTGATTATATAATTACAATCACCACAGTAGCATTGAGTTAAGTGCTACTTCTCTTCAATACTCTCATGATATAGATTAGCATGTCGTATAAATTTGTCTATATTGTCAGTCAATCATTGGAAGATCATTTTTAAAAAGTATAGAAAATTTACTATTACCTATTTACATATTTACTATTGCTATTAAGTGATGAGTATTAAACATAAACGAGCCTTTTAACCTTATTTTTGTAAGTAGTTACCTGAGCTAATCTTGTTTTACTTTTAGGGCATTAATGTTGGCTCATTAAGAAACTCGATGTTCTGGGATTATTATGAATTACTATGTTGCAATGTTGCTTCAGGAAAATGCTCTATTGAGGAAGATGTTACTGTTTATACTATATACAACGGATACGCTTATCTTGATGTGGTGACAGCATTTTCTAAAGCCATAGATAATGTTGCTAACAAAAGAGTAACTATATGCATAATACGCAATTAATAATCAATATTTGTTTTCAAATGTGATGCTTTAATTACAAATTATTGCATATAAAGTGTTTGTGCAAAATAATGAAATTTGAAAATGTTTTTCTGCTTAGCTATTAAGATTAGCTTTCTTATTTGTATATGTATAGATCTGATGTAGGCTAGTTGTTGGAAATGCAAACTAATTGTTGATTGCTCATTTAGTTTTCGAACCATAGTTGTTTTAAATTTAAGCTTATGAGCAATATCATGTAATATAAAAATGTATTTGTTTCTTAACCGTTAATGTCATCGCTGCTATTTTGTATACATATAGAGCTGATGTAGGCTAGTTGTTGGAAATGCAAACCATTTATTGATTGCTGTCATGGTTTTCGAACCACGTCCGTTTTAAAATTAGGATTTTGTATGATATCTTGTAATTTAAATATTCATTTATTGCTAAACCATTAATGCAATCACTGCTTTTTTTTTGTATACATGTAGAGCTGATGGGGGGTAGTTATTGGATATGCAAACCATTTATTCATTGCTGTCATGGTTTTTGAACCACATCCGTTTTAAAATTAGGATTTTGTATGATATCTTGTAATTTAAGTATTTATTTATCGCTAAACCATTAATGCAATCACTGCTTTCTTTGTATACATGTAGAGCTGATGGGGGGTAGTTATTGGAAATGCAAACCATTTATTGATTTCTGTCATGGTTTTCGAACCACAACCGTTTTAAAATTAGGATTTTGTATGATATTTTGTAATTTAAATATTTATTTATTGCTAAACCATTATTGCAATCTCTGCTTTATTTGTATACATGTAGAGCTGATGAGGGGTAGTTATTGGATATGCAAACCATTTATTGATTTCTGTCATGGTTTTCGAACCACAGCCGTTTTAAAATTAGAATTTTGTATGATATTTTGTAATTTAAATATTTATATATTGCTAAACCATTATTGCAATCACTGCTTTATTTGTATACATGTAGAGCTGAAGGGGGGTAGTTATTGGAAATGCAAACCATTTATTGATTTCTGTCATGGTTTTCGAACCACAGCCGTTTTAAAATTAGGATTTTGTATGATATCTTGTAATTTAAATATTTATTTATTGCTACACCATTACTGCATTCACTGCTTTTTTTGTATACATATGGAGCTGATGGGGGGTAGTTATTGGAAATGCAAACCATTTATTGATTGGTGCCATGGTTTTCGAACCACAACCGTTTTAAAATTAGGATTTTGTATGATATTTTGTAATTTAAATATTTATTTATTGCTAAACCATTATTGCAATCTCTGCTTTATTTGTATACATGTATAGCTGATGAGGGGTAGTTATTGGATAAGCAAACCATTTATTGATTTCTGTCATGGTTTTCGAACCACAGCCGTTTTAAAATTAGGATTTTGTATGATATCTTGTAATTTAAATATTCATTTATTGCTACACCATTAATGCATTCACTGCTTTTTTGTATACATATAGAGCTGATGGGGGGTAGTTATTGGAAATGCAACCCATTTATTGATTGGTGCCATGGTTTTCGAACACCAGCCGTTTTAAAATTAGGATTTTGTATGATATCTTGTAATTTAAATATTTATTTATTGCTAAACCATTATAGCAATCACTGCTTTATTTGTATACATGTAGAGCTGATGGGAGGTAGTTATTAGAAATGCAAACCATTTATTGATTTCTGTCATGGTTTTCGAACCACAGCCGTTTTAAAATTAGGATTTTGTATGATATCTTGTAATTTCAATATTTATTTATTGCTACACCATTAATGCATTCACTGCTTTCTTGTATACATATAGAGCTGATGGGGGGTAGTTATTGGAAATGCAAACCATTTATTGATTGGTGCCATGGTTTTCGAACCACAGCCGTTTTAAAATTAGGATTTTGTATGATATTTTGTAATTTAAATATTTATTTATTGCTAAACCATTATTGCAATCTCTGCTTTATTTGTATACATGTAGAGCTGATGAGGGGTAGTTATTGGATATGCAAACCATTTATTGATTTCTGTCATGGTTTTCTAACCACGGCCGTTTTAAAATTAGGATTTTGTATGATATCTTGTAATTTAAATATTTATTTATTGCTACACCATTAATGCATTCACTGCTTTTTTTGAATACATATAGAGCTGATGAGGGGTAGTTATTGGAAATGCAAGCCATTTATTGATTGGTGCCATGGTTTTCGAACCACAGCCGTTTTAAAATTTGGATTTTGTATGATATTTTGTAATTTAAATATTTATATATTGCTAAACCATTATTGCAATCACTGCTTTATTTGTATACATGTAGAGCTGAAGGGGGGTAGTTATTGGAAATGCAAACCATTTATTGATTTCTGTCATGGTTTTCGAACCACAGCCGTTTTAAAATTAGGATTTTGTATGATATCTTGTAATTTAAATATTTATTTATTGCTACACCATTACTGCATTCACTGCTTTTTTTGTATACATATGGAGCTGATGGGGGGTAGTTATTGGAAATGCAAACCATTTATTGATTGGTGCCATGGTTTTCGAACCACATCCGTTTTAAAATTAGGATTTTGTATGATATCTTGTAATTTAAATATTCATTTATTGCTAAACCATTAATGCAATCACTGCTTTTTTTTTATATACATGTAGAGCTGATGGGGTGTAGTTATTGGATATGCAAACCATTTATTGATTGCTGTCATGGTTTTTGAACCACATCCGTTTTAAAATTAGGATTTTGTATGATATTTTGTAATTTAAATATTTATATATTGCTAAACCATTATTGCAATCACTGCTTTATTTGTATACATGTAGAGCTGATGGGGGGTAGTTATTGGAAATGCAAACCATTTATTGACTTCTGTCATGGTTTTCGAACCACAGCCGTTTTAAAATTAGGATTTTGTATGATATCTTGTAATTTAAATATTTATTTATTGCTACACCGTTAATGCATTCACTGCTTTTTTGTATACATATAGAGCTCATGAGGGGTAGTTATTGGAAATGCAAACCATTTATTGATTGCTGTCATGGTTTTCGAACCACAGGCGTTTTAAAATTAGGATTTTGTATGACATCTTGTAATTTAAGTATTTATTTATCGCTAAACCATTAATGTAATCACTGCTTTATTTGTATACATGTAGAGCTGATGGGGGGTAGTTCTAGGAAATGCAAACCATTGCAGCCCATGAAGGCTATAATTATGATTTCTAATACTCCTTGATTTTTTTGGTAGTTAAATGTTTATCTGGCTTTCATGTGATTACTGGTTTATTATGATTGGTTTAGAGATTTTTGACTAATGATTTTTTTTAAGATGACGAGACCATCTGCCTGTATGTGGATGTTACAACTCGGAGACAAATTTTAACTTTGGGAGCTAATAAAGGCTATAATTATGATTCCTAATACTCCTTGATTTTTTTAATAGTAAAATATTTATCTGGCTTTCATATTATTACTGTTTTATTATGATTCATCTAGACAATTTTGACTTATGATTTTTTAAAGATGACGACATTCGCGGGTTTACTGTGCTCTCAGTTATATCGAAATTTTCCAACTATTTCGTGAAGAAACGTTCCAAGGGGTTAATTCTTTATGGAATTTTCGTGAAAATAATAGATTTGAAAATGTTCTAGGGCACTCGCTAGAGGGTAGTTTTGTAAGACTTTTCCCAAAACAGTTCCATGCATATCCTTCTAGTTTTCGCGTGGGAGGGAATTTAATATGCCATATTTCATTTCTTTTCTAATTATTATCTCAATAACTAGAGATCGCACAGCATTGCGATTTGCATATTTGGATTCAGCATTCACTAGTTTATCGTTTCCAACATAAAAATTGACTGCATTCCTGTAAGTTTGTGTGTAAGTTTTCAAACGGTTTATATTTTTTTCTCAATAACTCTCGATAACTTAGGACCTCACAGCAATGCGGTTTGCATGTTTGGATTCAGCATTCACTGGTCCATCATAGTACCCACTCAGTTAGAATCGAAATTTGCCAACTACATATTTTGTAATTTTCGGATTTCGTACCAGGAACACAGAAGTTTCAAGAGAACGTTTATTGGTTTTTAATTTTTATCTCGGTAACTAAGCATCGCACAGAAATGCGGATTGCATTTTTGAAATCAACATCTATCACTCCATCGTGCTGTGCACTCAGTTTGATTAAAAAAATTTCAACGATTTCGTGAAAAGTTCCAAGGGGTTAACCTTATGGAATTTTGGAAGAAAACATGGATTTGAAAATTTCCTATGGCAATCGATAGAGGGGAAATGTGTAAGACTTTTCCCAAAACAGTTCGATGCAATTCCTTTTAGTTTTTGCGTGGGAGTGAAGTTAAGATTCAATTTTTAATTTCTTCTATAATTTTTATCTCAGTAACTAAGCATCTCACAGCTTTGCGGTTTAAATTTTTGGATTCAGCATGTACTATTCTAGCGTGCTCTGTACTCAGTATATCATTCTAACCATTCTATGATTCTTTGAAGACGACGAGAGCATTCGTATGAAACTGAATATTTCAATGTGCGTGCATTAGATAGTAACTTAATAATATGCAATACTCATTAACATATCACTCAATGTTCGCAATTTAAAACTTTAATACTCATGCTCTGCACTCAGTTTATAATAACAACAATCATTCATATCCGTCGTCCGTCTCGTCGAATTCGAGGCGAAATTTCAGATTTCGTATCAGGATCACAGGAGTGCAAGGAGATTACGTGAGTGCGACAGAAGAGAGAGAGACAAATAAGTCTGTTGCTCGGAGTGTACTTTAGGAGGACATCTATCGGGAAACACGTAAAGCTGAAGCGGACGGTAATGCAGGTTCCTGTAGTGGCCTCCGTAGTACACTCCGAGCAACAGACTTATATCTGACTCTGTCTCTTGTGTCTCCCTCGGCCCGATCTCCTTGCACTCCTATGATCCTGGTACGAAATGTGAAAATCGCCCGCCACGACACGAATTTTTAAGTATTTACCAGCATTTTTCGGTTTTGAGGCAATGAATTGTATGATCGTATTTATAACACAGGATAGAAAGATGCACAAAATAGAATAAAAATATGCACATAAAAACATTTATTTATTAGAAATATCAAAACAATTACAACATTTATAAACGAAACAGACAAAATGAGAACAGACAGCGGTGGTTCGAAAACCATAAGAGCAATCAATAAATAGTTGGCACTTCCAATAACTACCCTTTATCAGGTCTACATATATACAAAGGAAGCAGTGATTGCAATAATGGTTTAGCAATAAATAAATAATTAAATTACAAAATATCATACAAAATCCTAATTTTAAAACGGCTGTGGTTCGAAAACCATGACAGAAATCAATAAATGGTTTGCATTTCTAATAACTACCTTCCATCAGCTCTACATGTATACAAATAAAGCAGTGATTACATTAATGGTTTAGCGATAAATAAATACTTAAATTACAAGATATCATACAAAATCCTAATTTTAAAACGGCTGTGGTTCGAAAACCATTTCACCAATCAATAAATGGTTTGCATTTCCAATAAGTACCCCCCATCAGCTCTATATGTATACAAAAAAAGCAGTGAATGCATTGATGGTGTAGCAATAAATAAATATTTAAATTACAAGATATCATACAAAATCCTAATTTTAAAACGGCTGTGGTTCGAAAACCATTACAGAAATCAATAAATGGTTTGCATTTCCAATAACTACCCCCATCAGCTCTATATGTATACAAATAAAGCAGTGATTGCAATAATGGTTTAGCAATAAATAAATAATTAAATTACAAAATATCATACAAAATCCTAATTTTAAAACGGCTGTGGTTCGAAAACCATGGCACCAATCAATAAATGGTTTGCATTTCCAATAACTACCCCCCATCAGCTCTACATGTATACGAATAAAGCAGTGATTACATTAATGGTTTAGCGATAAATAAATACTTAAATTACAAGATATCATACAAAATCCTAATTTTAAAACGGCTGTGGTTCGAAAACCATGACAGAAATCAATAAATGGTTTGCATATCCAATAACTACCCCTCATCAGCTCTACATGTATACAAATAAAGCATTAATGGTTTAGCAATAAATGAATATTTAAATTACAAGATATCATACAAAATCCTAATTTTAAAACGGCTGTGGTTCGAAAACCATTACGGAAATCAATAAATGGTTTGCATTTGCAATAACTACCCCCATCAGCTCTATATGTATACAAATAAAGCAGTGATTGCAATAATGGTTTAGCAATAAATAAATAATTAAATTACAAAATATCATACAAAATCCTAATTTTAAAACGGCTGTGGTTCGAAAACCATGGCACCAATCAATAAATGGTTTGCATTTCCAATAACTACCCCCATCAGCTCTACATGTATACAAATAAAGCAGTGATTGCATTAATGGGTTAGCGATAAATAAATATTTAAATTACAAGATATCATACAAAATCCTAATTTTAAAACGGCTGTGGTTCGAAAACGATGGCACCAATCAATAAATGGTTTGCATTTCCAATAAGTACCCCCCATCAGCTCTATATGTATACAAAAAAAGCAGTGATTGCATTAATGGTTTAGCAATAAATAAATATTTAAATTACAAGATATCATACAAAATCCTAATTTTAAAACGGACGTGGTTTGAAAACCATGACAGCAATCAATAAATGGTTTGCATTTCCAACAACTAGCCTACATCAGCTCTATATGTATAGAAAATAGCAGCGATGACATAAACTGTTAAGAAACAATTCAATATTAAAATTACATGATATTGCTCATAACACTAAATTTAAAACCACTGTGCCATGGTTTGCATTTCCAATAACTATCCTTGATCCTTGATCTATACATATACAAAGAAATAAGCTAATCTTAATAGCTAAGTAGAAAAACTTTTTCAAATTTCATGATTTTGCACAACACTTTATATGCAATAATTTGTAATTAAAGCATCACAATTGAAAACAAAAAATAATTTTTAATTGCATATTAAGCATATAGTTACTCTTTTGTTAGCAACACTATCTGTGTCTTTAGAAAACGCTGTCACCCCATCAAGATAAGCGTATCCATTGTATATAGTATAACCAGTAACATCTTCCTCAATAGAGCATTTTCCTGAAGCAACATCGCAACATGGTATTTCATAATCATCCCAGAACATCGAGTTTCTTAATGAGCAAACATGAATGGCCTAAAAGTAAAACAAGATTAGCTCAGGTCACAAATTACAAAATTAAGTTTAAAAGGCTCGTTTATGTTAAACTCTTACTCTTAATAGTAATCACTTAATAGCAATAGTAAATAGGTAAATAGCCGAGGGCCTACAAGGCCTGTAGCGCTCGCATATATATATAAATAGGTAAATAGGTAATAGTAAATTTACTCTACTTTTAAACAATGATCTTCCAATGATTGACTGACATATAGACAAATTTATACGACCTGCTCATCTATAACATGTGAGTATTGAAGAGAAGTAGCACTTAACTCAATGCTACTGTGGTGATTGTAATTATATAATCAACTCAAAGACTGAATTATTCTTAAGTAGTTTCCTACAGGGAATAATATTAACACTAACATTAGTTATTCACTTGATTTAAGTACAGAAAATAGCATTATAAACTTAATAATACTGTAATGAACCGTTTTACCTTGCAGTTTCTTTTGTATGGGGTTGTGAATACAGTGACAGTTTTATGAACTCTTCGACCGTTTGGAATACAGCATTGTGAAGCCGGCTCTGGCCGATCAATGCATTCCTTACGTCAGGACATCGTGTTACTGAATGGTGCTAAAAACATACATAGTATTAGGCGAGATATGGAAAGCAGGTTGTATACGTTCATTGCAATAAGATCTGCAATGAAGGGCTTCATGTGATGATTATGAACACATTCATTGTAACACAAATAATAATTGATAGATATCGCGTCTCGTCGTAGATTATCTTGTCTAGAGCAGAAGTACTCTAAGTCAATTGGAAGTAAGTTTCACATAAACTATACTCAGTCCAATTTAAAGCCGTAGCGTATATAAGCATTGTTACATGCGTGATTTTCACGTGAACAGTTCTATGCAAGTATATGATTCATCTTGCTGCAGGCTCTGGTCTAGCCGGACCAAGTGAATTTTGTTACTTCAAACGCTACGCCAGTGTTGGACCTGTGTTGTATAGAATCGACTACAATTTACCCTGTAAAGTGTAGTCGTTCACATAAGATATTTATATTAACTTCGTCTTGAAATTGGACGGGCTACAGTTAATCTCGACGATCTAAATTGAAAGAAGTCAGAGAATGTAATATAAACAATATCGTTATAAATGCACCTAGGTATATTAAACTCAAGTTATTAGCACACCTCTTTCAGTGGGCAACCGGTTTCAATGTGCAGGGTATTGTTCGTTCCTTTGCACCCGGAGAAGTTGCTCAAATAGAAATCAACACAACTTTATACATTTACCAATAATGAATGTAGAATGTAACTGCTGATTGCATTAATGCATTGCTTACCTCCGTGTCTCGATGGTTTCGTCCTTGTACCTCGTCCTGATCTCGTCCCAGTTCGATATTAGCTGTGTGAAAGTTTCCCTCAGTCATTCAGAAACCATCGCAAAAATTATCGCTAAATACCCTTGCAAGGCCTTTTCCCCGAAGAAGTCGCCCTTATTGAGTGTCCTTATATATTCCTCCTCGATGGTGTCTGGCTGCTTCTACTAGGTTAGACTTTCACTGTGCAAGTTGATGACAGACTACTCTTTTAATATAAATAACTGATACTGCACTCAACTGTAATGTAGTAAATAGATTAATAAATCTAACTGAGCTCATCAAAATACTTTAATTCTAACGTAAAACTTAAAGAATAGAATAATATTATAATCATTGGCAACCTACATCATCACATGTGTTTACTTGGTTGCCTACGTATCGAGCTGAAGGCGATGGCAGCGCAGAAACTGGTGAACTTTATACCTATGATTTAAACTTTAATATTTTGACAAACTGATTGCGTGGCAATTATGGGGCATGTTTATTACTACGTATGGCATCATTTGTAGGCAATAATATTGTGCGGATATTAATTTATAAGCAGTTAAAGTTTGCCAAAATCTAGGCAACCAAATGTACACAATGCAAAATGCTAGTTCAGCTATTTTACCGGTAGATGTCTCTATATTTTGAGTTATATTTTTATTTTCGGATTAATAAGTTACTGTATTACGATGGATTGTTGTCTTCTGAATATGAATCTGTAATTACTTTTGCTATACGATGCTTAATAACGTCGAAACAACAAAAATAAAACGTAAAAGTTTCTTCGAACCAGGCACTGTTGTTTTGACGGCCGCGGATATATTAATATACGACACTAATAGAACGCAATCTGCTGAAGCTGAATATGTGCTTCGTTTTGTTCTACGTAATACAGTAACTTATTAATCCGAAAATAAAAATACAAACCAAAATTGAGAGACATCTACCGGTAAAATGGATGAACTAGCATTTTGCATTGTGTACATTTGGTTGCCTAGATTTGGCAAACTTTAACTGCTTTTAAATCACTATCCTCACAATATTATTGCCTACAAATGATGCCATACGTAGTAATAAACATGCCCCATAATTGCCACGCAATCAGTTTGTCAAAATATTAAAGTTTAAATCATAGGTATAAAGTTCACCACTTTCTGCGCTGTCGTCGCCTTCCACTGATTATGTAGGCAACCAAGTATACAAATATGTCCCCAATTTCAAATAATTACTTGAACGTTTTAGTGTAAAACAGCTTAAGAATCTGCAAATAGCTTGTAGAGAAGACGTAAAGCATTAAGAATAAGTTGTATAAATGTTACATTCATTTATAATGTTCTTGTACAACAAAATAAATGTCTGCTTTACTATTTATTACCGAAACGATATTTGCAAATATGTCGCGAATGGCACGTTGATCAGTAACTAAATAATACATACTTAATAATACCAATATATCAGTTAATATCAGTGATAAAATAATAGTTCTGCAATGTGGCCCTTTGACTACATATAATTACGATTCTAATTACTTTGTTAGTTAACTTTTGGGATTGTCAGTACTTAATATCTGCATGAGAACATCTGCCTGTATCTGGATATTTATACTCAGAGACAAATCTTAACTTTGGCAGCCTATAAAGGCTGTAACTATGGTTTATAATACTCCTTAATTTATTTACTGGTAAAATATTTATCTGGCTTTCATATGATTACAGTTTTATTATGATTAGTTTAGAGATTTTCGACTTATGATTATTTAAAGATGACGAGAGCATCTTCCTGAATCAGGATATTACAACTCGGAGGCAAATTTTAACTTTGGCAGCCCATGAAAGCTGCAACTATGATTTCTAATACTCCTTGATTTTTGTACTAGTAAAATATTTATCTAGCTTTCATATGATTACTGTTTTATTATGATTTCAATATGTTTATTATGATTTTTATTATGATTTCAACACTATTAACACCAGGTGTCACTGTTTTTACGATGTTTATGATTAAAGAGTTTATATAAATGTTTTAATCAAAATTTGCTACGCTAATCCACTGTCGACAATTGAAAATTAAAGTAATCATCAAACATCGTAAAAACAGCAACAACTGGTGTTAATAGATGGAAAAGTCGCAAGGGGTTTCTTAGTATAATCGGCGTTTCTAGATTGATTTGATTAAGTTTGAGAATTACTAGGTTTGTTCATAACATTGCACAAATATTTCCTCGAAAGATATTTCGTACTTCAGTTTAATATGTGTGAAATGCAAGATTAATTAAATATGAGGTAAGTACCGCGTGCATAGCATTCCATTTAACTGAGTAGCATTAACTATTATCTACTCCATTATCAAATCATGCAAAATTTAGGGTCCAAAGTTATATGTACTACAAAAATGCACGACCAATAATCTGGAGGACCACTCTGCTCCTATCAGAAGTACCAAACGTTGTCGAACTAGGACAACAGCTTTCCCATTAAAACACCTCCAACTCACTCCACATATTTATTTTCAAAATAAATAAAAACAATCATTACGTATTGCACATAATTTCGTACACATCTATATACATATATACAGCTTAGCGAACGGTTTTAATGGTTCATATTGTCGGAAGTTAGGGCTAGCGATGTTAGCGCAGATCTTCTACCGGGACTCACCCCCAGGTTCTCCCAGTTGATCCAGGATAATCTAGCTGTTAGATCTGGAAAGGTAACAGATGTTAATTGTTAACATAAGTTTCAGACCAAGTCAGATTGATTGTGTATCAGAAGTTCTATAGAATTCTGTAACTAAGAATTGTTGATTACAATAGTTACCATGTTGATTTCAAATAGATTTATTGTTAAGCCTTGTGCCATTCAATAGTATTGAAGATTTGAAATGGTATAGTTAAGGTGTAACTAATAATTGTTGATTACAATAGTTACCACGTTGATTTCAAATAGATTTATTGTTAAGCCTCGTGTCATTCAATAGTATTGAAGATTTGAAATGGTACAGTTAAGGTGTAACTAAGAATTGTTGATTACAATAGTTTCCATGTTGATTTCAAATAGATTTATTGTCAAGCATCGTGTTATTCAATAGTATTGAAGATTTGAAGTGGTACAGTTAAGGTGTATGGTCTCACGACTCAAGTTTAATTGATCGATTGTCTTTGATCAATAATAGTTGAATGACAAGTATAGTGAGAACCTTTGTTTCAATAAAGTTGGTCAACTTTTAACTATAGGTGTCATTCAACTTTTGTTGATCAGTTACAATCGATCAATTAAACTTGATTCGTGAGAGAACCTTTGCTTCAATAATGTTAATCAACTTTAAACTATAGTTGTCATTAAACTTTTGTTGATCAACTAAAATCGATCAATTCAACTTGATTCGTGAGAATGCGCCTTAATTGTACCACTTCAAATAGACATTAAAAAAAAGTGGGGCAACAAAATTTGCAAATTTAGTTGTAATGGCTTTTAAAAATAGTTAACAGTACAGTGTTTTTACTTGAAATTGAAAATCTACCTACGAAGGGTGTTTATTGCGCTCCATTGTGCGAACGGAATTTTATGATGGGTAATAGGAAGAGAAGTCCAGAGCCGGCATCAGAAAACACAGATTCAGTGCCCCGTAGAAAATTAACATTAGTGATTCATTATCATTAAATTGTACTTTTCATTGCATTTTTAAGTGTACATATAATTAATTGTGTTTTAGAAATGTAGTTATAATTTCATAGAAAATTTATATACAGTATGATTCGCGAAACAAATAACTTAAGTTACCCATAACATTATTGACTTGCTCATTGCGTTAAAAAATTAACGACGTTAACATCAGTTAATTTTTTCATGAATCGTAATGTGACAAGCAAATATTATTCCACACAACTAGATTCATCGCTATCACTTTCACTTTGAACATTAATAATTAGATTTGGTGCACTAAGCGTTCTTTAATCGTTTTCAATTTTGATCACATGATTGATGCAGTTTTTCCAAATGGTACTTGAAATGTTGTTGCATTCTCGCTGAACAAGTTGAATTGTTTCTTCACTCATTTTGGGATGTGCATTATTTTTCCGCAAATTTCTTTTTAAAGTTGACCATATCAGCTCAATTGGATTGAAGATACAGTAATAAGGTGGAAGGCGCAATACTTGGTGAACAAATTTTTCTGCCATTTTATCAACCATATACGTTTTTTTTGAAATTTTGTTTTTTATAAGTTCTAATAATGTTGTTTTCTTTGCACTTAGGGGAATAACAATACCATTTTGAATGCAAAAATCCGCAATATCGCCTTTCTTGGAAGCGGCGGTTGGGATTTTATTAATTTGCTTTGAGTGGTAAGTTCCATTATCCATTGAGTTATTGGGTATGTTGGGCAATAATTGATTGCGAAATCAATTTTCAAATAATTCGGTGTTCATATCCTGATGATAGTCTAACGAGCTATTTGACACAAAACCTGCGACTCCTCCTGCATGAAGAATAACAATTCTTTTTCCTCCATTGCACGGTGCTTTAAGGTGACACTTATTTGTATTATCGACCCATCCCTTGGAAACTACGTCGTGAGTATCGAACCATGTTTCATCCAAATAAATTATCGATCTCCCTCCATTTCTATATTCGTTTATTTTAGATAAATATTCTAAACGCTTTTTTGGCAATCTCGGCGATTCCATGATGTCAATTCGTTTGTCTAAAGTTTTATACTTGAAACCCTGACTAAGTGGGTATTTATACAAAGTAGTTTCCTTATATGGAAAATCATTTCCAAGAGTTTCCAAAATAAATGGAACCGTGGGAACTTACCTGATTTATAAGAATTGTAAATTATATTTTTTATCCTCTTGGCGATGGCATCGTCTATTTCGGTAAATTTGAAACTTATTTTCCTTTTTGGCAGTCCTTTCGTAATTATTCTCCAAACCGTTGAATATGATATTCCTGCCAGAAAGGAAATTCTTTGCAGTGGAGATGCATGATTTTCGCTTATAAGGGTGTTATAAATATTTACGACTATCCGTTTAGTGCCAGTTGAAAGAAAAGCATGCTTTATTAATCCCTGATTTTCATTTTCGATAGTTGATGTGTCCATTTGATGATGGTTGTTTTGAAATTTATCAAAATCAATTTGAGAACAGCTTCCCTCTGAAGACTGTCGAAGGGATTCTTCAACAAAACTTTCGGAAAGGCTTCTTTCCTCGCATAATTGAAATAGATCGTCGAAATGAGTGTCATTATAAATTGATGAAATAATTGTTGCAGTTTCACTTAACGACGTTTCCATCTTAATAAACTCTACCTTTTCACAAGTTTATAAATGATAATATGCACACGTATGTAAAATGAGTACTGTTGCAATGTAAAGGTTAACACCGACTGAAAGACAGATGTAGACTATTTGAGGAAAAGACTATTTGAGGCAGCCTTAACTGATTGTCTGCATATTCGCCCAGCAATTAAGGTACAATGAATTATAATTGCAAGGGCGAATGTATAATCCTTTTAAAACCGCTTCCTAGGTGACGGCTCTTAATTATCTACTGGCGTCTGTAGTCTTGTAATTATATCGAATTGTAAAATTGTAAAAAGAATTACGTCCGCCGTCTCATAAAAAACGATGTAGATAGTTGTAAGAATATTGAATTCAATTTAATTAATAAATCATTTTTATATTATGTTCATAGTGATGTAATTGTGTATATATCGAAGAGAAAACAATTAAGTAGCATCTTCGTCGAGAGTAAATTATTTGGTTACGTTACTGGACGTCCGCCTCTTCGCAGCACGCCATACAATGGAGAACCCTTGACCGTAATAAACCTTCATTGCAGGTACATTTTCAATTTCAAGTGAAGGCACTATACCAAAAATGTGGGACTTTTTTTGGCCGTTACTACTAAGAACAAAATTTTGCACAATTCTTACCACTAGTGTTCCAGTTGGCCCGGTCGGCTTTGATCTCCCCTCTGAGGCACCTCTCGACGTATGTGAGGGGATCGCAGTCTGCGGTGAGGACCTCCCTCAGCAGGGCGATGTAGGCGATGGCCAGCCTCAGGGTGTCGATCTTGCTGAGCCTCTTCTCGTAGGGGAAGGTTGGCACGTGCATCCGTAGCTCATCGAACGCGGAGTTTATACTGCTGCACACCACACGAAAATTAATAATTACCACGGCGAGCGCGCCGAAGAAGACGCCGAAGAATATTTGTTTCTGTGGTTAGCACATAGAGAGCAAAGAGTTTTGACTGGCCGTGACAGGGAGTAAAGAACATCAAGTCTAAAGAGTACCCGGTGGGTCCAATAGCAGACCTCAGCATGCGTTTCCTCTCTCGGATGTTGGCCGCATGCCTCTGCACCCTGTACGGCGAGCTGGAGTAGTATTCCCCGTTTAGAGAGCTTCCGCTGCATTGGCCACCATCTGGAAGAAAGGAGGACATCGTGAAGGCAAGAATTTTGGGTTTGAAGACTTGGTTTTGATCCAAGAGTCTTGGGTTTGAAGAGCAATGTCTTGGTCCAAGAGTCTTGGGTTTGAAGACCAATATCTTGGTCCAAGAATCTTGGGTTTGAAGACCAATCTCTTGGTCCAAGGTTCTAGGTCCAAGGTTCTTGGTCCAAGAAACTTGGGTTTGAAGACCAATGTCTTGGTCCAAGTTATATTTATTTGTCATCTTTACATTTAAGGCGTCCAAGGTTCTTGGTCCAAGAAACTTGGGTTTGAAGACCGATGTCTTGGTCCAAGTTATATTTATTTGTCACCTTTACATTTAAGGCGTCCAAGGTTCTTGGTCCAAGAAACTTGGGTATGAAGACTAATGTCTTGGTCCAAGTTATATTTATTTGTCATCTTTACATTTAAGGCGTCCAAGGTTCTTGGTCCAAGAAACTTGGGTTTGAAGACCAATGTCCTGGTCCAAGATATATTTATTTGTCATCTTTACATTTAGGGCGTCCACGATTTTGTTTTTGTTTAAAGCAAGGTTCCTTAGCTTGCCAAAGCTGTAGTAGAATTGGTAAATAAAAGACTAGGTTGTTTGAGTTTCATCTATCTGGTTTCTGTATCCTGTGGTCGTTGGTAAATAAGTTGTACAAAGTTGAGGTATTCACCTGAGCCGTGGTGTAAGTTGGTTAAGTAGTGCTGCTGCAGAGGATTCGTTGTAGTACTGCTCGTTGCTCGACCAGCGAAAGCACAACTGGGAAGCTCTGAAAGCTCCTCTTCTGAAAGATCATCTGCAGCATTGAAGCCACCATACTGCAAACTAGAAATAAACATTCAGTCAAAAACGTTCTTGAAAATTATACAATCGTTTGCTTCGAGTCTTCTTATTTGGAAAAAGTACGTATTTTGTGCTTGTGCAATGCTTGTGCAAAATTTTATACGTTTTCCACAAAGCTTGTGCTTTGTGGAAAACGTACAAAATTTTCTGAAATTATTTTATATATATATAGTAATAGTAGTAGTAATAGTATTTAATGGTGTTCAGTAACTGTACAGTTTTACACAAGTCAAAAGAAAAGTATACATAAAACAATAATAAACAATCTTTATTAAGGCTATCGACCCCAGAAGGAGTCTTTCCGCCCTGCTTCAATAATACAATTTTTTTTTTTTGTTTTTTTTTGTTTTGTGTTGTATTTTGTGTATGAACATGTATGATTTGGTGAGCAATTATTTTATTATATATATATATGTTTGGAAATTAAATTGTAATCCCGCTTTCTAAAATAACATTTACTTCTTCTACTATTGTACCAAATATATTTTACCTTATAGGTGGTGAAGAAGAAGAGTCTGGCAATTGGGAGTGGCTTCTGTTGGAACTCATCACTAACACTTGCAATCAAACTTGCACAAATCAATTCACAAATCACAAATCAATTATCACGTCCACCAGGAATTCCTCCCCGAAGAACCTCTTCCTGCAGGAAATGACCGCGGCTCCCCGGGGATTTGGGCTTATATATGCCCCAGACTCCCGAGGGATGGCTTTTGGGCGTCGGTATTCAGGGATGATCGATGCTGAAGAGGCGTCCACCCCGAGGGATGGCCAATGGAGCGCGGGGGTTGTTCGGCGTCGCGATGCCATTGGCCTGGGGTGGCTGAAAGGGTGAATCCGTGTTCACCGAGGGTGAAGTGCTCTGGCGCTGACAGGTCGCCCGAAGGGGTGGAAAATTGCCCATCAAACGCAGGTTCTGGCGTATTTTATGCTCACCCGCTGAGAGTAATCGCTCTCCAGACTCTGCAGATATCAATTAAATTGCGGCATCGCTTTGGGGTGAAGATACAATAAGAACGGCAGAAAGAAAGACTTTTGTAAATAACGAATGCATTTTATTGCATAAGTTAGTGAATTTGTTAGAAATTTACTAATTGGATATCCAAGAGATGGATTCTTATACAGATACTCTTTGTATTTGTTATACCAGAGGTCTCAATTTCAGAAAATTTTACATGTTTTCTGAAGCTTCTGGATAAAAAAGTTTCCAGAAGCTTCTGGAAGAAAATCGTAGACTTTCAACATGCAAAATTAAATGCATAAATAATGGATGCATTTATTGCATAATTAAGTGAATTTGTTAGAAGTTTGCTAATTGGATATCCAAGAGATGGATTCTTCTACAGATTATCTCTGTATATGTTATACCAGGTGTCATAATTACAGAAAATTACACAAGTTTTCAGCAAATATAAGCAAAGACTCTTATAAATATAGATGCATTTTATTGCATTATTAAGTTAATTTGTTAGAAGTTTGCTAATTGGATATCCAAGAGATGGATTCTTATACAGATTTTCTTTATATGTGTTATACCAGAGGAGTCAATTTCAGAAAATTTGAGAAGTTTTCAGAAGTTTCTGAAAGAAAATCGTAGACTTTCAACATGCAAAATTAAATGCATAAATAATGGATGCATTTTATTGCATAATTAAGTGAATTTGTTAGAAGTTTGCTAATTGGATTTCCAAGAGATGGATTCTTCTACAGATTATCTTTGTATATGTTATACCATGGGTTATAATTACAGAAAATTACACAAGTTTTCAGCAAATGTAAGCAAAGACTTTCATAAATAATGGATGCATTTAATTTCATGATTAAGTGAATTTGATAGAAGTTTGCTAATTGGATATCCAAGGGATGGATTCTTATACAGATATTCTTAATATGTGTTATACCAGAGGAGTCAATTTCAGAAAATTTGAGAAGTTTTCAGAAGCTTGTGGAAGAAAATTGTAGACTTTCAACCTGCAAAATTAAATACATAAATAATGGATGCATTTTATTGCATAATTAAGTGAATTTGTTAGAAGTATGCTAATTGGATATCCAAGAGATGGATTCTTCTACAGATTATCTTTGTATATGTTATACCAGCGGTCATAATTACAGAAAATTACACAACTTTTCAGCAAATGTAAGCAAAGACTTTTATAAATAATGGATGCATTTTATTGCATGATTAAGTGAATTTGTTAGTAATTAGCTAATTGGATATCCAAGGGATGGATTCATATACAGATTTTCTTTATATGTGTTATACCAAAAGGAGTCAATTTCAGAAAATTTGAGAAGTTTTCAGAAGCTTCTGGAAGAAAATCGTAGACTTTCAACATGCAAAATTAAATGCATAAATAATTGGTGCATTTTATTGCATAATTAAGTGAATTTGTTAGAAGTTTGCTAATTGGATATCCAAGAGATGGATTCTTCAACAGATTATCTTTGTATATGTTATACCAGGGGTCATAATTACAGGAAATTACACAAGTTTTCAGCAAATGTAAACAAAGATTTTATAAATAATGGATGCATTTTATTGCATGATTAAGTGAATTTGTTAGTAATTTGCTAATTGGATATCCAAGGGATGGATTCATATACAGATTTTCTTTATATGTGTTATACCAGAGGAGTCAATTTCAGAAAATTTGAGAAGTTTTCAGAAGCTTCTGGAAGAAAATCGTAGACTTTCAACATGCCAAATTAAATGCATAAATAATGGACGCATTTTATTGCATAATTAAGTGAATTTGTTAGAAGTTTGCTAATTGGATATCCAAGAGATGGATTCTTCTACAGATTATTTTTGTATATGTTAAACCAGGGGTCATAATTACTGAAAATTATACAAGTTTTCACCAAATGTAAGCAAAGACTTTCATAAATAATGGATGCATTTAATTTCATGATTAAGTGAATTTGATAGAAGTTTGCTAATTGGATATCCAAGGGATGGATTCTTATACAGATATTCTTTATATGTGTTATACCAGAGGAGTCAATTTCAGAAAATTTGAGAAGTTTTCAGAAGCTTGTGGAAGAAAATTGTAGACTTTCAACCTGCAAAATTAAATACATAAATAATGGATGCATTTTATTGCATAATTAAGTGAATTTGTTAGAAGTATGCTAATTGGATATCCAAGAGATGGATTCTTCTACAGATTATCTTTGTATATGTTATACCAGCGGTCATAATTACAGAAAATTACACAACTTTTCAGCAAATGTAAGCAAAGACTTTTATAAATAATGGATGCATTTTATTGCATGATTAAGTGAATTTGTTAGTAATTAGCTAATTGGATATCCAAGGGATGGATTCATATACAGATTTTCTTTATATGTGTTATACCAAAAGGAGTCAATTTCAGAAAATTTGAGAAGTTTTCAGAAGCTTCTGGAAGAAAATCGTAGACTTTCAACATGCAAAATTAAATGCATAAATAATTGGTGCATTTTATTGCATAATTAAGTGAATTTGTTAGAAGTTTGCTAATTGGATATCCAAGAGATGGATTCTTCTACAGATTATCTTTGTATATGTTATACCAGGAGTCATAATTACAGAAAATTACACAAGTTTTCAGCAAATGTTAGTAAAGACTTTTATAAATAATGGCTGCATTTTATTGCATGATTAAGTGAATTTGTTAGTAATTTGCTAATTGGATATCCAAGGGATGGATTCATATACAGATTTTCTTTATATGTGTTATACCAGAGGAGTCAATTTCAGAAAATTTGAGAAGTTTTCAGAAGCTTCTGGAAGAAAATTGTAGACTTTCAACATGCAAAATTAAATGCATAAATAATGGATGCATTTTATTGCATAATTAAGTGAATTTGTTAGAAGTTTGCTAATTGGATTTCCAAGAGATGGATTCTTCTACAGATTATCTTTGTATATGTTATACCATGGGTTATAATTACAGAAAATTACACAAGTTTTCAGCAAATGTAAACAAAGATTTTATAAATAATGGATGCATTTTATTGCATGATTAAGTGAATTTGTTAGTAATTTGCTAATTGGATATCCAAGGGATGGATTCATATACAGATTTTCTTTATATGTGTTATACCAGAGTACTCAATTTCAGAAAATTTTACAAGTTTTTAGGAGCTTCTGGAAGAAAATCGTAGACTTTCAACAAGCAAAATTAAATGCATAAATAATGGATGCATTTTATTGCATAATTAAGTGAATTTGTTAGAAGTTTGCTAATTGGATATCCAAGAGATGGATTCTTCTACAGATTATCTTTGTATATGTTATACCAGGGGTCATAATTACAGAAAATTGCACATGTTTTCAGCAAATGTAAGCAAAGACTTTTATAAATAATGGATGAATTTTATTGCATGATTAAATGAATTTGTTAGAAGTTTGCTAATTTGATATCCAAGGGATGGATTCTTATACAGATTTTCTTTGTATGTGTTATACCAGAGGACTCAATTTCAGAAAATTGTACAAGTTTTCAGAAGCTTCTGGAAGAAATTTGTAGACTTTCAACATGCAAAATTAAATGCGTAAATAATGGATGCATTTTATTGCTTAATTAAGTGAATTTGTTAGAAGTTTGCTAATTGGATATCCAAGAGATGGATTCTTCTACATATTTGTATGTTATACCAGGGGTCATAATTACAGAAAATTACACAAGTTTTCTGAAGCTTCTGGAAGAAAATTATCGTAGACTTTCAACATGCAAAATTAAAAGTGATTTCCCAAGAACAATGGGAAATGGTTTCAAATTTTTCCACTTAGTGATTACAAAAAAAAAACTACAACAAATACATCTTTAACACTCGCCTCTAATAATTACAAACTCCATCCAATGTTTCAATCCTCTCACATCTTTCACTTTTGAATTACCGCTATGTGCGAGTTTTTCCGTCCATTTCACTCCATTGTCGCCACAATTTCACTGTTTCCTTCGACCTTGCGGCACTCCCATGGCGACACTTTTTTCCCTGTTATAAAACGACATCTGGTCTTTGCGTTTCTTTTTTAATTTTCCACGCAATTTTGCCACGTCACGTACTCATATTTCTTCACGGGCTTTGCCAGCAAACCGTAATGATTCTTGAATATTTGTCGGTTTGTTTGCAGCACTTCGGCTTTTTGCCTCTCTGGTAATTGTCACGCTCTCTTTCGCGACTTTAAGCGGAACGCGTTTTTCCGTCGGTTTTCAATATTTGATGTTATTAATAATAAATCCGTAATGAGGCTTGTTGTTGCGGTTAAAGCTGAGAGTATTGTTGTTGAAGCTGCTGGGAATAAATGGGAATGAATGGGAATGAAGGAAGCAAATGCAAAATAAGTGTAATGTATAGTCGACCCAAAAATCTAAGAATATTACGACTTTGACTTTTAAGTATTTTATGGGGGTTTTATTTGGTGTTGCCATAAAATCAGCGCTTATACTGGCTTGTATAAAGACTCAAAGCCAAAAAATTGGTATTTCTAATAAAACATGTATTGAAAATTTTGAAGCTTTTGTAAATTTAATTTACAATCGACATGATTTAATTTTAATATGCTGTGGTTTGATTAGCTTTTTGCAATTTTTAATAAAATGTTCTAATTTGTAAGGAAAATGTATATGTAGTAAAATTTTAGTATTCATAATAAGAATTTCATTATATCTAATAAACATTTTGTAATCTCTAATGAAAAGTTCGTAATTTCCACCTAAGTTTATTTTCATAAAATTTTCTACAAATAACTATAAACATTTTAACAACTCGATACAAATTTTGGAAATGCCAATGACATTTTGCATTTTATAGTGAAATTTTGGCAATTTACAATAAAATTTTCATAATCGCTGCTGAAATGTTGTAATTTATAATACGAATGTTGAATATTTTACATTTTACAGTGAAATTTATCAATTAACAATAAAATTTTCATAAAGTTATTGCAATTTTGTAATTTAGAATGATGAATGATGAAAGTCACAACGAAAATTACATAATTCCAATAAAACTGATTTATTTCTTTATTTACTTATTTACTTCTTTATTATTGTATTTGTTATAGTGTTAATGTAAACATATTTATACTTTAAAATTTATGAATTAACAATGAAATTTTCATAAAGTTATTGCAATTTGGTAATTTAGAATGATGAATGATGAAAGTCACAAAGAAAATTACATAATTCCAATAAAACTGATTTATTTCTTTATTTACTTATTTGCTTATTTATTATTGTATTTGTTATAGTGATAATGTAAACTTATTTATACTTTATGATTGTTTTCTAATTCCATTGAAATATTGTATTCATAATAAAAACTTTGCAATTTTCACTACAATGTTCCAATTTATATTCAACGTTTACAAATTCTAAAACATTTGAAATTTAGAATTAATTCTCCATAATTTCTATTTGAATACTGAAATCCATCATCAAAATTTCGTAACATTCATCATTTTGAATTTAAAAACATTTTAATCAACATTTTACACCATCCGTTATATTTTTTTGCGAATTTCTATGAAATGGTTGTTAACACAATTGCAAGGAATATGATTTCTGGGGAAAGACGTTATAAATTAGAATAAAAAAACTAGCAGATTTCATTGATCTTTACAATATATGAAAAGTGTAGTAATTATATTAAACAATTCTAATGAAAATTTTGTAATTTCCAATTCATTGCAGTTTACAAGCGAGATATTTCAATGAGAATTTTATGGTTTGGTGAACCTGCAATTTGTAATAAGATATCAAAAATTGTCATTTGCAATGAAAACTTCATAGCTTCTCTTTGTAATTTTGTTCATAATTTTTAATATTTTTGCAAATTTCTGTCAGAATATTAATAACTTAGTGAGTTATATGTTTTAAGCATAAAGTTTTTTTATAATTTATACTAAAAATGTCGAATTTTAATTTAACATTGAAATTTATAATTAATATTTTCGTATTTACTATAAGAATTTTATAATTTCCAACTAAATTCTATCATTTATCATGATAACTTTGTTATTTCATTTGAGTTTTGGAATTTATAATATACTTTTTTACTTTCATGTAAAAATTCAAATCAAGTTTCAAGTTCATTTTCATTTAGTAAGTTTTTATTTTTAATTTTTATGTGTATATTATGCAGGTTCTCCCGCTAGTAAATATTATTATTATTATTATAATTTTCAATATAAATTGTATAATGCAAATGACGATTTTTTGTTTTGATTAATATTTTACAATTTAAATTATAATTTGTACTGTAAAATTTGTAAAATTAATAATGTTGAAAATTACATTTAAATTTTTTTATTTATTAATTTTTTTCTTTCATGTTCAAAAATTTTCTGCAAATAACATTTTAACAACTTTGCGAGGGATATGCTTTCGGGATGAAACTCCAATAATTAAAAAAAAAATTGCTGGGTCTAATAAAACTTTGTAATTTTAATGAAGATTTTATAATTACAATTAAATTTTCTTAGTCAAAGCATGAATTCTAATTACCTAATCTTTCATATTTTATTTAATATGATTGAAAGCAGTACAGTAATCGCACACTTTAGGAACCTCTGTATTAATAAATAAATAAGTATTATGAAAAACTTACGGTATTAAATTTTATATTGATTTTTTCTTTATGGGGAGTACTTTCTCTTAGTTATGCAATCTTTTTATTTGATGTTCTTCACCCAACTTGTTTCGGCTTTTATTAGCCTTCCTCAGAGGTGTTATGTCTCTGATAATACATTTTAATATATTTTAAAAATAACAATAATATATTCAATTTTAAATTATTTATTGTAAAGTATTTTTGATTTTTACATATTTGTCAAATTTTGAAGTATGATTATTGTTTTGATTATATGGTATGATTGCAATTTTATGTGAATGCTTTTGTAAGAAAGTGCTACATCGTTTCGTTTATGAATTGCTTGTGAAAAATTTAGTCATTCATATTATTTATACTAAATTGTGGCACGTTGTTTATAAAATGTGGCACACTTATTTACTTATTTACTTACATATAACGAATCTAAAATTTTCCAGTTATCCAAAGCGTACGAACGAAATCAACTCGTTATCAGCAGATACTGAAATTCTTACAAACAAAATCAAAGTCATCGCTCAATCACATTAAATAACTTATCAGCGATAAAATCGGCACTTCACAGCTTCCTCCGTGCACAGGGCAATGAATTGAATTAAAACCAGCCCGATCCCATCACGAAAATAATAAAATACACACACGAGCAACAAAGCAAATAATCCAAATTCATCCTCTGCAGAGCTCTTTAACATTTATCGGTTTTTAATCTGTTTGCTCTGGCTTAGTGCCAAACAATTGAACCGGGGCCCAGTGGTTTCGGGGTGGTTTCAAACCATGTTTGACATGTGTAAGTGGCGCACGTTCGGCACGCGACCACCCCAAAGGGGGCAGCAAAGGGGGTGCAAACAAATCACAGGGCGTCGAAGACGCTCCTCGTGAGGGGGCCGCGTGTCCTGGCAGTTACACGGCTCATGAGTGGCAACCATTAATTAGCCACACGGAAAATTGGCGACCAAATGATCGGGGGGTGAAAGATTTACTACGAAATGACAAACGATAACGATCTGCATCTGACTTTGCAAAAATATTGCCAGAACTTTTTTGAACCTTTGTTGAAACGTTTATTTGCAAAGCGATCAATTGTTTGATAGAATTGGCTACTAAATTTTGAAATGGTGCAATGAAATGGTGAAAGAATGTGCAACAGATCTGGTTTTGATATTACTTTTATTAATATATCTCTTATCAGTTGTCGATTGTTTCACGAAATTATGTTATCAAATTATTAGGTTTTGAGTTGTTTTGAAGGAAACTGCAATTGACCTGATCAACCCAATACTAATGCCATTCCTGAAGCTTCACAATCAAATGTTGCACAAGTATTTCTGAAAATCTGATGCAATCAAGCATACATTCCAATGTGCAAAAATATTGCAACTCAAAGCCTACAAGTAACGCTACAAATTGCTCTTAAACTGGTAGACATAACTGCTTAGAAGCAGTATTTAAAAGAAACTTAGGAAAAGTCGAAAAATAATTTCCACGATATTGTTTGTTGCTGCACATAGCTGCATATAAGCATCAAAGTTAGAAAAAGTTTAAAAAAATCAACTTATACAACGATCTTGTTTGTTGCTGCACTGTTAGGTGCAAAATCGTCGATTATTTGCAGAGCTAAGCATGCAATTTATGTCGTTTAATATTAAGTGTGGTAAGGTAATTAACAGACAATTTAGCAAATAAGCGAAGGAATTTGTGGGATCGCTCAAATAAGTGCGATTATTATTTTGGGTGTTGGTGATGTCACAACAATTTCGCACCGCATAATGATTATAGAATGTTTACTTCAATACGTCGCGTAATTGTAAGATACCAAGTTAAAAAAGAATACTGCAATCTTCATTGGGCATAATTTTTGTTAGCTACATAGGTATTGTTCGAGTAACTAGTAAATAAGTAATGGAATTTTGTACTACTCTCAAAACATTATCAGTTACTGAACATTTATCTGATGGATAGTTTTAATATTCAACACCTGATTTGTATAAAGTGTGCCTGAAGATACTTCATCTATAAATTTTACAAAGATTATGTCATAAGTAAGTTAGAAAATTGAATGATTAACTTTCCACGGTGACAGGTATCGGTTTATCAGTTACTGAACATTTATCTGATGGATAGTTTTAATATTCAACACCTGATTTGTATAAAGTGTGCCTGAAGATACTTCATCTATAAATTTTACAAAGATTATGTCATAAGTAAGTTAGAAAATTGAATGATTAACTTTCCAAGGTGACAGGTATCGGTTTATCAGTTACTGAACATTTATCTGATGGATAATTTTAATATTCAAGACCAGATTTGTATAAAGTGTGCCTGAAGATACTTCATCTATAAATTTTACAAAGATTATGTCATAAGAAAGTTAGACAATTGAATGATCAACTTTCCAAGGTGACAAGTATCGGTTTATCAGTTACTGAACATTTATCTGATGGATAGTTTTAATATTCAATACCAGATTTGTATAAAGTGTGCCTGAAGATACTTCATCTATAAATTTTACAAAGATTATGTCATAAGTAAGTTAGAAAATTGAATGATTAACTTTCCACGGTGACAGGTATCGGTTTATCAGTTACTGAACATTTATCTGATGGATAGTTTTAATATTCAATACCAGATTTGTATAAAGTATGCCTGAAGATACTTCATCTATTAATTTTACAAAGATTATGTCATAAGTAAGTTAGAAAATTGAATGATTAACTTTCCAAGGTGACAGGTATCGGTTTATCAGTTACTGAACATTTATCTGATGGATAGTTTTAATATTCAAGACCAGATTTGTATAAAGTGTGCCTGAATATACTTCATCTATAAATTTTACAAAGATTATGTCATAAGTAAGTTAGAAAATTGAATGATTAACTTTCCAAGGTGACAGGTATCGGTTTATCAGTTACTGAACATTTATCTGATGGATAATTTTAATATTCAAGACCAGATTTGTATAAAGTGTGCCTGAATATACTTCATCTATAAATTTTACAAAGATTATGTCATAAGTAAGTTAGAAAATTGAATGATTACCTTTCCTAGGTGACAGGTATCGGTTTATCAGTTACTGAACATTTATCTGGTGGATAGTTTTAATATTCAATACCAGATTTGTATAAAGTGTGCCTGAAGATACTTCATCTATAAATTTGACAAAGATTATGTCATTAGTAAGTTAGAAAATTGAATGATTAACTTTCCAAGGTGACAGGTATCGGTTTATCAGTTACTGAACATTTATCTGATGGACAGTTTTAATGTTCAATACCAGATTTGTATAAAGTGTGCCTGAAGATACTTCATCCGAAAATTTGACAAAGATTATGTCATAAGTAAGTTAGAAAATTGAATGATTAACTTTCCAAGGTGACAGGTATCGGTTTATCAGTTACTGAACATTTATCTGATGGACAGTTTTAATGTTCAATACCAGATTTGTATAAAGTGTGCCTGAAGATACTTCATCCGAAAATTTGACAAAGATTATGTCATAAGTAAGTTAGAAAATTGAATGATTAACTTTCCAAGGTGACAGGTATCGGTTTATCAGTTACTGAACATTTATCTGATGGACAGTTTTAATGTTCAATACCAGATTTGTATAAAGTGTGCCTGAAGATACTTCATCCGAAAATTTGACAAAGATTATGTCATAAGTAAGTTAGAAAATTGAATGATTAACTTTCCAAGGTGACAGGTATCGGTTTATCAGTTACTGAACATTTATCTGATGGATAATTTTAATATTCAAGACCAGATTTGTATAAAGTGTGCCTGAATATACTTCATCTATAAATTTTACAAAGATTATGTAATAAGTAAGTTAGAAAATTGAATGATTACCTTTCCTAGGTGACAGGTATCGGTTTATCAGTTACTGAACATTTATCTGGTGGATAGTTTTAATATTCAATACCAGATTTGTATAAAGTGTGCCTGAAGATACTTCATCTATAAATTTGACAAAGATTATGTCATAAGTAAGTTAGAAAATTGAATGATTAACTTTCCAAGGTGACAGGTATCGGTTTATCAGTTACTGAACATTTATCTGTTGGATAGTTTTAATATCCAATACCAGATTTGTATAAAGTGTGCCTGAAGATACTTCATCTATAAATTTGACAAAGATTATGTCATAAGTAAGTTAGAAAATTGAATGATTAACTTTCCAAGGTGACAGGTATCGGTTTATCAGTTACTGAACATTTATCTGTTGGATAGTTTTAATATCCAATACCAGATTTGTATAAAGTGTGCCTGAAGATACTTCATCTATAAATTTGACAAAGATTATGTCATAAGTAAGTTAGAAAATTGAATAATTAACTTTCCAAGGTGGCAGGTATCGGTTTATCAGTTACTGAACATTTATCTGATGGATAGTTTTATTATTTTATGCCGGATTTGTATATAGTATGCCCATAGATAATTCTTCTGAAATTTTGACGCTCTATGAAAAAATTATGTTATCTCTGAGGTTAAATAATGTTCAACAATTGTACAACAAAATGACGAAGCATCTAATTGGCAGTTTGGAGTACTCTCACCATAATCTAGGACAGCACCAAAGTGCTGATAATAATTTTTGAAGTAACTCCTAATCCAAATCCTCATTATCGGACATGCCAACATAACTGCTTCTACAATCTGAAGCACATTCCCAGCTCGATATCAAAACCCATCAACACTCGAATCGAATCATATCAATCGGCAACAATCCATCATCACACGAGTCTCTTTAAAACTTGCAGAGGCACCCAGTGCTTGAGGTCGTCTGCTGCGGACGACTTTGGGGCCCGTCATCTGCAAACGTGGGTGGAACCGAACAAACTAATTTATAAGCCACACTCTGCTAAGTACCCGCAACAATATGCTAGGGCCCTTTGTGCCGGCGCCCTTTCATTGCCTCTATCTCTGTCGGACGCGCCGGGGCCCCCGTTTAACACCTCCCAGCCCCGAGGGCCCCCACGTTGCGAGCCTGGGAAATAGAGCAAACCCCCGGATTTAAGGGCAGACGTCCGGACACGCGACCCTTCCGTTTGTTGACGGTCGTACAGAGCACCATGACAAATCTATTAATATCATTTTCGCAATAAAAATTTTTCGCCTGGCCGATGCAGAACTAATCCAATTTGTCAGTAATATGTTGATGTATGTTTACGTGAATTTGTAACACGATCAGCACTGATACTGATCAGCAGTACAATCCGTAATATTGTAAGATGAGCAAACTATGATGAAAACATCAGGTTGCCCTCTATCAATTGTACATGCTTTGACACTCAACTACTAAGATTGCATTGCAATTTTTTGGCAGCTGGTGAAGTTGCGAGATGGCAGATGAAGAGGAAGTGGTAAGTGACTAGTCCAACACGTCGCCAATTATTTACCACTCTTCGTAGGTTGGGCCTGAGCCAGATGCAAATGATGAGAAAGATGAGGTTTCCGAACGCGATGATGAAGTAGAAGGTGATGAAGCCATAGATGAACAAATTGGTCGTAGGAAGAGCGTCGCTTTCGCAAGATCAGAACTCTACGTCGATGAAGACGAGGAAGGATCTGGGCACGGTCTAGGTGAAGGCCAACGAGATTCCGAAGCTGCAGAAGCTGCAAAAGCTGGCACGGCTGGTGATGAAGCTGCAGAAGATGAGCCTGCAGAAACCGAAGACGTGATGGACGAGGAGCTTGATGAAGCAGGCGAAGGCGAAGTGGAAGCTGTAAAGCCCAATGACGTGGACGACGGACATAGTGCCATAGGTGCCATATCGCGCCTCATCACTGCTTCGATTTTCATAATTTTCTTCATTTGCAGAACCCAAGGCAAGCATAAGAGCTGTGGTCAGTGGATTCTTCTTGGAGCTAGGAGATGAGGAGGAGGAACAAGAGGTGGAGGAGGAATCAACAGAGTCCGCAGTGACTCTGCTTGACCGCGACAGATACTACGCCTTATATATCGCCACAATGGAAACGTACGGCACAAACAAGCGCCTGAATAACTTCCTCCACAAGAAGATGGGCGACTACTTCAAGAAACGAAAGGTCATAACCAAATTACTTCTTATTCTTTTAATGCATATGTCCATTAATGGATGTTTGCGACAATGTGGTGCATTTCTTGACGGTTCCTGAGGATATGAACCAAACTACCGATAGTATTTAGTCCAGTCCATTGCCATACGTTTCTGGACCCCGACATCTTCTTCCTTCCAATTCCTCGTTTTCCTTCAATCTTGCCTTCAATGATGAGTTGAAGGATATCATACTTCTGGTTTCGCATGATATGTCCTGGGTATGCAACTTTTCTTCTTTTTATTGTGGTCAAAAGTTCGTCATCTTCACCTACTCGCCGCAGCACTTCTTCATTGGTAATTCGTGCTGTCCAAGAGATCTTCAGTATTCTGCGGCAGAGCCACATTTCAAACGCTTCTACAAATAAACATAAGAATCACATAATCAATGAAGTTACAAGGAAGAATCGATTGAAGATTTTGGTGTTGCAGATGGAGCACGTGCTAAGGGAGATGGCCGAGCATGTCGAAGAAGCTGTCATCAAATATGGACTCAAGCTAGATCAACTCAGCGCGTTGATAGATTTGGACAAGAACCAGAGGCACTCCATCACAACGGAGCTGAGACTTATGAAGCAACTGCAGCAGGAACAGTTTGCTAGGGCCGAAAATAACTTCAAGGATTTCCTGGCAAGAGAGAAGGAGATCGGCACTGGGCTGATAAGTACGAAGACAGGAAAGGCAATACCAGACAAGGTGATGATATTCTATTAAATGGCCCATATGGCTCATATCAGTTGATATGAGGATCAACCATTTGAAGAAATATCTCGACTTTGCTTCTGGATGACTTCTCCAGGCAGTCGATCGTCTCATCAGTTGTACGACTGTTGTATGATAAGTTGTACTGCAGAAACAATCAGTATAACAAGTTGGCAGGTGTTTCATCCACAAACAATTGCAACGACTCATTGGTGTTCAGATTGTTTGTATCTGTGGGTTAAACACCTATCAATTAATATGAGCAACAACCATAATTCTTTTGACTTCATTTCCTGATGACTTCTCCAGGCAGTCGATCGTCTGATCCAAACTCAGAGAAGCAAGGCAAAGGAGCTGCAGGATCTACGACTTATGCACATAAAGATACGGAACGCAGTGGCTGAGAAGCACGCGGCGATAAAGGCGATGGACAGGATCGGCGATAACTACACCCTGATCGAGTTTGAGCAGCTGAAGATTGAGAACCAGAGCCATGCAGACAAGATAGAGGAGCGTGAGGAGGACCTGGCCAGGCTCAGGAGGAAGTGCTCAGGCGCCATCCAGTGCCTAGCGCACGTCAGGGAGAAGAGCACGTCGGTAGAGATCAACATCAAGCTGATGAAGGACAGCCTGATGAAGGCAGAAGATGAGACTACAGAAGTAAGTTGTTTGAGTCTACTTGAAGGTCTTCAATTTAACCGTACACTTGCTTCTATGCCTAATCTCTTTCTGCCACCTCTTTGATGTTATCTACCATCTTTCAGTTGCTCATATGCCTACTCTCTGTCTGCCATGTCTTTGATGTTATCTAGCTATCTTTCACTTGCTCCTATAACTACTCTCTCTTTGACAGCTCTGTGATGTTACCTAGCTATCTTTCAGTTGCTTCTATGCCTACTCTCTTTCTGCCATCTCTATGATGTTATCTACCCATCTTCCATTTGCTCCTATGCCTACTCTCTTTTTGCACCTCTTTGATGTTATCTTTCACTTGCTCCTAGGCCTACTCTCTTTCTGCCACCTCTTTGATGGTATCTAGCCATGTTCCACATGCTCCTATATCTACTTTCTTTCTGCCACATCTTTGATGTTATCTACCCATCTTCCAGTTGCTCCTATACCTACTCTCTTTCTGCATATCTTTGATGTTATCTCCCACTTGCTCCTATGCCTACTCTCTTTCTGCCACCTCTTTGATGTTATCTAACCATCTTCCAGTTGCTTTTATACCTACTCTCTTTCTACCATATTTTTGATGTTATCTACCCATCTTCCAGTTGCTCCTATGCCTACTCTCTTTCTGCACCTCTTTGATGTTATCTTCCACTTGCTCCTATACCTACTCTCTTTCTGCCACATTTTTGATGTTATCTATCCATCTTCCAGTTGCTCCTATGCCTACTCTCTTTCTGCACCTCTTTGATGTTATCTTCCACTTGCTCCTATACCTACTCTCTTTCTGCCACATTTTTGATGTTATCTACCCATCTTCCAGTTGCTCCTATGCCTACTCTCTTTCTGAGACCTCTTTGATGTTATCTAGCCACCTTCCAGTTGCTCCTATACCTACTGTCTTTCATTAGAGTAAAGTCAGGCACAAAAGGCCTCAATATACAATGATGCTGCAAAAATGTTTTCATTCTTAACAAAATTAGAAGCTACAGAAGAAAAGATTCGTGAAGGAATTTACGCTTTATGGCAAACATATTCTGAAGATGTGAACATGAATCTTGTAGGATTTTTTTTTAATTTTTTCCCCACTTACAACTTAATTTCAACCACAACTTGCAATTGTTTTAATAAACACTCGTTTCAATAGCATATTGTAAGAGTTTCATCAGCAGAAACAATTGATTTGACAAAAAAAAGAATTATCCAATTACCAAATTGAATAAAAATGTTTCACTGCCATAAATAAAGATTGATTTACAATTGTTTGAACAAACACACGTTTCAATAGCATATTGCAAAGAGTTTCATCAGCAGAAACAATTGATTTTACAAAAAAAAAGAATTATTCAAGCTACCAAAAACAATCAAAATGTTTCACTGCCATGAAAAAGATTGATATACAATTTTTTGACAAACACACACGTTTCAATAGCATATTGCGAAGAGTTTCATCAGCAGAAACAATTGATTTTACAAAAAAAAAGAATTATTCAAGCTACCAAAATCAATCAAATGCTTCACTGCCATAAAAAAGATTGATTTACAATTGTTTTGACAAATACACACGTTTCAATAGCATATTGCAAAAAGTTTCATCAGCAGAAACAATTGATATTACAAAAAAAATAATTATTCAAGCTACCAAAATCACTCAAAATGTTTCATTGCCATAAAAAAGATTGTTTACAATTGTTTCGACAATCACACGTTTCAGTAGCATATTGCAAGTGTTTCAACAGCAAAAACAACTGATTTTACAAAAAAAAGCCACCAAAATTAATAAAAATGTTGCACTGCTATTAAAAAACATTGATTTTAGTGCGAAAAACGTTGCTTCATTAGAAATAGCAGTTGTTTCAACTATAATTGTTTCATCAGCAAAAGGGAATTGTTTTATCGGCCAAAAACAATTGTTTCAACAGTAACTGACAATAAGTATTATCGACATTGAGCTATTGAATCGTATTCTGCACTGAACATGACAAATGGGTACAAATATTTGTCACAAACAATGCTAAACTATCTATCAATTTCTTCATCAACAAAACAATTGTTTCAACACAAAAACAATTGATTTGACGAGAATTAATTATTTGAACCACCAAAATCTTGCCGTAACAAAAATGTTTCATCTACATCCAAAAACGATTGTTTCAACTGCGAAAAAAATATTGTTTCATCAGCTGGAAGCAATTGTTTGATCAACAATAAGCACGTGTTTCAACAGCATAATTCTGATAAAAAGTATTATTGATATTTAGCTATTGCATAGAATTCTTCAATGTTCTTTACAAGTGAGGAACAAAAATATAAGTAATGTATGATTTGTTTTATCAACAAAACAAGTGTTTCAACTGCAAGAACAATTGATTTAATATTCTTATTTATGAATAGGAAAGACACTGCAAACTGTTTCTTATTTCCTTGCGTTGCTTCACATATTATTTTGGTTTGTGCATTCTTCTGCATTCTCTGCATGTGTCCCCATCATCCTAACTATCGCTCTTCAATATAGTCTTCCATACTTCTTATTTGCAGTTTTCTTCTGACCAATTTACTTCTTATTTTGTCCATTATCGTTACCCCATATACTCCTCTTAAGTACTCGTTATTTCCTTGCGTTGCTTCCCATATTATTTTGGTTTGTGCATTCTTCTCCATTCTCTGCATGTGTCCCCACCATCCTATCTGTCGCTCTTCAATGTAGTCTTCCGTACTTCTTATTTGCAGTTTTCTTCTGCCAATTCACTTCTTATTTTGTCTATTATCGTTACCCCATATACTCCTCTTAAGTACTTCATTCTTTCCTTGCGTTGCTTCCCACATTATTTTGGTTTGTGCATTCTTCTCCATTCTCTGCATGTGTCCCCACCATCCTATCTGTCGCTCTTCAATGTAGTCTTCCATACTTCTTATTTGCAGTTTTCTTGTGACCAATTCACTTCTTATTTTGTCCATGATCGTTACCCCATATACTCCTCTTAAGTACTTCATTTCTGCAGCTCTTATTTTACTGTTTTGTGTTTCTTAGTTCTTAGTTTTTTTAATTTAATTTGCTTTGATTGTTGCGTGTGTTTATTGCAGATGAGGGAGAGGATGAACGAGCTGAAGCAGCAGCGCGACTTCTACCGCCTGGGCACGCAGAGGATGAGGGAGGAGAACGGGCTGATGACCAAGGACAAGCTCCTGATGGACATGGAGGACGCGATGGTGACATCGCAGGAGCTGGAGAAGCTGCTGCAGCAGAAGCGCGACCTCCTGGAGGAGAGCAAGGAGCAGCTGGCCGCGCTCAGGGAGAACCTCGAGAATGAGAAGAGGCGCCGGAGGGCGTTGGAGGCGACCTCGATGGCCAAGAATAAGAAGAAGTCTGAGGTGAAGAAGAAGCACCGAGTGAGGCCGACTATCGCCGTCCCTGTGATTGACATCCTTCCGTGATAGTGGAAGTTTATCTCTGATGATGCGCATTGCACACGTGTGCCTGGGTCAAAGAACGGTCGCTTTTGTATATTTCCATTGGCGCTCAATGTTTCTAGGGATCAATAGAAATTAGTTCGATTCCGCGCAAAGTCTTCGAGGAAGATTGTCATGGCGGACGAAAAAACCTTGCTGCTGCCGAAGAAAGGCGCCCAAACTTCTATCTGTAAAGGTACGTGGAGCGCGCCCAATTAATAGGTTAGGTTTATCTGGTAGATAACCCATTTGACCTTAAGATACGAGCCGAAATCGTTTCGTCTAAGAAAATTTTACTGGAATAAATTTTTTGCAAACAAACTTAAATCTGTGTGCATTATTCATAGCGGATCTAAAGAAAAGTGTACACACGCTAATATCCCCAAGAATGCAATTAGAGTAATTGATAGTTGCACGCGTTATGTCTTTCACGTGCGCGCGATTTGTTTACATTCCCATTCTTAATTTGCTGGTCGCATCCGACAATAACACGCGTCCGATGGCAACCTTCTGGCAGGTTATCTTTTAATTTATTTCTCGAAAAATGTGCCCCATTATCATTCACAAAGTGTAGGCGGAGGCTTTTGATTCGGCCGAAGGAAAATCCTCATAAGACGCGCTTTTTGAATATTGATGGGTCCTTCTTATGGTCACAGGAATCGTTACACTGCCAACCTTGGCCTTGTTGGTCACACGAAGCTTATCAGACGTCTTCCTCATGCATTCGTGATTCAATCCTTTTTTTTTAAATTAATATATTAACAAATTGATATATTGAGATATATATATATATATATATATATATATATATATATATATATATATATATATATATATATATATATATATATATATCTATAAATTAAAAATAAAGTTAAATTAAATTAAAGTGAAAATAAATTATTATTAATTATATTACAATCAATTGTAATTATAATATCAATAACAATGTCATCGAACGATATCCATCTCTCGGGCTAAAGCCCTCGGGCTGGATTTCAGTCCTCCGGGCGTAATCATCCTAATAACGCCCTTGGTGCATAAATACCTAAAACAGCCCTTACTGCATCACGGAATTTACCGTGGTGCTGCAGATGTTTTATGCTGTGTATTGTTGTTTATGTTATTTATTGCTATTATTATTATACCTGTTGAAATGTATGGCAAATGCCTCTGTATCATTATGTACGGCAAACGCACAATAAAGATTGCATTGTATTGAAATGTATTGTTATATTGTCACTTCAAGCAATTTTATTATTGTGAACAATTCCAGGAATCTCTGATAAAATTTTGATGGAATTTGATTGACGCGAGAGTACAAATAAATAAACGGTACCTGTCAAAAATTATTCTCAGAAATTGAAATACACTCAATTTAATGTTCATCTATTTCTGCTAATCATATTTTGATATTATTTTTAACTACCGAAGGAATTGGTGCGAAATCGGTTTATCAGTTACTGAACATTTATCTGATAGATAATTTTAATATTCAATACCAGATTTGTATAAAGTGTGCCGGAAGATACTTCATCTATTAATTTTACAAAGATTAAATTATAAGTAAGTTAGAAAATTGAATAATTAACTTTCCAAGGTGACAGGTATCGGTTTATCAGTTACTGAACATTTATCTGATGGATAGTTTTAATATTCAATACCAGATTTGTATAAAGTGTGCCTGAAGATACTTCATCTATAAATTTTAAAAAGATTATGTCATAAGTAAGTTAGAAAATTGAATGATTAACTTTCCAAGGTGACAGGTATCGGTTTATCAGTTACTGAACATTTATCTGATGGATAGTTTTAATATTCAATACCAGATTTGTATAAAGTGTGCCTGAAGATACTTCATCTATAAATTTTAAAAAGATTATGTCATAAGTAAGTTAGAAAATTGAATGATTAACTTTCCAAGGTGACAGGTATCGGTTTATCAGTTACTGAACATTTATCTGATGGATAGTTTTAATATTCAATACCAGATTTGTATAAAGTGTGCCTGAAGATACTTCATCTATAAATTTGACAAAGATTATGTCATAAGTAAGTTAGAAAATTGAATGATTAACTTTCCAAGGTGACAGGTATAGGTTTATCAGTTACTGAATATTTATCTGATGGATAGTTTTAATATTCAATACCAGATTGGTATAAAGTGTGCCTGAAGATACTTCATCTATAAATATTACAAAGATTATGTCATAAGTAAGTTAGAAAATTGAATGATTAACTTTCCAAGGTGACAGGTATCGGTTTATCAGTTACTGAATATTTATCTGATGGATAATTTTAATATTCAATACCAGATTTGTATAAAGTGTGCCTGAAGATACTTCATCTATAAATTTTACAAAGATTATGTCATAAGTAAGTTAGAAAATTGAATGATTAACTTTCCAAGGTGACAGGTATAGGTTTATCAGTTACTGAATATTTATCTGATGGATAGTTTTAATATTCAATACCAGATTGGTATAAAGTGTGCCTGAAGATACTGCATCTATAAATATTACAAAGATTATGTCATAAGTAAGTTAGAAAATTGAATGATTAACTTTCCAAGGTGACAGGTATCGGTTTATCAGTTACTGAATATTTATCTGATGGATAATTTTAATATTCAATACCAGATTTGTATAAAGTGTGCCTGAAGATACTTCATCTATAAATTTTACAAAGATTATGTCATAAGTAAGTTAGAAAATTGAATGATTAACTTTCCAAGGTGACAGGTATAGGTTTATCAGTTACTGAATATTTATCTGATGGATAGTTTTAATATTCAATACCAGATTGGTATAAAGTGTGCCTGAAGATACTTCATCTATAAATATTACAAAGATTATGTCATAAGTAAGTTAGAAAATTGAATGATTAACTTTCCAAGGTGACAGGTATCGGTTTATCAGTTACTGAATATTTATCTGATGGATAATTTTAATATTCAATACCAGATTTGTATAAAGTGTGCCTGAAGATACTTCATCTATAAATTTGACAAAGATTGTGTCATAAGTAAGTTAGAAAATTGAATGATTAACTTTCTAAGGTGACAAGTATCGGTTTATCAGTTTCTGAACGTTTATCTGATGGATAGTTTTAATATTCAATACCAGATTTGTATAAAGTGTGCCTGAAGATACTTCATCTATCAATTTGACAAAGATTATGTCATAAGTAAGTTAGAAAATTGAATGATTAACTTTCCAAGGTGACAGGTATCGGTTTATCAGTTACTGAACATTTATCTGACGGATAGTTTTAATATTCAATACCAGATTTGTATAAAGTGTGCCTGAAGATACTTCATCTATAAATTTGACAAAGATTATGTCATAAGTAAGTTAGAAAATTGAATGATTAACTTTCCAAGGTGACAGGTATCGGTTTATCAGTTACTGAACATTTATCTGATGGATAATTTTAATATTCAATACCAGATTTGTATAAAGTGTGCCTGAAGATACTTCATCTATAAATTTTACAAAGATTATGTCATAAGTAAGTTAGAAAATTGAATGATTAACTTTCCAAGGTGACAGGTATCGGTTTATCAGTTACTGAACATTTATCTGATGGATAGTTTAAATATTCAATACCAGATTTGTATAAAGTGTGCCTGAAGATACTTCATCTATAAATTTTACAAAGATTATGTCATAAGTAAGTTAGAAAATTGAATGATTAACTTTCCAAGGTGACAGGTATCGGTTTATCAGTTACTGAACATTTATCTGATGGATAATTTTAATATTCAATACCAGATTTGTATAAAGTGTGCCTGAAGATACCTCATCTATAAATTTTACAAAGATTATGTCATAAGTAAGTTAGAAAATTGAATGATTAACTTTCCAAGGTGACAGGTATCGGTTTATCAGTTACTGAACATTTATCTGATGGATAATTTTAATATTCAATACCAGATTTGTATAAAGTGTGCCTGAAGATACTTTCTTTATAAATTTGACAAAGATTATGTCATAAGTAAGTTATAAAATTAAATGATTAACTTTCCAAGGTGACAGGTATCGGTTTATCAGTTGCTGAACATTTATCTGATGGATAGTTTTTAAATTGAATGCGAGGTTTGTATACAGTATGCCTGAAGGTAATTCCTCTGAAATTTTGACGAAGATTATGTTCTAAATAAGTGAGAAAATCGATTGTTTAACTTTAAATTTGGTGTTTTGAACCGTAAAGGAATTCCCAACAAATTGATATGCAGAATGCAGTAAACCGTAATTACACAATTGACTTTGGAAGATGGTTAATGTACAAGAGGCGGCGATCAGAAAAAGCCGGTGGCCCCCTTCAATGACAAAGGCGAGAGAAAAATTCCGGGCTCTGAATGGAGCACCACGTCAAGGCGATAAGCCCCCCTCAAGTCCCCGGACATTTTTGCGCGTTTCCCCTTGGCCGTACACAATCGACACCAATTAATTAATTTGCTAATGCCCGGCTAATCAGGATCGCATATCAGCCCGATTATCGCGTCGGTGCACGATTTGCGTACGTTATGAAATCTTGCAATGTTCGCAGAAACGGTTTTATTTCATATTGATTGTTCATATTTGATTGATTAGTCATCTAGAGCAGATTTCATTCAATGATATTGAACACTTGTAGTTCGAATTAGGTGAGCTAAAGTGGGCGTCCGCATGTAATTAATTAACGAGTAGATACAAATTACTTTGGAATAAAGTTGCACTGACACCCAAATTTTGCCTGGCGAGGGCCTGGCCCTCGGCGTCGGAGAGTAGGGTGGGTGCAAAAAAGGGCTCCACGTAATTTTACCTCGTGCGTTGCTTCGTACTAAGAGTCTCCACGATTGTGTTCGAAATGCTCAAAATGTCTACGTCAAATACTCTGAAGTGATAAATTTAGCGATTTGAAGAAAAACTTCTTGCCTCGAATGCCTGCAAGCCGTTCGCACTCTAAACCTTCCGCAGGTTTCGCAACCCACAAACCTAAATGAGTAATTTCGCTCGGTGGTTTTTCGATAAGGAGACCACGTGGGGTTGTTGATCGTGAACGCTTATCGGAGAGGAGATCAACGGCAAACACCTTTATCGCCACCTTTCAATGGACCGAAACAATGAGCGCACACGTTCATTTTTAGATTGCCATCTCTCTGTTTGCCCTGATAAGGTGCAATTGCCGCCAGATTTGCGAGCTCCTGCTCAATCCTCTTAATGCTTCCTCGAATCTCCGAGAGAAATCCACGGGCAAACAGAAAACTCGAAGGTAAGCTGCGAAAGTCCGACGGCAAACACAGAAAAAAGTTAAACAAAGCTGTAAAATTGCGTAATTGGTAGTAAATTAGTATAGTACGTTTACGAGAATGTGAATTCTGACGTGGAAAAAAGGTTTATTATAATTGTTAATTCGGAATCGAATAACTCTATGAGGGAGGATTTCCAGGACTGGTATGGTGTTTTCACTTGAAATTGAAAACGTACCTGCAATGAGGGTTTATTACGGTCAAGGGTTCTCCATTGTATGGCGTGCTGCGAAGAGGCGAGCGTCCAGGAACGTAACCAAATAATTCGACGAAGATGCTACTTAATTGTTTTCTCTTCGATATATACACAATTACATCACTATGATTATAATATAAAAATGATTTATTAATTAAATTGAATTCAATAATCTTACAACTATCTACATCGTTTTTTATGAGTCGCCGGACGTAATTCGTTTTACAATTTTACAATTCGATATAATTACAAGACTACAGACGCTAGTAGATAATTAAGAGCCGTCACCTAGGAAGCGGTTTTAAAAGGATTATACATTCGCCCATGCAATTATAGTTCATTGTACCTTAATTGCTGGGCGAATATGCAGACAATCAGTTAAGGCTGCCTCAAATAGTCTTTTTCTCAAATAGTCTATATCTGTCTTTCAGTCGGTGTTAACCTTTACATTGCAACAGTACTCATTTTACATACGTGTGCATATAATCATTTATAAACTTGTGAAAAGGTAGAGTTTATTAAGATGGAAACGTCGTTAAGTGAAACTGCAACAATTATTTCATCAATTTATAATGACACTCAGTTCGACGATCTATTTCAATTATGCGAGGAAAGAAGCCATTCCGAAAGTTTTGTTGAAGAATCCCTTCGACAGTCTGCAGAGGGAAGCTGTTCTCAAATTGATTTTGATAAATTTCAAAACAACCATCATCAAATGGACACATCAACTATCGAAAATGAAAATCAGGGATTAATAAAGCATGCTTTTCTTTCAACTGATACTAAAAGGATGGTCGTAAATATTTATAACACCCTTATAAGCGAGAATCATGCATCTCCACTGCAAGGAATTTCCATTCTGACAGGAATATCATATTCAACGGTTTGAAGAATAATTACGAAAGGACCTCTAGAAAGGAAAAGAAGAATAAGTTCCAAATTTACCGAAATAGACTGATCGCCACGGGGATCAAAAATATAATTTACAATTCTTATAAATCAGGTAACGTCCCCACGGTCCAATTTATTTTGGAAACTCTTGGAAATGATTTTCCATATAAGGAAACTACTTTGTATAAATACCTACTTAGTCAGGGTTTTAAGTATAAAACTTTTGACAAACGAATTGACATCATGGAATCGCCGAGATTGCAAAAAGAGCGATTAGAATATTTATCTAAAATAAACGAATATAGAAATGGAGGGAGATCGATAATTTATTTGGATGAAACATGGTTCGATACTCACAACGTCGTTTCCAAGGGATGGGTCGATAATACAAATAAGTATCACCTTAGAGCAACGTGCAATAGAGGAAAAAGAATTGTTATTCTTCATGCAGGAGGAGACGCAGGTTTTGTGTCAAATAGTTTGCTCTTATCAGTCAAGAATATTGCATCAAGCTCGTTAGACTATCATCAGGATATGAAAGCCAAATTATTTGAAAATTGGTATCGCAATCAATTATTGCCCTACATACCCAATAACTCAATGGATAATGCAACTCACCACTCAGAGCAAAGTAATAAAATCCCAACCGCCGCATCCAATAAAGGCGATATTGCGGATTTTTGCATTCAAAATGGTATTGTTATTCCCCTAAGTACAAAGAAAAAAACATTTTTAGAACTTATAAAAAAACAAAATTTCAAAAAAAAACGCATGTGGTTGATAAGATGGCAGAAGAATTTGGTCACCAAGTGTTGCACCTTCCACCTTATTACTGTATCTTCAATCCAATTGAGCTGATATGGTCAACTTTAAAAAGAAACTTGCGGAAAAATAATGCACATCCCAAAATGAGTGAAGAAACAATTCAACTTCTTCAGCGAGAATGCAACAACATTTCAAGTACCATTTGGAAAAACTGCATCGATCATGTGATTAAAATTGAAAACGATTATAGGACGCTTAGTGTACCAAATCTAATTATTAATGTTCAAAGTGAAAGTGATAGCGATGAATCTTGTTGTGCGGAATAATATTTGCTTGTTACATTGCGATTCATGAAAAAATTAGCTGATGTTAACGTCGTTAATTTTTTAACGCAATGAGCAAGTCAATAATGTTAAGGGCAACTTAAGTTATTTGTTTCGCGAATCATACTGTATATAAATGTTCTATGAAATTATAACTACATTTGTAAAACGCAATTAATTATATGTACACTTAAAAATACAATGAAAAGTACAATTTAATGATAATGAATCGCTAATGTTAATTTTCTACGAGGCACTGAATCTGTGTTTTCTGATGCCGGCTCTGGACTCTGTTCTCTTCCCATTGCCCGTCATAAAATTCCGTTCGCACAATAGAGCGCAATAAACACCCTTCGTAGGTAGATTTTCAATTTCAAGTAAAAATAGTATACCAAATAATTGTATCTTTGTTTTACATTATTTGCACGATCAATAATAATGTATTCACTAGGGCAAATAGGGTCGTAGAATGTGTGTCCAGTTTCTGGTACCAGCCCTGGACATAAACATGCCTATACCTGTAACCAGTCATAAAATTTCGAACACACAATAGACCTCAATAAACTTTTTTACTAGGTCAGAAGGTTGCTTTTCTTGCTTTACGTATATTTGCTGTGCATGCCCATTTGGAGCACTGATTTAAGCCTCTGACTCTCAATTAATGTTTTGGGTCCAACCCTGCACCTAAGGGCACTAAAATTCTGCTGTTTCTCACTGTAGTCTCACAAGGGACACTTGAGACTTATTTTCTTCCCCTCTCACTGTAATCTTACAAGGGACTCTTGAGACTTATTTTCTTCCCTATCTCCTAATGCCATTGTTTTTTTTTTTAAGTAATAATAATTATTTTTCTCTACAGACTTGTAGATTATATTGACGTCTTTTGTGGCGCACTTACCTTGACTTTCAGGTAACAGAAGCAGGCCGAATCGCGGGAATCATCGCGAATGCTGTAAACACCAAAAATTAGCATCCTTGGTTTCGGTTTGTCGCTACAAGATCATATGCGGTTACATGAACGAGCATTGTTATGTAATGTATGGCCCATTTTCGTGTTTTACAGGCGTCGGTTTTCCTAGAACACGAATTGTTTAATGACACGCTCGTAATAACGAATCATGAATATAAAGTTTGCAATTCAAGTCCAGGTGGCAAATTGATTAGTTGCAACGAAAACCGTACACGAGGTATTGTTTATGAAACGTTAAGCATGCATTATGGTGCATGCTTAATTAGAGTGTTACGTCTTATCATCGTAAATCATGGGTTGTCAATTTTTTTTTACATCATTTTTATGAGAGGCATCCAATGTGTTATGTTCTCCCCCCTTTGAACTTTTTCATTTCTGAATTTTTTTCTAAAATTTACATATTTCGTATTTGTATGCCAATTATTCGTGACTACAATGATCTCAGATAGAATACACCATAAATGCTACAGAACTTCCCAGAGTTCGAATTTGGAAAAATCGTATGAGAGAAAAAAAGTCACGTTACTCCCCCCTCTGAACTTTTTCATTTCTGAAAAAATTTCTAAAATTTACATATTTCGTATTTGTATGCTAATTATTCGTGGCTACGTGGATCTCAGGTAGAATACACCATAAATGCTACAGAACTTCCCAAAGTTCGAATTTGGAAAAATCGTATGAGAGAAAAAAAAGTCACGTTACTCCCCCCTCTGAACTTTTTCATTTCTGAAAAAATTTCTAAAATTTACATATTTCGTATTTGTATGCTAATTATTCGTGGCTACATGGATCTCAGGTAGAATACACCATAAATGCTACAGAACTTCCCAAAGTTCGAATTTGGAAAAATCGTATGAGAGAAAAAAAAGTCACGTTACTCCCCCCTCTGAACTTTTTCATTTCTGAAAATATTTCTATAATTTACATATTTCGTATTTGTATGCTAATTATTCGTGGCTACGTGGATCTCAGGTAGAATACACCATAAATGCTGCAGAACTTCCCAAAGTTCGAATTTGGAAAAATCGTGTGAGAGAAAAAAAAGTCACGTTACTCCCCCCTCTGAACTTTTTCATTTCTGAGAAATTTTCTAAAATTTACATATTTCGTATTTGTATGCTAATTATTCGTGGCTACATGGATCTCAGGTAGAATACACCATAAATGCTACAGAACTTCCCAAAGTTCGAATTTGGAAAAATCGTGTGAGAGAAAAAAAAGTCACATTACTCCCCCCTCTGAACTTTTTCATTTCTGAGAAATTTTCTAAAATTTACATATTTCGTATTTGTATGCTAATTATTCGTGGCTACATGGATCTCAGGTAGAATACACCATAAATGCTACAGAACTTCCCAAAGTTCGAATTTGGAAAAATCGTATGAGAGAAAAAAAAGCCACGTTACTCCCCCCTCTGAACTTTTTCATTTCTGAGAAATTTTCTAAAATTTACATATTTCGTATTTGTATGCTAATTATTCGTGGCTACATGGATCTCAGGTAGAATACACCATAAATGCTACAGAACTTCCCAAAGTTCGAATTTGGAAAAATCGTATGAGAGAAAAAAAAGCCACGTTCTCCCCCCTCTGAACTTTTTCATTTCTGAGAAATTTTCTAAAATTTACATATTTCGTATTTGTATGCTAATTATTCGTGGCTACATGGATCTCAGGTAGAATACACCATAAATGCTACAGAACTTCCCAAAGTTCGAATTTGGAAAAGTCGTATGAGAGAAAAAAAGGCACGTTACTCCCCCCTCTGAACTTTTTCATTTCTGAGAAATTTTCTAAAATTTACATATTTCGTATTTGTATGCTAATTATTCGTGGCCACGTGGATCTCAGGTAGAATACACCATAAATGCTACAGAACTTCCCAAAGTTCGAATTTGGAAAAATCGTATGAGAGAAAAAAAGTCACGTTACTCCCCCCTCTGAACTTTTTCATTTCTGAAAAAAATTCTAAAATTTATATATTTCCTACATTTGCTTTGGCAATGATTTTTAAGATTTTTGAACAATTCTTCACCTCACCAACAAATATTCAGCTCTTACCAACTATTTTTGCCTTTGTGTCTTCGTGTAACATCCAATATTTGGTTAGAGCCGTGGGCAATGTTGAGCCCATGGGCCTAATTTGCTCGTTCAAATTACTGGCACTAATGGTACTGATTCCAAAGATAAATTTGTTCTAATTTATAGCAATATCATGTAACGTTTTATACAATTGTTATCCAAATCACTCCTAATAACCTTTCTAAGAATCTCATCAACATTAAAATGCTAACCGATGATTTTCGAACATCCGGCCATCAATAGCACCGCCTCACCAGCATTCAATTTACAGTATGATTACTGCATGATTACGCGAACATGTAATTAAAAATAAATCACTAAAGTGAAACGGCCAAATACTAACTGGTCTGCAATGTTAACCGCAACAATAGCATTGCATTCCTCGCATTTTCCACGATGTTAAAATTACAAATCGAAATTTTATGAAAACAGTAATGAATAATGACACAAAGGTACAAGATTTATGCTTTTGATTCGCAAAATTTTAACGTACGAGAGAAAACAGATTTTATAAAAATTATAATGAATAATGACACAAAGATTTTTGCGATTTTTTGCTTTTGATTTGAAAAATCTTAACGGATGTGAAAGAAAATATGGCAAAGTGGAGAGAATATTTTAACGAACTCTTAAGGGAAGACAGACAAGCGAAGACAGCCTAGGAAAACAACATATAAAAAACAGAAGAAGAAGATGAAGAAATAACAATTACGGAATTACAAATCTTTAATTATCTTTTACAAATCTGCTTTGAAGCTTAATTATAAAAATAGTTTTAATCATCATTCTCATACAATTGGAGGGTAGATGGGCACAACTATAATCATCCCCTCAAATATGGTTATCAATAATAATTATACAGTTTTTTTTTAACACAGATTTCAAATGTTCCAGTTAATTCATAATTTATCATCAATATAGTGATCATAATGATAAAGTGATGTGATGTATTCAAGGGAGGATGGGGAACATACAAGCGGCCCGGGAACAAACTTTTATCGGCCCATTTTGCATTCACATAAAATTGCAATAATACCATATAATCAAAATAATAATCATACTTCAAAATACGACAAATATGTAAAAATCAAAAATACTTTACAATAAATAATTTAAAATTGAATATGTTATTTTTATTTTTAAAATATATTAAAATGTATTATCAGAGACATAACACCTCTGAGGATGGCTAATAAAAGCCGAAACAAGTTGGGTGAAGAACATCAAATAAAAAGATTGCATAACTAAGAGAAAGTACTCCCCATAAAGAAAAAATCAATATAAAATTTCATACCGTAAGTTTTTCATAATACTTATTTATTTATTAATACAGAGGTTCCTAAAGTGTGCGATTACTGTACTGCTTTCAATCATATTAAATAAAATATGAAAAGATTAGGTAATTAGAATTCATGCTTTGACTAAGAAAATTTAATTGTAATTATAAAATCTTCATTAAAATTACCAAGTTTTATTAGACCCAGCATTTTTTTTTTTAATTATTGGAGTTTTATCCCGAAAGCATATCCCTCACAAAGTTGTTAAAATGTTATTTGCAGAAAATTTTTGAACATGAAAGAAAAAAATTTAAATGTAATTTTCAACATTATTACTTTTACAAATTTTACAGTACAAATTATAATTTAAATTGTAAAATATTAATCAAAACACAAAATCGTCATTTGCATTACACAATTTATATTGAAAATTATAATAATAATAATAATATTTACTAGCGGGAGAACCTGCATAATATACACATAAAAATTAAAAATAAAAACTTACTAAATGAAAATGAACTTGAAACTTGATTTGAATTTTTACATGAAAGTAAAAAAGTATATTATAAATTTCAAAACTCAAATGAAATAACAAAGTTATCATGATAAATGATAGAATTTAGTTGGAAATTATAAAATTCTTATAGTAAATTCGAAAATATTAATTATAAATTTCAATGTTAAATTAAAATTTTACATTTTTAGTATAAATTATAAAAAAAACTTTATGCTTAAAACATATAACTCACTAAGTTATTAATATTCTGACAGAAATTTGCAAAAATACTAATGCAAAATATAAAATTATGTACAAAATTACAAAGAGAAGCTATGAAGTTTTCATTGCAAATGACAAATTTTGATATTTTATTACAAATTGCAAGTTCATCAAACCATAAAATTCTCATTGAAATATCTCGCTTATACACTGCAATGAATTGGAAATTACAAAATTTTCATTAGAATTGTTTAATATAATTTCTAGACTTTTCATAAATTGTAAAGATCAATGGAATCTGAGAGTTTTTTTATTCTAATTTATAACGTCTTTCCCCAGAAATCATATTCCTTGAAATTGTGTTAACCATTTCATAGAAATTCGCAAAAAATATAATGGATGGTGTAATATGTTGATTAAAATGATAGAATTTAGTTGGAAATTATAAAATTCTTATAGTAAATACGAAAATATTAATTATAGATTTCAATGTTAAAATAAAATTTGAAATTATTAGTATAAATTATAAAAAACTTTATCCTCAAAACAAATAACTCACTAAGTTATTAATATTCTGACAGAAATTTGCAAAAATATTAATGCAAAATACAAAATTATGTACAAAATTACAAAGAGAAGCTATGAAGTTTTCATTGCAAATGACAAATTTTGATATCTTATTACAAATTGCAGGTTCACCAAACCATAAAATTCTCATTGAAATATCTCGCTTGTACACTGCAATGAATTGGAAATTACAAAATTTTCATTAGATTTGTTTAATACAATTTCTAGACTTTTCATAAATTGTAAAGATCAATGGAATCTGCGAGTTTTTTATTCAAATTCATAACGTCTTTCCCCAGAAATCATATTCCTTGCAAATGTATTAACAACCATTTCATAGAAATTCGCAAATAATATAACGGATGGTGTAAAATGTTCATTAAAATGTTTTTAAATTCAAAATGATGAATGTTTCGAAATTTTGATGATGGATTTCAGTATTTCAATAGAAATTATGGAGAATTAATTCTAAATTTCAAATGTTTTAGAATTTGTAAACGTTGAATATAAATTGGAACATTGTAGTGAAAATTGCAAAGTTTTTATTATGAATACAATGTTTCAATGGAATTAGAAAACAATCATAAAGTATAAATAAGTTTACATTATCACTATAACAAATACAATAATAAATAAGCAAATAAGTAAATAAAGAAATAAATCAGTTTTATTGGAATTATGTAATTTTCTTTGTGACTTTCATCATTCATCATTCTAAATTACCAAATTGCAATAACTTTATGAAAATTTCATTGTTAATTGATAAATTTTAAAGTATAAATATGTTTACATTAACACTATAACAAATACAATAATAAAGAAGTAAATAAGTAAATAAAGAAATAAATCAGTTTTATTGGAATTATGTAATTTTCGTTGTGACTTTCATCATTCATCATTCTAAATTACAAAATTGCAATAACTTTATGAAATTTTTATTGTTAATTGATAAATTTCACTGTAAAATGTAAAAAATTCAACATTCGTATTATAAATTACAACATTTCAGCAGCGATTATGAAAATTTTATTGTAAATTGCCAAAATTTCACTATAAAATGCAAAATGTCATTGGCATTTCCAAAATTTGTATCGAGTTGTTAAAATGTTTATAGTTATTTGTAGAAAATTTTATGAAAATAAACTTAGGTGGAAATTACGAACTTTTCATTAGAGATTACAAAATGTTTATTAGATATTATGAAATTCTTATTATAAATACTAACATTTTACTACATATACATTTTCCTTGCAAATTGGAACATTTTATTAAAAATTGCAAAAAGCTAATCAAACCACAGCATATTAAAATTAAATCATGTCGATTGTAAAATAAATTTACAAAAGCTTCAAAATTTTCAATACATTTTTTTATTAGAAATACCAATTTTTTTATAAATTACAAAGATTAATGGAACCTGCCAATTTTTAGTTGAAAAATATAACGGCTATCTACACAATTTATATTCCTCGCCAAATTATTTCATATTTCATAAAAATTTGCAAAAAATATTATGGAAACGGAATGGATCCATGGAAAATCCTAGTTCAAAAGGGGAGCTGCGAGGCGAAAAAGTTTGGGAACCACTGTGTTAATACATATATAAACAATCTTTATTAGGCTATCGACCACATGGGGTCTTTCCGCCTTGTGTTAATACATTAAATAAAAATTATTAATAAACTTGTCGTGGGATCTGGGAAAATTCTGGGGCTTCCGGCCCAACATTCGGGATGGCTACCGGCCAACCGGGAAATTTCCCATTTTCCCGTATGGCCCATCCGCCCCTGGATGTATTCATAATGCCCTCAGATTAAGTTAGTGGATGATTATTGTATGATTATCCGCTCTTCATCCTATCAAAATTTCATGTAAATTGAAGAATTGAACGTCCAATTTCTTGCAATGACTACACCTTTACAAACCTGCTTTGAAGCTTAATTATACAAATAGTTTTAATCATCATTTGCATAAAATTGGAGGGTGGTATACTCATTCCCTCAAATATGATCATCAATAATAAATATACAGTTTAAAAAAAAATGTTTTACATAAGACAGGTCAGTTCGTTAGTACATACATACATCAAATAAAATATAATAAAGTAAGATTAAATGCTTCAGCAGTATATGAAGTATAGATGTGAAGATAGATATGAAGTATATGAAGTATATGAAGCAGTAATAAATTGTTATAATTGTTTTTCTTTCTCTAAGCTAAGAATTTATAGCGATTTCTTTCGATTTTTTTTTTGCAAATCCTTAGAGCTGGCGACAAGTCATTTCCTGGCGATATATATATATATATATATATATATATATATATATATATATATATATATATATATATATATATATATATATATATATATATATATATGTATATATATATATACATGTATATATATATATATATATATATGTATATATATATATATATTTTTTTTTTCTTAAGATAAGTAAACCCTATTCACATGACTATGACGCCTAACTCAGTCATCAGCAATCTCGCATTTTATACGGATTACGTGAGTAATTTCTCCTTTATCAATTGATAGTTCCACTATCGGCAATTCACCCATAATTTCGATTAAATGAGTGCACATTCCCGAGTTTTTTTGTTACAAAAATTTATTGTAATCATGAAATTGCGATATGAAAACGATTTGGCACTTTGTTTGCTTTGCACTTAAAAAGTTTAGTATCTGCATTTTTGTAATACTCTGCATTTGTTATATTTATTAATATTGTATGTATTAACTGTGTAATATATAGTATGTAATATGTAATATGTGTGACATGTAATGTGTGATGTGTGATTATGTAATATCCCAAAAAGGGATCAGACTACAAATAAATTATTATTATATGATCATTTATTTCTGATTGCTTAAAAATGGAAAAAAAAATCTTTAAACTGAAAAATGCTTAGAACATTACCTACAACATGGGATACATAATAATAATGCAAAAATACAAAATTAAAAAATTATTACTGTACTAAACTTTTCAGTCAACTTCCACTAAAAATTTGAGAAAAGTAAATTGAAATAAAAATTAAAAACTAGGTATCATAAATATGATTTGATGATGTCTATGATATGATCATTTATTTCTGATTGCTTAAAAATGGAAAAAAAAACATTAAGCTGATATATACTGACAGCATAACCTACAACATGGAATACATAATTATAATGCATAAATGCAAAATTTCATAATTATTATTGTGCTAAACTTTTCAGTCAACTTTCTCTGAATTGTGCAAAATTTTGGCTTTAGTAGTTACGGTCACAAAAAGTCCCACATTTTTTGGTATAGTGTTTTCACTTGAAATTGAAAATGTACCTGCAATGAGGGTTTATTACAGTCAAGGGTTCTCCATTGAATGGCGTGCTGCGAAGAGGCGAGCGTCCAGGAACGTAACCAAATAATTTACTTTCGACGAAGATGCTACTTAATTGTTTTCTCTTCGATATATACACAATTATATCACTATGATTATAATATAAAAATGATTTATTAATTAAATTGAATTCAATAATCTTACAACTATCTACATCGTTTTTTATGAGTCGGCGGACGTAATTCTTTTTACAATTTTACAATTCGATATAATTACAAGACTACAGCCGCTAGTAGATAATAAGAGCCGTCACCTAGGAAGCGGTTTTAAAAGGATTATACATAAGCCCATGCAATTAAGGTTCATTGTACCTTAATTGCTGGGCGAATATGCAGACAATCAGTTAAGGCTGCCTCAAATAGCCTTTTTCTCAAATAGTCTACATCTGTCTTTCAGTCGGTGTTAACCTTTACATTGCAACAGTACTCATTTTACATACGTGTACATATTATCATTTATAAACTGGTGAAAAGGTAGAGTTTATTAAGATGGAAACGTCGTTAAGTGAAACTGCAGCAATTATTTCATCAATTTATAATGACACTCAGTTCGACGATCTGTTTCAATTATGTGAGGAAAGAAGCCATTCCGAAAGTTTTGTTGAAGAATCCCTTCGACAGTCTGCAGAGGGAAGCTGTTCTCAAATTGATTTTGATAAATTTCAAAACAACCATCATCAAATGGGCACATCAACTATCGAAAATGAAAATCAGGGATTAATAAAGCATGTTTTTCTTTCAACTGATACTAAACGGGTAGTCGTAAATATTTATAACACCCTTATAAGCGAGAATCATGCATCTCCACTGCAAGAATTTCAATTCTGACAGGAATATAATATTCAACGGTTTGGAGCATAATTACGAAAGGACCACTAGAAAGGAATAGAAGGTTCTAAATTTACCCAAATAGACGATGCCATCGCCAAGAGGATCAAAAATATAATTTACAATTCTTATAAATCAGATAACGTTTGCCCAATTTATTTTGGAAACTTTTGGAAATGATTTTCCATATAAGGGAACTACTTTGTATAAATGCCTACTTAGTCAGGGTTTTAAGTATAAAACTTTAGACAAACGAATTGACATCATGGAATCGTCGAGATTGCAAAAAGAGCGATTAGAATATTTATCTAAAATAAACGAATATAGAAATGGAGGGAGCTCGATAATTTATTTGGATGAAACATGGTTCAATACTCACGACGTGGTTTCCAAGGGATGGGTCGATAATACAAATAAGTATCACCTTAGAGCAACGTGCAATGAGGAAAAATAATTGTTATTCTTCATGCAGGAGGAGACGCAGGTTTTGTGTCAAATAGTTTGCTCTTATCAGCCAAGAATATTGCATCAAGCTCGTTAGACTATCATCAGGATATGAACGCCGAATTATTTGAAAATTGGTTTCGTAATCAATTATTGCCCTAAATACCCAATAACTCAATGGATAATGCAACTTACCACTCAAAGCAAATTAATAAAATCCCAACCGCCGCTTCCAAGAAAGGCGATATTGCGGATTTTTGCATTCAAAATGGTATTGTTATTCCCCTAAGTGCAAAGAAAAAAACCTTATTAGAACTTATAAAAAAACAAAATTTCAAAAAAAACGTACGTGGTTGATAAGATGGCAGAAGAATTTGGTCACCAAGTGTTGCGCCTTGCACCTTATTACTGTATCTTCAACCCAATTCAGCTGATATGGTCAACTTTAAAAAGAAATTTGCGGAAAAATAACGCACATCCCAAAATGAGCGAAGAAACAATTCAATTGTTCAGCGAGAATGCAACAACATTTCAAGCACCATTTGGAAAAACTGCATCGATCATGTGATTAAAATTGAAAACGATTATAGGACGCTTAGTGTACCAAATCTAATTATTAATGTTCAAAGTGAAAGTGATGGCGATGAATCTAGTTGTGCGGAATAATATTTGCTTGTTACATTACGATTCATGAAAAAATTGACTGATGTTAACGTCGTTAATTTTTTAACGCAATGAGCAAGTCAATAATGTTAAGGGTAACTTAAGTTATTTGTTGCGCGAATCATACTGTATATAAATTTTCTATGAAATTATAACTGCATTTGTAAAACACAATTAATTATATGTACACTTGAAAATGGAATGAAAAGTGCAATTTAATGATAATGAATCGCTAATGTTAATTTTCTACGGGGCACTGAATCTGTGTTTTCTGATGCCGGCTCTGGACTCTGTTGTCTTCCCGTTACGCGTCATAAAATTCCGTTCGCACAATGGAGCGCAATAAACACCCTTCGTAGGTAGATTTTCAATTTCAAGTAAAAACACGATACCAAATAATTTTATCTTTGTATTACATTATTTGCACGATCAATAATAATGTATTAACTGGGGCGAATAGGGTCGCAGAATGTGTGTCCAGTTTCTGGTACCAGCCCTGGACATAAACATGCCTATACCTGTAACCAGTCATAAAATTCCGAACACACAATAGACCTCAATAAACTTTTTTAATAGGTCAGAAGGTTGCTTTTCTTGCTTTACGTATATTTGCTGTGCATGCCCATTTGGAGCACTGATTTAAGCCTCTGACTCTCAATTAATGTCTTGGGTCCAACCCTGCACCCAAGGGCACTAAAATTCTGCTGTTTCTCACTGTAGTCTCACAAGGGACACTTGAGACTTATTTTCTTCCCCTCTCACTGTAGTCTCACAAGGGACACTTGAGACTTATTTTCTTCCCCTCTCACTGTAGTCTCACAAGGGACTCTTGAGACTTATTTTCTTCCCTATCTCCTATTCCCATTGATTTTTTTTTTATAAAAGTAATCATAATTATTTTTCTCTACAGACTTGTAGATTATATTGACGTCTTTTGTGGCGCACTTACCTTACCAATTTGTACTGGAATATCTACGAAATTCCAAAATTATTATTGTACTAAACTTTTGGGCTACTCAGTTCACACAATTATTTAATTATCCCGATCACCGAATTATTAATTAAGTCAAGTGTATGTACCTTGATTATCCCGAACTTCCTCAGAAGTTTATCTCGCACAGAACAAATAATTATTTTATTATCACCGCCTGATTAGAGGGGGTCGCCGTCTTCAGGCTCGGAATCGGTGGAAACCGGCCGCGTTTGGCCCCCCACCACCCGAAATGGTAATAATTTTTGGAAAATTTCTCCACGAAGGAGGCGAAAGCTCGATGGTGGACACTACAGAACAAGCACACGCCGTGGACGATTGCATTCCCATGGGCACGGGTATGTGAGAAAAATTCGTTATTATCAATTGGCCGTGGAGTGGTGGATATAGTGGATATAGTGGACTACCTGAGCACACTTATATAAAAGTAAGCGAGCACTTTAATCGCATCCAGAGTCACCGCACACCTACGCCGATAACAATACCTTGGGAGCACCCAGGTTCTGTGTTATGCAACGACGTTTCGTCCCAACAAGTGATCGCGTCAGTTACCGAAATTAAAAAAAAAAAGTGCAACGTTTTCAAAAAGCGCCCAAAAATTTGTGCCAAAATGGTGGACGGCTGGAGATTGGCCCTCTCGAAATGTAAGTACGGTTCATGCACGCGCGCTCCTCAGACGTACAATTACTGCTTCCTGTTTCACTGGATTAATTGCGTGTACGCGGAAAATGGATTTTCACGGTTTAATTTCCGCAAAAACGTATCTGCTATTCGTGTGTGACCATTAGAACGAGGCATAATTTCGGCATTGAATTAGCAAGACTTTTCTGTTAAAAACGCGCGCCCATTATTTCCAAAACTGGCTTTGTCCATTATCAGCCATAATTTAGAGATTAGCTCTTACGTACAGACACTTTAAATTGCAGATTCGCATATTAAATTAGCATGTTGCGAGTTAAATGCCCAGCATTAAAATATTTGTACGTACAAACTCGTAAACGTGATTTATTCCAATCAAGATAACAGTCCTGTTTTCAAATATTGCAAATTTAGAACATTGGAGAATCATAATTAATATTATTATATGTACTTGTAATTTTTGAACAACTTGATTGCAAAAACATCAGTTTATTTTGTTTCTGTTATCATGTTAAAATTTGTTTAAATTTAATTTTGATAAGTTTGTATGTTTATAATTGTTTTTGAGAAGTCTGTAACTAATTAATTTATTCATTAATTATTTTCAAAACTAGTTATATGTGAGAAAAGTAACAATTACATTACAATTGATACAGTATCAAATGTCTACTGATTTTAGAGGTGTATTAAGCGCTCTAAAAATACAACTGATTGCAGAAACAACAGTTTATTTTGTTTCTGTTATCGTGTTAAAATTTGTTTAATATTTAATTTTGATTGTGTTGTAATTGTGATAAGTTTGTATGTTTATAATTGTTTTTGAGCAGTCTGTGACTAATTAATTTATTCATTAATTAGTTTCAAAACTAGATATATGTGAGAAAAGTAACAATTACATTACAATTGATACAGTAGCAAATGTCTACTGATTTTAGAGGTGTATTAAACGCTTTAAAAATACAACTGATTGCAGAAACAACAGTTTATTTTGTTTCTGTTATCATGTTAAAATTTGTTCAATATTTAATTTTGATTTTGTTGTAATTGTGATAAGTTTGTTTGTTTATAACTGTTTTTGAGAAGTTTGTGACTAATTAATTAATTAATTAATTAGTTTCAAAACTAGTTATATGTGAGAAAAGTAACAATTACATTACAATTGATACAGTATCAAAGTTCTACTGATTTTAGAGGTGTATTAAACGCTCTAAAAATACAACTGATTACAAAAACAACAGTTTATTTTGTTTCTGTTGTTGTGTTAAAATTTGTTCAATATTTAATTTTGATTTTGTTGTAATTGTGATCAGTTTGTATGTTTATAATTGCTTTTGAGAAGTCTGTGACTAATTAATTTATTCATTAATTAGTTTCAAAACTAGTTATATGTGAGAAAAGTAACAATTACATTACAATTGATACAGTATCAAATATCTACTGATTTTAGAGGTGTATTAAACGCTCTGAAAATACAACTGATTGCAAAAACAACAGTTTATTTTGTTTCTGTTATCGTGTTAAAATTTGTTTAATATTTAATTTTGATTTTGTTGTAATTGTGATAAGTTTGTTTGTTTATAACTGTTTTTGAGAAGTTTGTGACTAATTAATTAATTAATTAATTAGTTTCAAAACTAGTTATATGTGAGAAAAGTAACAATTACATTACAATTGATACAGTATCAAATGTCTACTGATTTTAGAGGTGCATTAAACGCTCTGAAAATATAACTGATTGCTGAAACATCAGTTTATTTTGTTTCTGTTATTGTGTTAAAATTTGTTCAATATTTAATTTTGATTGTGTTGTAATTGTTATAGGTTTGTATGTTTATAATTGTTTTTGAGAAGTCTGTGACTAATTATTTTATTCATTAATTAGTTTCAAAACTAGTTATATGTGAGAAAAGTAACAATTACATTACAATTGATACAGTATCAAATGTTTACTGATTTTAGAGGTGTATTAAACGCTCTGAAAATACAACTGATTGCAGAAACAACAGTTTATTTTGTTTCTGTTATTGTGTTAAAATTTGTTTAATATTTAATTTTGATTGTGTTGTAATTGTGATTAGTTTGTATGTTTATAATTGTTTTTGAGAAGTCTGTGACTAATTAATTTATTCATTAATTAGTTTCAAAACTAGTTATATGTGAGAAAAGTGATACAGTATCAAATGTCTACTGATTTTAGAGGTGTATTAAACGCCCTGAAAATACAACTGATTGCAAAACCAACAGTATATTTTGTTTCTGTTATTGTGTTAAAATTTGTTTAATATTTAATTTTGATTTTGTTGTAATTGTGATAAGTTTGTATGTTTATAATTGTTTTTGAGAAGTCTGTGACTAATTAATTTATTCATTAATTATTTTCAAAACTAGTTATATGTGAGAAAAGTAACAATTACGTTACAATTGATACAGTATCAAATGTCTACTGATTTTAGAGGTGTATTAAACGCTCTGAAAATACAACTGATTGCTGAAACAACAATTTATTTTGTTTCTGTTATCGTGTTAAAATTTGTTTAATATTTAATTTTGATTTTGTTGTAATTGTGATAAGTTTGTATGTTTATAATTGTTTTTGAGAAGTCTGTGGCTAATTAATTTATTCATTAATTAGTTTCAAAACTAGTTATATGTGAGAAAAGTAACAATTACATTACAATTGATACAGTATCAAATGTCTACTGATTTTAGAGGTGTATTAAACGCTCTGAAAATACAACTGATTGCAGAAACAACAGTTTATTTTGTTTCTGTTATTGTGTTAAAATTTGTTTAATATTTAATTTTGATTTTGTTATAATTGATACTACCACCAATGATAATACTAATCAAACTAGCACTACAAATACTGATAATCCTACCACTAATGATAATACTAATAAAACTAGCACTACAAATACTAATAATACTAGCACTGGAATACTACCACTGATAATACTACCACTAATGGTAATACTAATAAAACTAGCACTACAAATACTAATAATACTAGTACTAGAATACTACCACTGATAATACTACCACAAATGGTAATACTAATAAAACTAGCACTACAAATACTAATAATACTAGCACTAGAATACCACCACTGATAATACTACCACAAATGGTAATACAAATAAAACTAGCACTACAAATACTAATGATACTAGCACTTCAAATACTAATTAATAATAAATTATATTGGCAAAATTGTTGTGCAATTATGATATCTAGAAAAACAATTGATCTAATTACTGTTCACTTATCTTTACTGTACCTTTTAATGACAGATTAATATTATTTTGCAACAATCATGCGAGTTTCTATGCAATTCCACTTTTAATCAATTCATTGTGTACAACAATACATTTATAAAAGTGCAGTCGAAACCTGCGATTAAATGACCTGTTTGTTTTCGCTGCTGAATTTATGTATTACTATAATGCATATTTTTTAAGTGCTTTTAAGTGCTTTGAGTGCACGAGAGACCAACAATTAGTTGCATAAAAAATCAATTGAGCGTGTTTGCTCGATTGAACGATGCTAGTTGCACTCATGAATGAGAATCTGTTGCATTTACTTTACATCTTAATTCTCATTCATAAATTGTGTACCATTGATTGATTTGCTTTCTGATTGATTGATTTGAGTTCTGATCTTGTGTTCTTTACAAAAATATAAGTTTAAATACAGTTGCCTCCAACTTTTATTAAAATTATTGTGAAATAACTAAATTTTTATTGTGAAGTTAATTAAAATACTAGACAAAAAAGGGGAAAACTCTCAAGGAAATTTTGCCTTCATTTTAGCTGAGCTAACTAAAACAATTGTTATTAATTATTATAGAAATTGTTTTCACAAGACTCTGAGAATAATGTAAAACAATTGTAATATGCCTTATTTAAATTACGTTCAGAAAGCTAAAATTTGTACGAAAATTAAATAATAATGATTTATAAGGCGCTTAGCAGACGAATTTCAGGCGAAGAAAAGTACCTACAGTAATACAAAACTATAGTGTTATGGCAAAACATGGCCATTTTTCTTATTTTACAGGAAAAGCAAAAACAGTTTTGCATTTATAATTGTGAATGTAAGTTACAGAAACAGATATCTGATAATAAATATGCAATAAATAAAATTTCAGAAATTTCAGTAGTAGCTAACCGATACTTGTCATTGCAGATAGTTAAGTGTTTGATTTTCTCACTTATTTAATACTGAAACTTTGTCAAATTTTCAGGAGTATTAGCTTCAAGTATACCAAACAGATATCTGATAATAAATATGCAATAAATAACGTTTCAGAAATTTCAGTAGTAGCTAACCGATACTTGTCATTGCAGATAGTTAAGTGTTTGATTTTCTCACTTATTTAATACTGAAACTTTATCAAATTTTCAGGAGTATTAGCTTCAAGTATGCCAAACAGATATCTGATAATAAATATGCAATAAATAAAATTTCAAAAATTTCAGTAGTAGCTAACCGATACTTGTCATTGCAGAAAGTTAAGTGTTTGATTTTCTCACTTATTTAATACTGAAACTTTATCAAATTTTCAGGAGTATTAGCTTCAAGTATACCAAACAGATATCTGATAATAAATATGCAATAAATAACGTTTCAGAAATTTCAGTAGTAGCTAACCGATACTTGTCATTGCAGAAAGTTAAGTGTTTGATTTTCTCACTTATTTTATACTGAAACTTTATGAAATTTTCAGAAGTATTAGCTTTAAGTATACCAAACAGATATCTGATAATAAATATGCAATAAATAAAATTTCAGAAATTTCAGTAGTAGCTAACCGATACTTGTCATTGCAGAAAGTTAAGTGTTTGATTTTCTCACTTATTTTATACTGAAACTTTATGAAATTTTCAGGAGTATTAGCTCCAAGTATACCAAACAGATATCTGATAATAAATATGCAATCAATAAAATTTCAGAAATTTCAGTAGTAGCTAACCGATACATGTCATTGCAGCAAGTCAAGTGTTTGATTTTCTCACTTATTTTATACTGAAACTTTGTCAAATTTTCAGGAGTATTAGCTTCAAGTATACCAAACAGATATCTGATAATAAATATGCAATAAATAAAATTTCAAAAATTTCAGTAGTAGCTAACCGATACTTGTCATTGCAGAAAGTTAAGTGTTTGATTTTCTCACTTATTTAATACTGAAACTTTATCAAATTTTCAGGAGTATTAGCTTCAAGTATACCAAACAGATATCTGATAATAAATATGCAATAAATAAAATTTCAGAAATTTCAGTAGTAGCTAACCGATACTTGTCATTGCAGAAAGTTAAGTGTTTGATTTTCTCACTTATTTTATACTGAAACTTTATGAAATTTTCAGGAGTATTAGCTCCAAGTATACCAAACAGATATCTGATAATAAATATGCAATCAATAAAATTTCAGAAATTTCAGTAGTAGCTAACCGATACATGTCATTGCAGCAAGTCAAGTGTTTGATTTTCTCACTTATTTTATACTGAAACTTTGTCAAATTTTCAGGAGTATTAGCTTCAAGTATACCAAACAGATATCTGATAATAAATATGCAATAAATAAAATTTCAGATATTTCAGTAGTAGCTAACCGATACTTGTCATTGCAGAAAGTTAAGTGTTTGATTTTCTCACTTATTTCATACTGAAACTTTATGAAATTTTCAGTAGTATTACCTTCAAGTATACCAAACAGATATCTGATAATAAATATGCAATCAATAACATTTCAGAAATTTCAGTAGTAGCTAACCGATACTTGTCATTGCAGAAAGTTAAGTGTTTGATTTTCTCACTTATTTTATACTGAAACTTTGTCAAATTTTCAGGACTATTAGCTTCAAGTATACCAAACAGATATCTGATCATAAATATGCAATAAATAACATTTCAGAAATTTCAGTAGTAGCTAACCGATACTTGTCATTGCAGAAAGTTAAGTGTTTGATTTTCTCACTTATTTTATACTGAAACTTTGTCAAATTTTCAGGAGTATTAGCTTCAAGTATACCAAACAGATATCTGATAATAAATATGCAATAAATAAAATTTCAGATATTTCAGTAGTAGCTAACCGATACTTGTCATTGCAGAAAGTTAAGTGTTTGATTTTCTCACTTATTTCATACTGAAACTTTATGAAATTTTCAGTAGTATTACCTTCAAGTATACCAAACAGATATCTGATAATAAATATGCAATCAATAACATTTCAGAAATTTCAGTAGTAGCTAACCGATACTTGTCATTGCAGAAAGTTAAGTGTTTGATTTTCTCACTTATTTTATACTGAAACTATCTCAAATTTTCAGAAGTATTAGCTTCAAGTATACCAAACAAATATCTGATAATAAATATGCAATCAATAACATTTCAGAAATTTCAGTAGTAGCTAACCGATACTTGTCATTGCAGAAAGTTAAGTGTTTGATTTTCTCACTTATTTTATACTGAAACTTTATGAAATTTTCAGGAGTATTAGCTCCAAGTATACCAAACAGATATCTGATAATAAATATGCAATCAATAAAATTTCAGAAATTTCAGTAGTAGCTAACCGATACATGTCATTGCAGCAAGTCAAGTGTTTGATTTTCTCACTTATTTCATACTGAAACTTTATGAAATTTTCAGTAGTATTACCTTCAAGTATACCAAACAGATATCTGATAATAAATATGCAATAAATAAAATTTCAAAAATTTCAGTAGTAGCTAACCGATACATGTCATTGCAGCAAGTCAAGTGTTTGATTTTCTCACTTATTTTATACTGAAACTTTGTCAAATTTTCAGGAGTATTAGCTTCAAGTATACCAAACAGATATCTGATAATAAATATGCAATAAATAAAATTTCAGATATTTCAGTAGTAGCTAACCGATACTTGTCATTGCAGAAAGTTAAGTGTTTGATTTTCTCACTTATTTCATACTGAAACTTTATGAAATTTTCAGTAGTATTACCTTCAAGTATACCAAACAGATATCTGATAATAAATATGCAATCAATAACATTTCAGAAATTTCAGTAGTAGCTAACCGATACTTGTCATTGCAGAAAGTTAAGTGTTTGATTTTCTCACTTATTTTATACTGAAACTATCTCAAATTTTCAGAAGTATTAGCTTCAAGTATACCAAACAAATATCTGATAATAAATATGCAATCAATAACATTTCAGAAATTTCAGTAGTAGCTAACCGATACTTGTCATTGCAGAAAGTTAAGTGTTTGATTTTCTCACTTATTTTATACTGAAACTTTATGAAATTTTCAGGAGTATTAGCTCCAAGTATACCAAACAGATATCTGATAATAAATATGCAATCAATAAAATTTCAGAAATTTCAGTAGTAGCTAACCGATACATGTCATTGCAGCAAGTCAAGTGTTTGATTTTCTCACTTATTTTATACTGAAACTTTGTCAAATTTTCAGGAGTATTAGCTTCAAGTATACCAAACAGATATCTGATAATAAATATGCAATAAATAAAATTTCAAAAATTTCAGTAGTAGCTAACCGATACTTGTCATTGCAGAAAGTTAAGTGTTTGATTTTCTCACTTATTTAATACTGAAACTTTATCAAATTTTCAGGAGTATTAGCTTCAAGTATACCAAACAGATATCTGATAATAAATATGCAATAAATAACGTTTCAGAAATTTCAGTAGTAGCTAACCGATACTTGTCATTGCAGAAAGTTAAGTGTTTGATTTTCTCACTTATTTTATACTGAAACTTTATGAAATTTTCAGAAGTATTAGCTTTAAGTATACCAAACAGATATCTGATAATAAATATGCAATAAATAACATTTCAGAAATTTCAGTAGTAGCTAACCGATACTTGTCATTGCAGAAAGTTAAGTGTTTGATTTTCTCACTTATTTTATACTGAAACTTTGTCAAATTTTCAGGAGTATTAGCTTCAAGTATACCAAACAGATATCTGATAATAAATATGCAATAAATAAAATTTCAGAAATTTCAGTAGTAGCTAACCGATACTTGTCATTGCAGATAGTTAAGTGTTTGATTTTCTCACTTATTTTATACTGAAACTTTGTCAAATTTTCAGGAGTATTAGCTTCAAGTATACCAAACAGATATCTGATAATAAATATGCAATAAATAAAATTTCAGAAATTTCAGTAGTAGCTAACCGATACTTGTCATTGCAGAAAGTTAAGTGTTTGATTTTCTCACTTATTTTATACTGAAACTTTATGAAATTTTCAGAAATATTACCTTCAAGTATACCAAACAGATATCTGATAATAAATATGCAATAAATAAAATTTCAGAAATTTCAGTAGTAGCTAACCGATACTTGTCATTGCAGAAAGTTAAGTGTTTGATTTTCTCACTTATTTTATACTGAAACTTTGTCAAATTTTCAGTAGTATTAGCTTCAAGTATACTAAACAGATATCTGGTAATAAATATGCTATAAATAATTTTTCAGGAATTTCAGTAGTAGCTAACCGATACTTGTCATTGCAGAAAGTTAAGTGTTTGATTTTCTCACTTATTTTATACTGAAACTTTGTTAAATTTTCAGGAGTATTAGCTTCAAGTATACCAAACAGATATCTGATAATAAATATGCAATAAACAAATTTTCAGAAATTTCAGTAGTAGCTAACCGATACTTGTCATTGCAGAAAGTTAAGTGTTTGATTTTCTCACTTATTTTATACTGAAACTTTGTCAAATTTTCAGGAGTATTAGCTTCAAGTATACCAAACAGATATCTGATAATAAATATGCAATAAATAAAATTTCAGAAATTTCAGTAGTAGCTAACCGATACTTGTCATTGCAGAAAGTTAAGTGTTTGATTTTCTCACTTATTTTATACTGAAACTTTGTCAAATTTTCAGGAGTATTAGCTTCAAGTATACCAAACAGATATCTGATAATAAATATGCAATAAATAAAATTTCAGAAATTTCAGTAGTAGCTAACCGATACTTGTCATTGCAGAAAGTTAAGTGTTTGATTTTCTCACTTATTTTATACTGAAACTTTGTCAAATTTTCAGGAGTATTAGCTTCAAGTATACCAAACAGATATCTGATAATAAATATGCAATAAATAAAATTTCAGAAATTTCAGTAGTAGCTAACCGATACTTGTCATTGCAGAAAGTTAAGTGTTTGATTTTCTCACTTATTTTATACTGAAACTTTGTCAAATTTTCAGGAGTATTAGCTTCAAGTATACCAAACAGATATCTGATAATAAATATGCAATAAATAAAATTTCAGAAATTTCAGTAGTAGCTAACCGATACTTGTCATTGCAGAAAGTTAAGTGTTTGATTTTCTCACTTATTTTATACTGAAACTTTGTCAAATTTTCTGGAGTATTAGCTTCAAGTATACTAAACAGATATCTGATAATAAATATGCAATAAATAAAATTTCAGAAATTTCAGTAGTAGCTAACCGATACTTGTCATTGCAGAAAGTTAAGTGTTTGATTTTCTCACTTATTTTATACTGAAACTTTATGAAATTTTCAGGAGTATTAGCTTCAAGTATACCAAACAGATATCTGATAATAAATATGCAATAAATAAAATTTCAGAAATTTCAGTAGTAGCTAACCGATACTTGTCATTGCAGAAAGTTAAGTGTTTGATTTTCTCACTTATTTTATACTGAAACTTTATGAAATTTTCAGAAGTATTACCTTCAAGTATACCAAACAGATATCTGATAATAAATATGCAATAAATAACATTTCAGAAATTTCAGTAGTAGCTAACCGATACTTGTCATTGCAGATAGTTAAGTGTTTGATTTTCTCACTTATTTTATACTGAAACTTTGTCAAATTTTCAGGAGTATTAGCTTCAAGTATACCAAACAGATATCTGATAATAAATATGCAATAAATAAAATTTCAGAAATTTCAGTAGTAGCTAACCGATACTTGTCATTGCAGAAAGTTAAGTGTTTGATTTTCTCACTTATTTTATACTGAAACTTTATGAAATTTTCAGAAATATTACCTTCAAGTATACCAAACAGATATCTGATAATAAATATGCAATAAATAACATTTCAGAAATTTCAGTAGTAGCTAACCGATACTTGTCATTGCAGAAAGTTAAGTGTTTGATTTTCTCACTTATTTTATACTGAAACTTTGTCAAATTTTCAGGAGTATTAGCTTCAAGTATACTAAACAGATATCTGGTAATAAATATGCTATAAATAATTTTTCAGGAATTTCAGTAGTAGCTAACCGATACTTGTCATTGCAGAAAGTTAAGTGTTTGATTTTCTCACTTATTTTATACTGAAACTTTGTCAAATTTTCAGGAGTATTAGCTTCAAGTATACTAAACAGATATCTGATAATAAATATGCAATAAATAACATTTCAGAAATTTCAGTAGTAGCTAACCGATACTTGTCATTGCAGAAAGTTAAGTGTTTGATTTTCTCACTTATTTTATACTGAAACTTTGTCAAATTTTCAGGAGTATTAGCTTCAAGTATACTAAACAGATATCTGATAATAAATATGCTATAAATAATTTTTCAGGAATTTCAGTAGTAGCTAACCGATACTTGTCATTGCAGAAAGTTAAGTGTTTGATTTTCTCACTTATTTTATACTGAAACTTTGTCAAATTTTCAGGAGTATTAGCTTCAAGTATACCAAACAGATATCTGATAATAAATATACAATCAATAAAATTTCAGAAATTTCAGTAGTAGCTAACCGATACTTGTCATTGCAGATAGTTAAGTGTTTGACTCTCTCACTTATTTTATACTGAAACTTTGTCAAATTTTCAGGAGAATTAGCTTCAGGTATACCAAACAGATATCTGATAATAAATATGCAATAAATAAAATTTCAGAAATTTCAGTAGTAGCTAACCGATACTTGTCATTGCAGAAAGTTAAGTGTTTGATTTTCTCACTTATTTTATACTGAAACTTTATGAAATTTTCGGAAGTATTAGCTTCAAGTATACCAAACAGATATCTGATAATAAATATGCAATAAATAAAATTTCAGAAATTTCAGTAGTAGCTAACCGATACTTGTCTTTGCAGAAAGTTAAGTGTTTTATTTTCTCACTTATTTTATACTGAAACTTTGTCAAATTTTCAGGAGTATTAGCTTCAAGTATACCAAACCGATATCTGATAATAAATATGCAATAAATAAATTTTCAGAAATTTCAGTAGTAGCTAACCGATACTTGTCATTGCAAAAAGTTAAGTGTTTGATTTTCTCACTTATTTTATACTGAAACTTTGTCAAATTTTCAGGACTATTAGCTTCAAGTATACCAAACAGATATCTGATCATAAATATGCAATAAATAACATTTCAGAAATTTCAGTAGTAGCTAACCGATACTTGTCATTGCAGATAGTGAAGTGTTTGATTTTCTCACTTATTTTATACTGAAACTTTGTCAAATTTTCAGGACTATTAGCTTCAAGTATACCAAACAGATATCTGATCATAAATATGCAATAAATAACATTTCAGAAATTTCAGTAGTAGCTAACCGATACTTGTCATTGCAGAAAGTTAAGTGTTTGATTTTCTCACTTATTTTATACTGAAACTTTGTCAAATTTTCAGGACTATTAGCTTCAAGTATACCAAACCGATATCTGATAATAAATATGCAATAAATAAAATTTCAGAAATTTCAGTAGTAGCTAACCGATACTTGTCATTGCAGAAAGTTAAGTGTTTGATTTTCTCACTTATTTTATACTGAAACTTTGTCAAATTTTCAGGACTATTAGCTTCAAGTATACCAAACAGATATCTGATCATAAATATGCAATAAATAACATTTCAGAAATTTCAGTAGTAGCTAACCGATACTTGTCATTGCAAAAAGTTAAGTGTTTGATTTTCTCACTTATTTTATACTGAAACTTTGTCAAATTTTCAGGACTATTAGCTTCAAGTATACCAAACCGATATCTGATAATAAATATGCAATAAATAAATTTTCAGAAATTTCAGTAGTAGCTAACCGATACTTGTCATTGCAAAAAGTTAAGTGTTTGATTTTCTCACTTATTTTATACTGAAACTTTGTCAAATTTTCAGGACTATTAGCTTCAAGTATACCAAACAGATATCTGATCATAAATATGCAATAAATAACATTTCAGAAATTTCAGTAGTAGCTAACCGATACTTGTCATTGCAGATAGTGAAGTGTTTGATTTTCTCACTTATTTTATACTGAAACTTTGTCAAATTTTCAGGACTATTAGCTTCAAGTATACCAAACAGATATCTGATCATAAATATGCAATAAATAACATTTCAGAAATTTCAGTAGTAGCTAACCGATACTTGTCATTGCAGAAAGTTAAGTGTTTGATTTTCTCACTTATTTTATACTGAAACTTTGTCAAATTTTCAGGACTATTAGCTTCAAGTATACCAAACCGATATCTGATAATAAATATGCAATAAATAAAATTTCAGAAATTTCAGTAGTAGCTAACCGATACTTGTCATTGCAGAAAGTTAAGTGTTTGATTTTCTCACTTATTTTATACTGAAACTTTGTCAAATTTTCAGGAGTATTAGCTTCAAGTATACTAAACAGATATCTGATAATAAATATGCAATCAATAAATTTTCAGAAATTTCAGTAGTAGCTAACCGATACTTGTCATTGCCGAAAGTTAAGTGTTTGATTTTCTCACTTATATTATACTGAAACTTTATGAAATTTTCAGAAGTATTAGCTTCAAGTATACCAAACAGATATCTGATAATAAATATGCAATAAATAACATTTCAGAAATTTCAGTAGTAGCTAACCGATACTTGTCATTGCAGATAGTTAAGTGTTTGATTTTCTCACTTATTTTATACTGAAACTTTGTCAAATTTTCAGGAGTATTAGCTTCAAGTATACTAAACAGATATCTGATAATAAATATGCAATCAATAAATTTTCAGAAATTTCAGTAGTAGCTAACCGATACTTGTCATTGCAGAAAGTTAAGTGTTTGATTTTCTCACTTATTTTATACTGAAACTTTGTCAAATTTTCAGGAGTATTAGCTTCAAGTATACTAAACAGATATCTGATAATAAATATGCAATAAATAACATTTCAGAAATTTCAGTAGTAGCTAACCGATACTTGTCATTGCAGAAAGTTAAGTGTTTGATTTTCTCACTTATTTTATACTGAAACTTTGTCAAATTTTCAGGAGTATTAGCTTCAAGTATACTAAACAGATATCTGATAATAAATATGCAATCAATAAATTTTCAGAAATTTCAGTAGTAGCTAACCGATACTTGTCATTGCAGAATGTTAAGTGTTTGATTTTCTCACTTATTTTATACTGAAACTTTGTCAAATTTTCAGGAGTATTAGCTTCAAGTATACCAAACAGATATCTGATAATAAATATGCAATAAATAACATTTCAGAAATTTCAGTAGTAGCTAACCGATACTTGTCATTGCAGAAAGTTAAGTGTTTGATTTTCTCACTTATTTTATACTGAAACTTTATCAAATTTTCAGGAGTATTAGCTTCAAGTATACCAAACAGATATCTGATAATAAATATGCAATAAATAAATTTTCAGAAATTTCAGTAGTAGCTAACCGATACTTGTCATTGCAGAAAGTTAAGTGTTTGATTTTCTCACTTATTTTATACTGAAACTTTATCAAATTTTCAGGAGTATTAGCTTCAAGTATACCAAACAGATATCTGATAATAAATATGCAATAAATAAATTTTCAGAAATTTCAGTAGTAGCTAACCGATACTTGTCATTGCAGAAAGTTAAGTGTTTGATTTTCTCACTTATTTTATACTGAAACTTTGTCAAATTTTCAGGAGTATTAGCTTCAAGTATACCAAACAGATATCTGATAATAAATATGCAATAAATAAATTTTCAGAAATTTCAGTAGTAGCTAACCGATACTTGTCATTGCAAAAAGTTAAGTGTTTGATTTTCTCACTTATTTTATACTGAAACTTTGTCAAATTTTCAGGACTATTAGCTTCAAGTATACCAAACAGATATCTGATCATAAATATGCAATAAATAACATTTCAGAAATTTCAGTAGTAGCTAACCGATACTTGTCATTGCAGATAGTGAAGTGTTTGATTTTCTCACTTATTTTATACTGAAACTTTGTCAAATTTTCAGGACTATTAGCTTCAAGTATACCAAACAGATATCTGATCATAAATATGCAATAAATAACATTTCAGAAATTTCAGTAGTAGCTAACCGATACTTGTCATTGCAGAAAGTTAAGTGTTTGATTTTCTCACTTATTTTATACTGAAACTTTGTCAAATTTTCAGGACTATTAGCTTCAAGTATACCAAACCGATATCTGATAATAAATATGCAATAAATAAAATTTCAGAAATTTCAGTAGTAGCTAACCGATACTTGTCATTGCAGAAAGTTAAGTGTTTGATTTTCTCACTTATTTTATACTGAAACTTTGTCAAATTTTCAGGACTATTAGCTTCAAGTATACCAAACAGATATCTGATCATAAATATGCAATAAATAACATTTCAGAAATTTGAGTAGTAGCTAACCGATACTTGTCATTGCAGAAAGTTAAGTGCTTGATTTTCTCACTTATTTAATATTGAAACTTTGTCAAATTTTCAGGAGTATTAGCTTCAAGTATACCAAACAGATATCTGATAATAAATATGCAATACATAAAATTTCAGAAATTTCAGTAGTAGCTAACCGATACTTGTCATTGCAGAAAGTTAAGTGTTTGATTTTCTCACTTATTTTATACTGAAACTTTGTCAAATTTTCAGGAGTATTAGCTTCAAGTATACCAAACAGATATCTGATAATAAATATGCAATAAATAAATTTTCAGAAATTTCAGTAGTAGCTAACCGATACTTGTCATTGCAAAAAGTTAAGTGTTTGATTTTCTCACTTATTTTATACTGAAACTTTGTCAAATTTTCAGGACTATTAGCTTCAAGTATACCAAACAGATATCTGATCATAAATATGCAATAAATAACATTTCAGAAATTTCAGTAGTAGCTAACCGATACTTGTCATTGCAGATAGTGAAGTGTTTGATTTTCTCACTTATTTTATACTGAAACTTTGTCAAATTTTCAGGACTATTAGCTTCAAGTATACCAAACAGATATCTGATCATAAATATGCAATAAATAACATTTCAGAAATTTCAGTAGTAGCTAACCGATACTTGTCATTGCAGAAAGTTAAGTGTTTGATTTTCTCACTTATTTTATACTGAAACTTTGTCAAATTTTCAGGACTATTAGCTTCAAGTATACCAAACCGATATCTGATAATAAATATGCAATAAATAAAATTTCAGAAATTTCAGTAGTAGCTAACCGATACTTGTCATTGCAGAAAGTTAAGTGTTTGATTTTCTCACTTATTTTATACTGAAACTTTGTCAAATTTTCAGGACTATTAGCTTCAAGTATACCAAACCGATATCTGATAATAAATATGCAATAAATAAATTTTCAGAAATTTCAGTAGTAGCTAACCGATACTTGTCATTGCAAAAAGTTAAGTGTTTGATTTTCTCACTTATTTTATACTGAAACTTTGTCAAATTTTCAGGACTATTAGCTTCAAGTATACCAAACAGATATCTGATCATAAATATGCAATAAATAACATTTCAGAAATTTCAGTAGTAGCTAACCGATACTTGTCATTGCAGAAAGTTAAGTGTTTGATTTTCTCACTTATTTTATACTGAAACTTTGTCAAATTTTCAGGACTATTAGCTTCAAGTATACCAAACAGATATCTGATCATAAATATGCAATAAATAACATTTCAGAAATTTCAGTAGTAGCTAACCGATACTTGTCATTGCAAAAAGTTAAGTGTTTGATTTTCTCACTTATTTTATACTGAAACTTTGTCAAATTTTCAGGACTATTAGCTTCAAGTATACCAAACCGATATCTGATAATAAATATGCAATAAATAAATTTTCAGAAATTTCAGTAGTAGCTAACCGATACTTGTCATTGCAAAAAGTTAAGTGTTTGATTTTCTCACTTATTTTATACTGAAACTTTGTCAAATTTTCAGGACTATTAGCTTCAAGTATACCAAACAGATATCTGATCATAAATATGCAATAAATAACATTTCAGAAATTTCAGTAGTAGCTAACCGATACTTGTCATTGCAGATAGTGAAGTGTTTGATTTTCTCACTTATTTTATACTGAAACTTTGTCAAATTTTCAGGACTATTAGCTTCAAGTATACCAAACAGATATCTGATCATAAATATGCAATAAATAACATTTCAGAAATTTCAGTAGTAGCTAACCGATACTTGTCATTGCAGAAAGTTAAGTGTTTGATTTTCTCACTTATTTTATACTGAAACTTTGTCAAATTTTCAGGACTATTAGCTTCAAGTATACCAAACCGATATCTGATAATAAATATGCAATAAATAAAATTTCAGAAATTTCAGTAGTAGCTAACCGATACTTGTCATTGCAGAAAGTTAAGTGTTTGATTTTCTCACTTATTTTATACTGAAACTTTGTCAAATTTTCAGGAGTATTAGCTTCAAGTATACTAAACAGATATCTGATAATAAATATGCAATCAATAAATTTTCAGAAATTTCAGTAGTAGCTAACCGATACTTGTCATTGCCGAAAGTTAAGTGTTTGATTTTCTCACTTATATTATACTGAAACTTTATGAAATTTTCAGAAGTATTAGCTTCAAGTATACCAAACAGATATCTGATAATAAATATGCAATAAATAACATTTCAGAAATTTCAGTAGTAGCTAACCGATACTTGTCATTGCAGATAGTTAAGTGTTTGATTTTCTCACTTATTTTATACTGAAACTTTGTCAAATTTTCAGGAGTATTAGCTTCAAGTATACTAAACAGATATCTGATAATAAATATGCAATCAATAAATTTTCAGAAATTTCAGTAGTAGCTAACCGATACTTGTCATTGCAGAAAGTTAAGTGTTTGATTTTCTCACTTATTTTATACTGAAACTTTGTCAAATTTTCAGGAGTATTAGCTTCAAGTATACTAAACAGATATCTGATAATAAATATGCAATAAATAACATTTCAGAAATTTCAGTAGTAGCTAACCGATACTTGTCATTGCAGAAAGTTAAGTGTTTGATTTTCTCACTTATTTTATACTGAAACTTTGTCAAATTTTCAGGAGTATTAGCTTCAAGTATACTAAACAGATATCTGATAATAAATATGCAATCAATAAATTTTCAGAAATTTCAGTAGTAGCTAACCGATACTTGTCATTGCAGAATGTTAAGTGTTTGATTTTCTCACTTATTTTATACTGAAACTTTGTCAAATTTTCAGGAGTATTAGCTTCAAGTATACCAAACAGATATCTGATAATAAATATGCAATAAATAACATTTCAGAAATTTCAGTAGTAGCTAACCGATACTTGTCATTGCAGAAAGTTAAGTGTTTGATTTTCTCACTTATTTTATACTGAAACTTTATCAAATTTTCAGGAGTATTAGCTTCAAGTATACCAAACAGATATCTGATAATAAATATGCAATAAATAAATTTTCAGAAATTTCAGTAGTAGCTAACCGATACTTGTCATTGCAGAAAGTTAAGTGTTTGATTTTCTCACTTATTTTATACTGAAACTTTATCAAATTTTCAGGAGTATTAGCTTCAAGTATACCAAACAGATATCTGATAATAAATATGCAATAAATAAATTTTCAGAAATTTCAGTAGTAGCTAACCGATACTTGTCATTGCAGAAAGTTAAGTGTTTGATTTTCTCACTTATTTTATACTGAAACTTTGTCAAATTTTCAGGAGTATTAGCTTCAAGTATACCAAACAGATATCTGATAATAAATATGCAATAAATAAATTTTCAGAAATTTCAGTAGTAGCTAACCGATACTTGTCATTGCAAAAAGTTAAGTGTTTGATTTTCTCACTTATTTTATACTGAAACTTTGTCAAATTTTCAGGACTATTAGCTTCAAGTATACCAAACAGATATCTGATCATAAATATGCAATAAATAACATTTCAGAAATTTCAGTAGTAGCTAACCGATACTTGTCATTGCAGATAGTGAAGTGTTTGATTTTCTCACTTATTTTATACTGAAACTTTGTCAAATTTTCAGGACTATTAGCTTCAAGTATACCAAACAGATATCTGATCATAAATATGCAATAAATAACATTTCAGAAATTTCAGTAGTAGCTAACCGATACTTGTCATTGCAGAAAGTTAAGTGTTTGATTTTCTCACTTATTTTATACTGAAACTTTGTCAAATTTTCAGGACTATTAGCTTCAAGTATACCAAACCGATATCTGATAATAAATATGCAATAAATAAAATTTCAGAAATTTCAGTAGTAGCTAACCGATACTTGTCATTGCAGAAAGTTAAGTGTTTGATTTTCTCACTTATTTTATACTGAAACTTTGTCAAATTTTCAGGACTATTAGCTTCAAGTATACCAAACAGATATCTGATCATAAATATGCAATAAATAACATTTCAGAAATTTGAGTAGTAGCTAACCGATACTTGTCATTGCAGAAAGTTAAGTGCTTGATTTTCTCACTTATTTAATATTGAAACTTTGTCAAATTTTCAGGAGTATTAGCTTCAAGTATACCAAACAGATATCTGATAATAAATATGCAATACATAAAATTTCAGAAATTTCAGTAGTAGCTAACCGATACTTGTCATTGCAGAAAGTTAAGTGTTTGATTTTCTCACTTATTTTATACTGAAACTTTGTCAAATTTTCAGGAGTATTAGCTTCAAGTATACCAAACAGATATCTGATAATAAATATGCAATAAATAAATTTTCAGAAATTTCAGTAGTAGCTAACCGATACTTGTCATTGCAAAAAGTTAAGTGTTTGATTTTCTCACTTATTTTATACTGAAACTTTGTCAAATTTTCAGGACTATTAGCTTCAAGTATACCAAACAGATATCTGATCATAAATATGCAATAAATAACATTTCAGAAATTTCAGTAGTAGCTAACCGATACTTGTCATTGCAGATAGTGAAGTGTTTGATTTTCTCACTTATTTTATACTGAAACTTTGTCAAATTTTCAGGACTATTAGCTTCAAGTATACCAAACAGATATCTGATCATAAATATGCAATAAATAACATTTCAGAAATTTCAGTAGTAGCTAACCGATACTTGTCATTGCAGAAAGTTAAGTGTTTGATTTTCTCACTTATTTTATACTGAAACTTTGTCAAATTTTCAGGACTATTAGCTTCAAGTATACCAAACCGATATCTGATAATAAATATGCAATAAATAAAATTTCAGAAATTTCAGTAGTAGCTAACCGATACTTGTCATTGCAGAAAGTTAAGTGTTTGATTTTCTCACTTATTTTATACTGAAACTTTGTCAAATTTTCAGGACTATTAGCTTCAAGTATACCAAACAGATATCTGATCATAAATATGCAATAAATAACATTTCAGAAATTTGAGTAGTAGCTAACCGATACTTGTCATTGCAGAAAGTTAAGTGCTTGATTTTCTCACTTATTTAATATTGAAACTTTGTCAAATTTTCAGGAGTATTAGCTTCAAGTATACCAAACAGATATCTGATAATAAATATGCAATACATAAAATTTCAGAAATTTCAGTAGTAGCTAACCGATACTTGTCATTGCAGAATGTTAAGTGTTTGATTTTCTCACTTATTTTATACTGAAACTTTGTCAAATTTTCAGGAGTATTAGCTTCAAGTATACCAAACAGATATCTGATAATAAATATGCAATAAATAACATTTCAGAAATTTCAGTAGTAGCTAACCGATACTTGTCATTGCAGAAAGTTAAGTGTTTGATTTTCTCACTTATTTTATACTGAAACTTTATCAAATTTTCAGGAGTATTAGCTTCAAGTATACCAAACAGATATCTGATAATAAATATGCAATAAATAAATTTTCAGAAATTTCAGTAGTAGCTAACCGATACTTGTCATTGCAGAAAGTTAAGTGTTTGATTTTCTCACTTATTTTATACTGAAACTTTATCAAATTTTCAGGAGTATTAGCTTCAAGTATACCAAACAGATATCTGATAATAAATATGCAATAAATAAATTTTCAGAAATTTCAGTAGTAGCTAACCGATACTTGTCATTGCAGAAAGTTAAGTGTTTGATTTTCTCACTTATTTTATACTGTAACTTTGTCAAATTTTCAGGAGTATTAGCTTCAAGTATACCAAACAGATATCTGATAATAAATATGCAATAAATAAATTTTCAGAAATTTCAGTAGTAGCTAACCGATACTTGTCATTGCAGATAGTTAAGTGTTTGATTTTCTTACTTATTTTATACTGAAACTTTGTCAAATTTTCAGGAGTATTAGCTTCAGGTGTACTAAATACAAATCTAATGTTAGATATGCAATTAATAATTTAACTACTTCTATGTATGAAGAATTTCTTGTTAAGATGGGATCTTTGGTTAATTATCAAATTCAAGTACTGAAAAGGAAACTTTTGAATACCACAACGTAAGGTATTTATAACTTAGCTTATTCTTGGTTAATTCTTCTAGGTATAGTAATACCACACAGATACATCTTGGGCATCATGGGCTTCCTGGCCGTGGTGAACGCCTATACGATGCGGGTGTCCCTCTCGGTGGCCATCACGGAGATGGTCAAGCCAAAGGGCAACAGTACGACGAGGCTGTCGAGGAGCGGCGTAACGGTAGGTCCGAAGGTACTGTTCGAACCCATCAAACTTACCAATTCTTCTGCAGGATACCACTAAGCTGTACGATTGGGACAACGAGACGCAGGGGTTGATCCTGAGCTCGTTCTTCTATGGGTATGTGGTTACCCATATGCCTGGAGGTATTCTGGCTGAGAGGTTCGGAGGCAAATGGACCTTAGGGCTGGGTATATTGTCCACGGCGGTGTTCACGCTCCTCACGCCTTTGGTGGTAGACTATGGTGACTGGCCTTGGCTGGTAGGGCTTAGAATCCTCGAAGGATTAGGAGAGGTAATGAAACGAAAATCTGCAAATCTTCTGTATCTGAAGTTGCAATCTTGTAGGGTACTACGTATCCAGCTTTGAATGCATTGTTGGCCAAATGGGTACCTTTGGGCGAACGTGCCAAGCTGGGAACTTTGGTCTACGCTGGAGGCCAGATTGGTACCGTGGTAGGCAACGCAGCCAGTGGCTTCATCATCGAAGCCACGGGCACCTGGACGTCGGTCTTCTACTTCTTCGGAGTGCTGGGCTTGATCTGGTTCGTGGTGTGGGTCATACTTTGCTACTCCTCACCTGAGTCGCACCCCTTCATCACGGAAGAGGAGAGGGATTACCTTAGGAAGGAGATCAACGTCAGCAGCGTTAAGCAGAGCATACCCTGGAGAGGTATGCTGACTTCAGCACCCCTTTGGGCTCTTGTCGCCGCGCAGATCGGCCACGATTGGGGCTTCTTCACCATGGTCACCGATCTTCCGAAGTACATGAAGGACGTCCTCGGACTCAACGTTGGTGAAAACGGAGTCTACTCCTCCGTTCCGTACATCTGCATGTGGATTGTATCGATGAGCTCCGGATGGCTGTGTGATTGGCTCATCGCCCACAAGTACATGGACATCACCTTTGCCAGAAAGATATTCACAGCCATTGGTAAGTAAATTGCTTCGCTGTAAAGATGTATGCTTACCCAACTCTTCACAGCTGCCATACTTCCCGGCCTCTTCATCGTTGGAGCCGGTTACGCTGGTACAGAAGAAGGTCCAGTGATAACCCTCTTCAGCATAGGCATGGCCTTCATGGGCACCTTCTACTGCGGTATGAAGGTCAACGCTCTGGACCTCTCCCCCAACAACGCGGGCACGCTGATGGCCATCGTCAACGGCATCGGGGCCATCACCGGCATCATCACCCCATACCTGGTGGGCGTCATCGTCACAGATGATGGGGTAAGTACACCCAATCCCATCAACAGAACCTTTAATTAACCCTAACCCAATTCAGGATGCAGAGGAGCAGTGGAGGCTGGTTTTCTGGATATCCTACGTCGTCTTCTCTGCGACCACAGTGATATACACCCTCTTCGCCAGTGGTGAAGTGCAATGGTGGGACTCTGTGGAGAAGAACCCCGACAGCTGCGTGGAAAACGGCTCCATCTCCTCCAGGAAGGAAAGCTTAAAGTCGATCTCCTCCAGGAAGGAGAGCCTCAAGTCGATCTCCTCCAGGAAGGAGAGCGCCAAGTCCATCAAAATGTGAATCTGCCCCCAGTGCCTTTCCTATTTTTATACGAAGATTTTTTTTTAACTGTCGATAAGTCCACAAGCGAACTTTTATTTATATTATTTATAACGGCAATCTGTGAACGCGTTTTAAAGTGTGATACGCGATAATATTTATCGCGTCGAAATAAAAAGCATGTCCTTATTTATACCGATAATTTATTCCAATGGACTACCCTTGGCCCTTAATGAAAGGTAGGATGATTCCCAAAAATCTCTTGAGATTGATGGTATGTATCCATTGATATATGTGGATTCTAGGAGCTATGTCAAAAGAGTTGTTCCTAGTGTCCAAAGTGAAAATAGTCATATTAATAGCTAACCTCCAAGTAGCAGATGGCATACACAAAGAAGAAGAATCTATACACTTATTATAACTTCATCTGAATTAGGTTATTTGCACTCCAGCATAATAGACCAATGCACTCAAGAATTGTAGTAGTACTGGTAATAGTTTTTTAATACTACACCTGCGCAATGCTTTGTAGAGAGCGTTTCTAGATAATTAGCAGTAAGTTAAATAAAGGATCTACCATAATATATCAAATATTCTTCAGAATTAGGCTCTTTGCACTCAATGAATCTATACACTTATTACAACTTCATCTGAATTAGGCTCTTTGCACTCCAGCATCAAATACCAATGCACCCAAGAATAGTAGTAGTACTGGTAATAGTTTTTTTTTTAAACTACACCTGCACAATGCTCTATAGAGAGCGTCTCTAGATAATTAACAGTAAGTTAGATAAAGGATCTACCATAATATATCAAATATTCATCTGAATTAGGCAGTTTGCACTCAATGACTACATAGACACTTATTATAACTTCATTTGAATTAGGCTCTTTGCACTCCAACATCAAGCACCCAAAAATAGTAGTAGTAGTTAGTAGTATTAGTTTGTTTTTAATACTACACCTGTACTAAGCTTTGTAGAGAGCGTCTCTAGTTATTTAGCAGTAAGTTAGATAAAGGATCTAAAATAATATATCAAATATTCATCTGAATTAGGCTGTTTGCACTCAATGAATACATAGACACTTATTATAACTTCATCTGAATTAGGCTCTTTGCACTCCAACATCAAGCACCCAAAAATAGTAGTAGTAGTTAGTAGTATTAGTTTGTTTTTAATACTACACCTGTACTAAGCTTTGTAGAGAGCGTCTCTAGTTATTTAGCAGTAAGTTAGATAAAGGATCTACCATAATATATCAAATATTCATCTGAATTAGGCAGTTTGCACTCAATGACTACATAGACACTTATTATAACTTCATTTGAATTAGGCTCTTTGCACTCCAACATCAAGCACCCAAAAATAGTAGTAGTAGATAGTAGTATTAGTTTTTTTTCTAATACTACACCTGTACAATGCTTTGTAGAGAGCGTCTCTAGATATTTAGCTGTAAGTTAGATAAAGGATCTACCATAATATATCAAATATTCATCTCAATTAGGCTGTTTGGACTCAATAAATACATAGACACTTATTATAACTTCATCTGAATTAGGCTCTTTGCACTCCAACATCAAGCACCCAAAAATAGTAGTAGTAGTTAGTAGTATTAGTTTTTTTTTAATACTACACCTGTACAATGCTTTGTAGAGAGCGTCTCTAGATATTTAGCAGTGAGTTAGATAAAGGATCTACCATAATATATCAAATATTCATCTGAATTAGGCTGTTTGCACTCAATAAATACATAGACACTTATTATAACTTCATCTGAATTAGGCTCTTTGCACTCCAACATCAAGCACCCAAAAATAGTAGTAGTAGTTAGTAGTATTAGTTTTTTTTAATACTACACCTGTACAATGCTTTGTAGAGAGCGTCTCTAGTTATTTAGCAGTAAGTTAGATAAAGGATCTACCATAATATATCAAATATTCATCTGAATTAGGCTGTTTGCACTCAATAAATACATAGACACTTATTATAACTTCATCTGAATTAGGCTCCTAGCACTCCAACATCAAGCACCCAAAAATAGTAGTAGTAGTTAGTAGTATTAGTTTTTTTTAATACTACACCTGTACAATGCTTTGTAGAAAGCGTCTCTAGTTATTTAGCAGTAAGTTAGATAAAGGATCTACCATAAAATATCAAATATTCATCTGAATTAGGCTGTTTGCACTCAATAAATACATAGACACTTATTATAACTTCATCTGAATTAGGCTCTTTGCACTCCAACATCAAGCACCCAAAAATAGTAGTAGTAGTTAGTAGTATTAGTTTTTTTTTTAATACTACACCTGTACAAAGTTTTGTAGAGAGCGTCTCTAGTTATTTAGCAGTAAGTTAGATAAAGGATCTACCATAATATATCAAATATTCATCTGAATTAGGCTGTTTGCACTCAATAAATACATAGACACTTATTATAACTTCATCTGAATTAGGCTCTTTGCACTCCAACATCAAGCACCCAAAAATAGTAGTAGTAGTTAGTAGTATTAGTTTTTTTTAATACTACACCTGTACAATGCTTTGTAGAAAGCGTCTCTAGTTATTTAGCAGTAAGTTAGATAAAGGATCTACCATAATATATCAAATATTCATCTGAATTAGGCTGTTTGCACTCAATGAATACATAGACACTTATTATAACTTCATCTGAATTAGGCTCTTTGCACTCCAACATCAAGCACCCAAAAATAGTAGTAGTAGTTAGTAGTATTAGTTTTTTTTTTTAATACTCCACCTGTACAATGCTTTGTAGAGAGCGTCTCTAGATATTTAGCAGTAAGTTAGATAAAGGATCTACCATAATATATCAAATATTCATCTGAATTAGGCTGTTTGCACTCAATAAATACATAGACACTTATTATAACTTCATCTGAATTAGGCTCTTTGCACTCCAACATCAAGCACCCAAAAATAGTAGTAGTAGTTAGTAGTATTAGTTTTTTTTTTAATACTACACCTGTACAAAGTTTTGTAGAGAGCGTCTCTAGTTATTTAGCAGTAAGTTAGATAAAGGATCTACCATAATCTATCAAATATTCATCTGAATTAGGGTGTTTGCACTCAATAAATACATAGACACTTATTATAATTTCATCTGAATTAGGCTCTTTGCACTCCAACATCAAGCACCCAAAAATAGTAGTAGTAGTTAGTAGTATTAGTTTTTTTTTTAATACTACACCTGTACAATGCTTTGTAGAGAGCGTCTCTAGTTATTTAGCAGTAAGTTAGTTTAAGGATCTACCATAATCTATCAAATCTACATCATATCTAACATAATTGACGCATTTTCAAGTTCACTGCCAGATTTGTCGCCAGGCACCAAATTTTAGTTTAATAGTTCACCTCTTGCTAATAGCTTTCTAGTTATGTGTGGATTCTATTAGTACTTGTAAAATTTGTTGATTCAATACTGCCTAAGAATGTTTGCTGCTATTGTGCATCTATATTTAATATGAGCAAATCTTCAAGATTGATTTCTCTATGCAAAACTATGAAAAAACACTGATTTAAACCAGGAGTTAGATTAGGAGAAATTTAGGAGAAGATTGATAGAAATTTATTTATTCCAGAATGACAATCAAGAGAGTACTGCCAAGGGGATTATCTATGGTACTGCCTCTGCCTTTGCGATGGAAGACATATTCACGATATATCCTAATGGCACAATGAAACTATACATTGGACCTGATATTTCATTAACACCAATGGAATGTGTTTAAGTTTGAAAGTACATACATTCATCTAATTTTGCGAACATTAAAATTAGATTTAATTGCAACTTTCTACAAACTCTGCCAAATTGAAAGAGTATAAACTATAAAAATATATAAATGAAAACTTGGAGTAATTTGCCAAACAAATGCTTGAGAATAGTATTGAAAATCTCTATCAATTTAACACCACTTTATGAGGTTGTGTCCTCAAAACCACAATATAGTTCACAGTACGTTCTTTATTACTAATTTAAGGATAGTATACGTTAAGAATATATGAAATACTCCTTTAGTACTTACACAAATTATGTTTTGAAATACACTTGTATAAAATCTGTAGATAATATGGTATTACTTACGATGTACTTTACACCATCAGAATAACTAACAGTTATTTATTATACAAGACGATAAAATTGATTTTTATTTTTGAGAGTGCATCAGTTAATACTAATGAATTTTATCACTGATATTAACTAATACATTAGTATTAACTATGTGCTACATATTTAGTTAGCATTCAATGTGCCATTCACTCTATATTTGCAAATATCGTTTCGTCAATAAACAGTACAGCAGATAATTATTTTGTAGTACAAAAACATTATAAATTAATTTAGTGCATATACAACTTACTATTAGTACTGAAAGTCCTCGCGCTTGAGTATTTTGAGATTTTTAAGCTGTTTTATACTAACGAGATCCTGTTATAATTTAAATCTCGTGAAATATGTGTGTACTTGGCTGCCTACGTAGTCGATGGCAGGCGACTGCAGCGCAGAAAGTGGTGAACTTTATACCTATGATTTAAACCGTAATATTTCGGCAAATCAATACACTGGGGAATATGGGGCAGGTTTTTTAGTGCCCCTGGTATCATTTTCAGTCAATAATATTGTGGAGATATTAATTTATAAGGCATTTAAAAGTGCACTTAAAACTAGGCAGCCAAGTGTACATATTCATTGACTTTGATTTAGCACGAGCACATTTGGTTGCCTACATATTAGCGAAATTTGAATTCTGCTATTCTTGCAATCTAGTTTGTACATTAAAATACTCATCACTGCGACAATTTCATAACTAAAACAGCACCCTGCTTCACCGTAGATGCCCTGCTAAGGTCAATCATACAGTTGATACATACAGTAGATACCTGCTGGGGTGCTAACGCCATAGAAATTATTGCTAATAATAATAATGCTGAACCAACGGTGTATATAACTAAATTATTATCTCAAATACCACCATATACGTATTAAAGCCTTATATTGCAAATATTGAGTGATATGTTAATGAGTATTGCATATCATTAAGTTACTACACATTGAAATATTCAGTTACATACAAATGCTCTCGTCGTTTTCAAAAAGTCATAGAATGGTTATTATGATAAACTGAGTACAGAGCAAGCTAGAATAGTACAAGCTGAATCCAAAAATGCAAACCTCAATGCTGTGAGATGCTTAGTTACTGAGATAAAAATTATAGAAGAAATTATAAATTGAATCTTAACTTCACTCCCACGCAAAAACTAGAAGGAATTGCACCGAACTGTTTTGGGAAAAGTCTTACATATTTCCCCTCTATCGATTGCCATAGGAAATTTTCAAATCCATTTTTTTCTCCAAAATTCCTCTTGGAACTTTTATTCACGAAATAGTGTAAATCTTTGAGAGTGCATCAGTTAATACCAGTGAAATTTATCACTGATATTAACTGATATATTGTTATTAAGTATATGCTACATATTTAGTTACTATTCAATGTGCCATTCGCGCTATATTTGCAAATATCGTTTCGTTAATAAATAGTAAGGCAGGTAATTATGTTGTTGTACAAAAACATTATAAATTAATTTAATATGTATACAACGTATTATTAGTGTTTAAAGTCTTAGCTCCTGCTAATTTCAAATTCTTAAGCTGTTTTACACTAACGAGTTCCTGTTATTATTTGAATAATTTGACAAACGAGTATATTTGGTTGCCTAGGTAGTCGATGGAAGGCGACTGCAGCGCAGAAAGTGGTGAACTTTATACCTATGATTTAAACTGTAATATTTCGTCATACCGATCTATTTGGAAGGAGGGGGCATGTTTTTTAGTACCTCTGGTAGCATTTTTAATCAATAATATTGTACTGATATTGATTTATAAGCGATTTAAAAGTGCGTTTAAATCTAGGCAACCAAATGTACATATTCGTCGACTTTTATTTTGCACGAGTATATTTGGTTGCCTAAACAACGTAACCTCAATCTCATCGGGCCGTTTCATAATTTCTTATTTATTCCCATGCATGTAGAAAGAAAATAACAAAAATGCCGGTAAGCCAATTTCCGTATGTCCAAGTAAGTTTACTACCATTCAAGTATTTCAGATTACTTCCCAACACTTCGAGCACATCCTCATAGGAAGTGTCTGCATGACGGTCTTCATCGTAAGCATGTACTCCCTGCATAGGATTGAAGAGGGGCATGTTGGTGTGTACTTTAGGGTAAGAAGAACTCTCCGCATAAATGTATTCATATAAAATTTGCACACCGAGCGATCATGGGGTCGGGTTTTCCTTATCCTCGGTGTGAGCGGTATATGACTTACGTTTCTTTAAACCTCATACTTTAGCCTCACCTTTACAGAATCTGCATAGGCTCTCGGAAGCCGAGTAAAGGTGAGGGATGACTCTAAATTCTGACCTGCGTATATACCCTATATACAAGAATTAATGAAGTACATTGTTTCTCCCTCAATATATATGAATAAATAATGCAATTTTTACTTTGTATTGTATTATTTATTTATGCATAATGTATGACGAAGTACTCCAGTGTTAATAAAGCCTCCAGTGTTAATAAAACAAAATATATGCGTTTACTATACAGTTGAGAGGTGCTATATTAAAATTCCGTGTGTTCACTTAATCTGCAAAATTATGCGTGATCCATGGGGGTAACTTTGGGCTGTTTTAGGGTGGCGCCCTTCTCCCCATAACGAGTGAGCCAGGCTATCACATGATGATCCCCCTGCTGACGTCCTACAGATCGGTGCAGGTCACCCTGCAAACTGACGAGGTGAAAAACGTTCCTTGCGGCACAAGCAGCGGGGTAATGATTTATTTCGATAGGATCGAAGTCGTCAACTTCATCAGTGCGTCGAGCGGTACGAACGCTTTAACTAATTATGCCCCCCCTATTCATACGCATTCTTTTTCAGTATATGATATTGTACGAAATTACACTGCCGATTACGATAAAGCCCTGATATTCAACAAGATCCACCACGAACTGAACCAGTTCTGCAGCGTGCACTCCCTCCACGAAGTCTACATCGATTTCTTCGATCAAATAGACGAAAACCTCAAACTGGCCTTGCAGAAAGACTTGCTCACCATGGCCCCGGGCCTCACAGTTCACTCGGTGCGTGTAACCAAGCCGAAGATACCGGAGACAATAAGGAAGAACTACGAACTAATGGAAAACGAGAAGACGAAGCTACTGATTTCAATGCAACATCAAAAGGTTTATTAGATATACCACTTACTCATTTATTATCCGATGCTATTAATAATCTAATAATATATCACTATCATTGATTAAATCAAAATGGGCTTAATTATGTTGCTGTAAATGCTATTATGCTAATATAAGTCGAACTGAATTATTATGTTTGTGTGCAATATAATTAAAATACTCTCTATTTACTGGCAAACTTTATGTTAAAATTGTACAAAAAACCAGTGGATTAAACTAAAAATAAATTTTTAGGTTGTGGAGAAGGATGCTGAAACGGATAAGAAACGTGCAATAATAGAAGCCGAGAAGGAGGCCCAAGTGGCGAAAATACAATACGACCAAAAAATAATGGAGAAAGAGTCGATGCAGAGGATGGCGCACATCGAGGACGAGATGCACTTGGCCAGGCAGAAGTCGCATTCGGACGCGGAGTTTTACAAGATGAAGCAGGAGGTGGAAATAAACAAGATGATGTACACTCCGGAATATCTGGAGATCAGGAAGTACGAGGCGCTCGCTGTTAACAACAAGGTTTACTATGGCCCAGACATTCCCAAGATGTTCTTCAGTGCCGGATGCACAGGCAACGAGCACTGAAAGCCATCAACAAGTGATTCATGATTGTTATGTGTTTTAAATAGTTTGCTTGCCGTGTCACTGAACTTATATTGTGTATGCGGATTTGTCATAGGAATTGCATTTCTTTGTGCGGGCGATAATAAAAACTACTTGTAATTGTAATTTATGTAATTATTTATTGTAGCATCAATTATAGCAAATATAGACTTTGTAATTGACAATCAATACTAGTAATTCATTCATTTTGATTGAGCATTGACCTCAAACATCTTCCATGTTGTGCAGTGTGCGATACTGTTTATAGTTTCCCACATTCAAAATACCTTGAGAGCCGCCACTTCTGTCCCAAGAAAACCTTAGTTTTTTACCTACATGTATTCCCTAAAAGGTACTACTATAGCCTAACCTAATCTAACCTTTACTCATGCGATTCTGAAACTAAATCTAAAATTCCACCCCCAAACGAGTCAGGAGATGAATATAAAAAATTTAAAGTTATTTTAATGAGTAGTAATATAAAATGTGATAATTTTCAATGTATTTTTCAAATATATTATTGAATTGAGTCCAAAATAGGATCAAATTGTTTTATTATTATTTTAAATAAATTCTATTTATATACTCTTTATGTATACACATTAGAATGCTGTTGTAATTTTATCAAACGGTGCTCAAAAATAACCACAACTTACGCTGCCAACACTGGTGATCAAAAATACATATAATAATTGAAGCGTCTTCCTGTTCAATATATTTTTAGAATTTCTATTTCCGTTGAATAATTAGTACAATCTTTTAGAGCACCGTTCTTTACAAAATGAATCCCTACACGGTGACAAGAAATGATCTATTTGGAAGGTATTATTCTATATCTATTTAGTTAATAACAAAAATATAAACCACCTATTGTTTACTGCGTCCCAATTCTTGTGATGACCGAGTTTTTCCACAATCAGGTATTTGGTTGCGTCCAGGGACATTAAAGAAGGCGAGGTGATCATGAAGCAAGCCCCGATGATGGTCGGTGCGCAGATCGACGCTTTCCTCACCTGCTTCCGTTGCTGGTCTGCCTTGGAGCACAGCGAGGCGACCTCCTGCGCAGCTTGCAACGTAGCGCCAATCTGCCACGAGGCCTGCAAAGGCAGCAAACACCCGGAACAAGAGTGCGACTTGTTGAAAGGTACAAAACTAACGCACAAAGATTTGCTCAGCAATCCCCAAATAATCATGCCCCTGCGTTGCTTGCTGCTGCGCTCTTATGACTCCGACAAGTGGCACGAATTTCTGCAGCTCGAAGCCCATCTGGCGTCGAGAAGGGACACGTACATCTGGCGGGCGCACCAGCACGGCGTCGAGAGGGTGCTGCGTGAGCTGAGGTGCTTGGAGGAGGACTTGGATGCCGAGCTGGTGCAGAAGGTGTGCGGGATTTTGGATGTGAACTCGTTCGAGTTACGGTGCGGGGTTTCTAATGGGAGCTTCTTTGACCCGACCAGGTTTTTAAGGGGCTTGTATTTAACTCCCGCCCTGATGGCTCATGATTGCACAGGAAACACGCACCTCTCCGTCGATGAAAACTACGTTATGACGATACACGCGAGCAGTTTGATACCTAAAAACGAGATTATTTATTTTAATTACACAAACGGGTTACAGGTGAGTTGTAATGTGTGGTCGTGCGATTTAAGGATTTACGGCTTTTAAGGGAACCATGGAAAGACGACGGCATCTGAAGGAGGGGAAGTACTTTGATTGCATGTGCGCAAGATGCTCCGATGCTACAGAGATGGGCACCAATTTGAGTGCACTCATTTGTCCCAAATGTAAGAAGGGCCATGTTAACTGCACAGAGCCGTTGAAAGGCTCTTACGACGTACCGTGGAAATGTACAGAGTGTAATGCTGTTTACAAGGGGGCCCTTATAAAAACAACAATCAATTTATGCAAGGAGAAAATAAATAGTACGTAAACTTCTATTCTTTCTTAGGTCTTTGATTGAAAATTACTTGTTTTAAGGTTTTAATGGTCTAAAAGAAGCCGAAGATGTTTTAGAAAAACTGAAGTTAACTTTAATGCCACACCACTATTTAATTCTCGAGTTAAAGCAAAACTTGGTGTCTCTAAGGAATATAAGTACCGAAAGAAAAGCATACCTGTGTCGTGAGATGCTGGGGATAATTAAATTACTAGAGCCGGGGCTCTCAAGACACGCGGGTATAACACAGTACGAGTTGCACAATGCACTCGTTGATATGGCTAATAAACAGTACGGTGCTAAGGAAATTAAATCTGCAGAGTTTTTAAAAAACCTGAAAGAAGCAGAAATTCTGCTGGTGTCAGGAATCAAGTGTTTAGTGTACGAGCCAAAGGGCAGTCCAGAGGGAAGATTGGCCCAGAGAGCGCTGACTGATCTCCGCGTTCTGCGGCGCACCATGTCCGATCTCACACAGATTCTACTACTGGAACCCAGCGAGGAGAAGAAAACTCGGAAACAACGGAAGCATAATAACTGAAACATGAAAAATCAATGTGCTAGTTTAATTAAATTTTATTCGTGTAAATAAAAACAAACTCTAAAATCAACATTGGGGGTTCACAGAATATACGCCAATTTTTCGTTTTCAGTTCACTAATATTAAAAAATATAAAAGAAAATGCCAACAGGAAGCGTTGGAATGTTTCCAAATACTGGGCTTCAAATTAGAGCGCGAGAAACATCGATATGTGTCAAAAAAGTAGCGTACATCGTGCACTGACTTTGTAGCAATTCAGCTCTAAAAATAAAACAAATTTACAGGTAAAAATATTTTAACAATCTTCTCACTTAAAAACCTTAAATAATTTGTATAAGATTTAAAAAATAGTATATTTATATACATATATATTAGTCTTACGATTCACGAAATTAGTTTGCAGATTGCACATTTTTTAGGGGCCGCCCGCCGGTCATGCGGGCAGCCGGCTCCTCACGAAAAAACACCTTTAAAAATATACATATAGTACATATAATCAATTTTTCCACACAGCCACACATCCATAGACTAGTTGCCCTGTATCACCACATTACCAACCTTTTACTACGTTTTACATCGACAATGACAGAAAAATCACCATTAACCGGGGGACACAAGTAGCCTCTCGCAGTATCTGACAAATTTGGATTTTGGCCGCACACAAGATTCCACACTACTTTGGTAACATCTGCATCATCACAGATAAATGAATGTCTTCCATATTCGGAATCACTAGCAATTTCTGAAACATTAATCTGATTAGTCAATTATTACTTTGCAATAGCTGCAGACATTTGCCAAGATATATTTATAAAACTCACTCATTAACTCACCTAAGTTTGCTAAAAGTATGTTTTTGAAAAGTACCACTTCGTATTTTAAAAATAAATATTTAGTTTGAAGGTTTTTCCCCTTTGTATCGTTATTTTTATAATCATACCTGAAACTCTTTAAACAGCTTCTTCTCGATCCAGCTTGTAACCTGCAGAAAATTGATGTTCCTCTCGCCGACAATGGGCAGGGCAGTCATAACCAGCTTGGGAGACGGCCGGAATCCCACCCACACCCTGTCCGATGGAGGCGTAGGTATGTTGAGCACCAGAATCCCGTCGAGGGCCTTCACCTCCACCTTCAGGCCCAGCTCCGTGTTGGAGACGCCCTCGATCGCCCTCTTGATGTACTTGTTTTCGGCGGCAGCCTGAAAGAACTTGGACTCGGCTATCCGGTCCACTATCCTTATGAACTTCTTCCCCTTGTTGCTGGTCCCGCCAAGTCCGGGTATCGGGTTGCCTGTCGCATCCAGTGGCCCCTGAATGTTCGACAGGTGGATTACAGCTTCGTCGTCGGTGCTGCTCTCGGCGGTGTCATCCACATCGGAGTTGAATATCGGTGACTTCTCCATTGAAGGTCTCTCTAATATATGATAACAAAGGTATTAAAAATTATTGCAACATACTTTCTTTACTTTTTAGAATGTAACATACCCGCAGTTTGTGGATGTTTCAGTTTCATAAGATTCAACTTGGTCTGCAGTATAATCCGCACATGCCCATCAAATGTGGTGTGCAAGTCAACCCATAAACCCCACTCGTCCATCACTGGCGTATTAATCTCACGGACACAAGGTGCGTTATTCCCCAAGCTTAATTCGGTCAGAGTCAACTCCTCTATAAAATAGGGAAGCTTAATGGCACTCAACTTCCTCTGAATGCGCTCCTTGATCTTGGAGATCACCATCGGGTTCCTTACGAGGTCAAATGACACCCTGGAAATCAGGGCGTTCAGCCAAGCCGGGTTCTTTACGCTGGAAATGCTGTCCGAGTTGATTAGCATGAACCTAGACATGAACTTTAAGTACTCCGTTTGCAGTATGCTATTTGTATTTAATGTGTCGCCTTCGACTTTCTCTACATCAGGGTCCGACTCGCTGAGGTTCAGTGTATCCGATAGGACTTGCTTGTGGGTGGCCGATGCCAGCCTCCTGTACCAGTGCTCCTTCTCTCTAAAAGTAAAACAAGTTAATACAAGCCGATAAGTATACATAAAATGATTAGAAATTATAGAAAATTGTATGAGAAAATTAAATAACATCTATAATGATAAAAACCATTTAAAAGTGTTCAAAATACTTAAAACGGCAACAATGATTGGACATAATTATGCAGAAACGATCCGACAGGAATATAAATTATTAACTGTTTGATGTCGCCAGTCTCCTGCACGGTGCTGCACCCACAAGTTTATAATAAAGGAAAAAATTCAAATTTGTATGTAATACACAAATATTACATTAAAATACACTTCCATCGACAATATAATCATACAAAGATTAAAGATATCTAACATATCTTTAATATGTTAATATGTATTTATGTAATAATAAATACAAATTTATTAAGAAAATAGTACTTTAATTTACATTGTACATTACATATGGCATACATACCGATCGGTCCTTGCGAATATGTAAATGGCAGTTTCGTCGGCGCCTGGTTCTACAATAGGCCATTCTTCTACGTCTTCCTCTTGGAAGTACTCCGTTAAGGAATACATTTCATCCACCATAGACTCGGCGTCGGGATCCATAATTGCATCCTTGTGAAATTACACAAAACTTACAAAAATGTGAATAAAATTATAATCAAAATATTGTGCATGAATTCCTGTATAATTCTGCATACAAATTGCAACATAATTACCTCCATAAATTCCCTGTTTGGGTGGCTAGCTCCGTCGTCATCATCAATCTTGCTTATATCATTTGTACTATCAGTTAAAGCGTCATCGGCCAGTTTGCTGAATACTTGGGGCACGTCGTATTGCTTTTTCTTATTTTTCTCTGGCGCCTCAGTGATTTCCGTTTCAACGTTTGACTTTTCAACTTCTCTCTCGGGATAGTCAAAGTTGTACTGATCTTTCAGCAGCGTGATGCATATCGGATACTTTTTGCTCCAGTGCCTGAAAAATAGAACTTTGTTAGTATTAATATTATTATTTATTAAATGAGTAACGTTTGATTGCAAGTTTGATAATGACCCATTAAGGTGTCGAAACTATAGTCACCATAAATAATCCTATAAGTATAGTGATATATAGATATATAAGTATAGTTATAAGTGATACAAACAAAGTAACCTGTGTGTGTTTTTTACTGATTATTTATTATTTCATTATTATCGGTGGATGGAAAGACTAGCAGTGAAATCAACTGCTAAATATACCTTATCTTCGTTAATCCGTGGGGCAGCAGATGAATTTTGGCACCCAATAGATTGTAGATCCGGTGCCTAGTGAATATCAACTTATGCTCTGCTTCGTTCCACAGCGCACGCTTGGGTATCTTCGACTTCGTGTGGCTTATCTTCAACAAATTGCCTTGCAACCTTAAATACACGGGCTGTGTCTGGCTGATGTGGTAGGTGTAAGGGTCGTAGATCTCTGGGTACTCGTTTACCCATCCCTCATGAAAAAAAAAAATTCACCGATTAAAAACCGTTTAGTTTTCATTGATTATGGTTTTGGGAAGTCGAGTTTTCACATTTTATGAATGTTACAAAGTATTAACATTTATAACACATCCAAACTCAAATTGAAATCAACTTTAGCTGATTAAATATATTCATATTCAACTTGTGTAGAATGGTCATTTGAATTACATATCGCCGGCTTACAAGTGAAATACACGTCAATTTTCGGTTGTTTTTGGGTAAGTTTTATTTTGATGGTTTACAAAATTGTAACAAATCTCAGGCTCAGTAGGGGTACAGTAAAGGGTCCTCTAGCCGAACTTCCAAATTCTTAACTCATTAAATGACTGAGTAGGAAAGGTAACAGCAGAATATAAAACTTTGATAGCAGTTTCTCACATTTTACAGTTTTTGACGTAAGTGATTTCACTTGTAAGCCGACGATATTAAGTTATGATAAATCATCTACACATAATCAATAGGCTTTTATGGGCTTATGTTTGCAATCTGTTGCATGTACTAGAGTTAAATCGCACCTCATATTTTATAGCTGGATGAATTTCCTTTGCAGCTTGGATTTCCATAATCGAAACGGTGGGTAGATTTATAGGTAGTGTTGGATTGTCAATAAATACTTTGATGTAGAAAAGCGCAACCGTTAACATAACAAGGTTGCCGGCTATGAATCCGTAGGAATATGCGCTTAATGGCAAGTAGAAATACAATAGCAGTCCCACTAATGCCAGCAGGTATATCCTAAAACTAAATTAATTTATTAGTTTCAAGGACACGATCAATGGAACTACATAATATACATGCTGCAATTAGTTTCCATATTTTGTAAGCAAATTGTGTATCAAATTTTATCGATTGTGTCGTAACACGTGTACATGGTTTTTAAATAAATATGTTTTTCTCTCTAATAGAGAAAACAATCACTCATTATAACAGTATGCAACAAAACTTAGTACTTCCATTATGTCTTATAATGTAGCAGTATAGTCTGTAGTACCTGTATAAAATATCAAAAGATGTTAAGCTCTGTTCTTTAGAACGTAAATCCACGTATCCTGTAGGGGCCAGTACCGTGGACTCATTAGGTGTAGTCCCCGTCAAAAAGCCATCCCGAATTTCAGTTCCGGACACCTGCTTAATAACCATGTCGTCCCCGTCCATCACGACGTTCTCTGCTCAACAAATTTCAATTAAAGCACAGTCGGCAATCACGTGCGGTGGTGCAGATTGCTCACCGAACTGGAGCAAAGCGTCGACGCCGCTCTCGATATCGCTGCGCTCGCCAACCTGGAGCCCCATGTTGATGTTCTGCAGGTTCTCCAAGAAGCCCGAGCTCATGACGCCCTCCTGCTTCACCTCCTTGTCGCGGACGACCCTGTACTTCTTCTTCACGGCAGATGCCAAGGACGGCTGCAATTCAGCCTTGCGGTCCTTGTCCTTTTCTTTGTCGGAGAGGGAAGTCGTTTCATCGTCACTCGACATTTCTGCACCTAAAAATTGCGAGTTTGATTATTATTGTTTGTTAAATTAATATTATACGGTACTCGGATTATATTTGTCCAATAGTAATAGTAATGTATTAATTGCTCAATTTATATACATAAAAATATTTCTTTAAAAACATTTAAAAGGAGAACGAAGGAATTTTCAATTGATCGTGCGTTCTATTCAATAGAGGATTTTTTACGGTCCGAGTTTGATTAAAATGTTTTATTTTTGTGATTGCATTATTATTGTATTAGTGTATTATTGTATTATTGTATTAATGTATTATTGATTTTCAATGTTTTAATATTATGACTTGTGTAAACAATTTTGTATCGACACCAATAAATTACTATTACTATTACTATTTCATGAATATAAATGATTGAATAAGGCACCAATTTGGCTTTCGTTGCTGGATAAAGAAAACAACACAGAAATGGTATTAAACCTCCATTTCAAACTATTAGAAGAAAAATAAGTAATCGTTAGATACAATAACATTAAAAGAAATAGATACAGAAATTGTATGAAAGCATCATTTCAAACTATTAGAAGTAAAATAAGTAATCGTTAGATAGAATAACATTAAAAGAAATAGATGCAGAAATTGTATGAAAACATCATTTCAAACTATTAGAAGTAAAATAAGTAATCGTTGGATAGAATAAAATTGACATTTCTCACTGCATACAACAGTCACTGCGACTATCTCATGCAGCGATATTAAATAATTTACATTGTTGCAATAATGCCTAGTAGAAGTGTCTTTATATCAAGACACTTCATGCTTAAAGGGAACACGGGTCAAAGAATACTCCGTTTTAGACTAAAATAATGCAGCAGTCACTCAATTATTCTGAGCGGCAATACGGTTCGGATGATAGAAAACTCCCGATAGGAGATGCACTGCAAGAAGAATGCAGCAGTCTAAGCCCTGCTTGATTACCTTCTGTGGTGGATGCGATTCCACATGTTCTGGAAATGCTGCTTTCGCTCAACTCCTCCGAGTCCGACAGACTGGAGTTCTCCTTATTTGGCTTCGAGGTTTTCGGTGAATTCTCACCCTCAGCGGTGCGCGACTTGTACTCGGTGAACTTCCCTTCCACGCTCTTCGTAATCTTCCCCTACGGCAACAAAAATGAATTTTGAAAGAAAGGCGGACTTGACACATGGCACAAGGTGTCATCTTTATCCGAGTGGGTATTGTTTTTGAGTTGTTTTTTTTTTAAATTAAGGTTATGAAGTTAGGACTTGTATAATTCCGACATTGATTATTTGTAATAAAAATTATACTAAATAATGCTTGAAAATTGAATCTAATACCTCTAGTAACTTGAATACATAATGGCACCAATAGCCCTATTTTTTACACTTTCATTAGGCAGCCACACACGGAAGGGATTTTCAAGCAATCTGTCCCGCCGTCCGCATCTGTCATCCCTGTCACGCCGATCTGTCTCAAATCTGCGTGACAAGGATGTCAGATGCGGATGGCGGGACAGATCGCTTGAAAATCCCTTCCGTGTGTGCCTGCCTATTAGATCAGCTAAGTACCGTTAATGGTCGTATTAAATTAATAATATACACAGGAATAATATACACCTTAATGTCACTGAAGAACCGCCAGGGGTCAGATGGTGGGGACGCATCTGCCGGAATAGACACGTCAATGCTGGTCGAGCGTTTGGAAAGCTTTGCCCCACAGTTGGCTTTGGCCGGGCTGCTCTCGGAGTCACTGATGGCTGTAAAATGATGATTACAAAAGCAATTTTTAGTGCAACAAGGATTTCTTGGGATTTATTAGACCGAGTGGGGCAAATGTACAGAAAATTGGTTTTATTCCAAGCATAGATTGTTATAAAATAGTTTCCAAAAGGCGGAAAGGTCGAAGCCTAATAAAGATTGTCTACTACTACTAGTTTCCAAATATAATAAAAATTGCCGTAGGCACATGTATTAGACAAATGTTTATTGATTTATTTTTGTAATTAATAAGAAGTGTGCAGTGACTTAATTATTTACTTTTTATGTCATTTCACGACCGAATAATAACATTTGAAAATGTAAACAATTGTAATTCTGCCTCGTGAGAAAATTGTACCTACGGTATCATATATAAACTGGAAACTAAACTCACTGCGCCTCATTGACTGGCGCCACCAAAAGATGAGCAGAGTTGCGGAATTAAGTGTATCAAAATTCAGTGGGTGGTTTCTAACCTCTCTTACCGGTCGAGTGGGAACCGATTTCTCCAACGGAGTCTCCACGCTCGCCATCACTGACGTACAGCTCCTCGATCGCCTCCGCAGTGGCATTGAACCTTATAGCTATGCTGGGCACCGACGCGTTTATCGGTTTGCCTAGGAACATTTAATGCTATAAAATTTGTGTAATTAATGTGGACCTTAACATGCACTCAATATCATTCGTGTCAAGCTTCAAAATTGAAGCGCGAAATTTCTAAACTCGTTTCATTGAGCAATTTATGTTCATATGTGGATAATTGTAGCAATTTTATAAAACTTTTCAGCTAATATTTCATCATTTGAATGGTGCAAACAAGGGGGAATGAGGACTACGGGTGATGTGGTTGAGGGTAAGTGTGTGCAAAACCGGCTGTTACGCTCATTTTGGGGTTTCAGTTAACACGTACACTGCCGGTGGCTTTTACATACTGTTTTTTCCCGAGCTAACCCTGCGTGCCAGCTTTACATAATCAAATAGATTCATTGCTTATTAAAGAAAATTGCACACTATTTATTAGTTGTAGACAAAAACTGCAATGGAACGAGTTTCGTTAATAATACAAATACTGTCTACTAAAATACATTTTATCAATTAAATAAACAATGAAATACAGATTATATGTTGCAATATGTGGAAACATGCAATAATCACTCAAACTTTGATCTCCGTTCACTTACTTTGTTTACGTTTAAAAAAATATTGCTCACAAAGTAAATAAACATGGATTGTTTTTGTACGTTGTGTGGGTGTGAGATAAATATTACCTTTGAGCATGCCAAGAGTTACTTTGCTTTTGTTATGGTTCTTTTTATCCATGTTAATAAAAGTTAGAAGCAAACAATAGAAGGAAGCGGCAAGTGTATCAAATATTTCACACGTTTAATCTAGCATTAGTATCTGCAAAAACACAAGACACAGGATTAATACTCCGGGGGCTCCTCTAACATGCCTGGGGTATATCAATTGAACTAATGGCCGATCTAATGAATTACAACTGGGGGAATTACTGGACAAATTACTGTCGAACTGGCGATACTATGGGTACAATTCTGACGCCAATGACGCCCATAAACAATGGAAAGATTAGGAAAATTATTTATACAAAACATGGTTCAGCTGAACAAAGTAAACAACATTTTCCTCACCTCTACTGCAGTCCATAATTAAAAATACGTAAGGATCTCATTACTCCGTACGGCTGTGCGCGATTATTGGAAGAATTACTGTTGCCTCTCCCCTGTTAATGCGAATTTTCTACATAATTCACGGACATTTTGAACCACTCTGCTAATATAAAACACCGGTAGCCATCTTAACAAGACGTCAAACAGCAGTTTGGCTAACAATCTAACAGGAAAACTATAAAACACAGTATAAAAATATATTAAAATACATCGTTTTACATACTAAACTCTAAATGATACACAATTACAAGTTATATTACAATATTTTTGAATAATTGTATGTATTTGTAAAAAGTTATTAAAACTAGGCAACCAAATATACTCGGTGCGTTACTTTTGTGACGTTTCCGAGCGCCATCTGTTGGTCAATCCCAATCCGAGGTTCGCGACATTTCCAACACGTGACGCGTCGATCGTTTCTTAAATATTTCCATATATTTCTTAAATTACTAATTAAATTAGTAATTATGTATCCGCAGAACGTAGAATATCAATTACCGGACAGTTTAGATGCCGCTGGAGTTCAAAAGAATGCCTGGTTTGCCCAAAAACCGTAAAAGAAAATCGGGTTTTTGACTTAGCAGTTCAGCGTTTTTCCGCCAGGCGAAAAATCGATATGCCAAACAGACCATTAAATCCTAACCTCACTAAATTCATTTCGTGGATTTGAATTTATTTTATTATGATGAAAAGTAACTCAATGCTTCCTCAATAGCATTACTGTGGCTTAGAAATTGCAATAGTGAACTTTTATAGGTAGGCCTGCTTATGTAGTAAAACCTAATGTCTGGCAATCAATCATATCATTGTTACAAATCATCGTTATCTCCTCCCATTTATATATGTTGTATTTTCAGTTTCGCTCTGAGAAGGGGAACACCAAGGAGGAGCAACTCGGTGAGTTGCCCCTCAACTCTGGAGCACTGAACTCGGAGCACTCTGGAACTCGGAGCACTGAACTTGTCTGTGGCCAGCGCTACATTAATAACATACGACCATACCAACGTGAAGAACAAGAGCGACAATGAGTGATTACTATTCAAAACTGCTGATTTCAAACCCGGCATACATTATTTGTGTATCAATATTAAACATTTAAAAACCTGTAATATTAATTAATGTAATAAAATATTAATCGATCTAAACTGTATTCGAAGACTATGAGAAAGGAGTGGCTTTGACGGGGCTTATAGGCATCCAGAATATTTAGATCTTCATAGAAAAACTGCTCTTTTGAATGTAAGGATAAGAAAATGATAGTTGCCATCTGTCAATTATTCTGGTCATATCTACGACAGTATTAAAGAACTGCCAGTCACTTTTGTTGATGACTGTTTGTACTGCAGAACATGAAAGCAGCAACCCAAAGTTATAAACCGTTCTAATAACGGAAGTTCTAGTTATATTGTTTCACAATAAGATCGTTGATTGCCTTTAGATCTTTTTCACTTTTTATGGTAAGTAACAAATGACTATCGATAATCATCCTCTTACTTGATCCAAGGTCTCCAAGGTATTAAGCCAGCAGGTTAAAAATGTATTAACATACAGCAAAACCCACGAATGATGGCGAGAGGTGGGGATACGACGCGCAGCTTTTCATGTAAAATTGAATTCTGAACGGCGATACACTGGCGCGCCACTACAAATGTATACGTTTTGCATTGGAAAACAATCGGCCCGTGACGCCTAAATGTCGCCTACGCCGCTGGTACGAACGCTTCAAGGCGGCAGGCAGAAAATGAGTTTGTGCGCACCCCCCACTTCTCACCATCATTCGTGGGTTTTGCTGTAGCTAAAAAACACGTTTGTTAAAACATACTTACGATTACACAAATCAATGGGCACATGAACGTTGCAGGAACACATCTTTCTGCCAATAAAACCTGTTTCGGGTTTATAAATGCCGTTTGTGTTGTGGGATCTGGGTAGTGCTCGCCGCTCGAAACTACTGCGAGAACTAAAAGTCCCCGGTGGTAATAAACGTATATATATTTCCTCATTACAGGGTAATCAAAATCTACAGTAAAATTACACAGTCCGTCGGCGGCGGCCACTCAGTTCGTTTTAGCCTGCTGGGTCTTGATGATGGAGCAGTCGATGATCTGCTTCAGGCAGCGGCCGAACTCCTCGACCAGCTGTTTCTTTGTCGCCTCGTCGTCCTGCCCGCACTCCTCGGCGTTGTTCGCCAGCGTGAGCAGGCACTGGCTGGTCGCCTCGATGACGGCGTTCGTTATGTAATTGAAGGCTTGCCTGAAAATAACGAATCAAATTTACAAGAGTGAACGAAACAAATGTCATATCTCGTATTTAATAACGAATCATCGTTATGTAATTGAAGGCTTGCCTGTAAATAACGAATCAAATTTACAATAGTGAACGAAACAAATGTCATATCTCGTATTAAATAACGAATCATCATTATGTAATTGAAGGCTTGCCTGTAAATAACGAATTAAATTTACATTAGTGAACGAAACAAATGTCATATGTCGTATTAAATAACGAATCAAATTTACAATACTGAATGAAACAAATGCCGTAAGTCATTAGTTTATGATGTAGTGTAAAGGTGTAAAACCAGTGAAATCATCCGAATTAAGAGCCTTACTTATTATTCGCAGCTCGCTTTGATCTCATCGAGAAACTTGCGTCGGTGAAGGAATTCTTTCGGGACGCCTGCGGGCTGACTGAGAAGCTGGAATCCGAGAGCACCGACGACCGGGAGCTCTTCTTATCCATGGAGTCCTCTATATTCCGGCAGCCCATGCATTTGCAATTACTCGAGCAAGCGATTTTTGCCTGGAATGAATAAATAATGGTGATGGTTTGCACTTGCACTTATATCCTGGTTACATAATATCTGTACCCCACTGTGCTTCGAACACCTGAAGGAGTTAAGACCAGAAGGTAAGATAACATTTAATTTCATGTCGGTGACTATATAGTCACAGATACTGTAATGCAAATATGCTTTTTAAGATCTCTAAAATGGGGCTTGCGATTCTATATATTTACTGGAATATCCGTTTAGATCCTTTGATACTTCAACTAAATTTTTCTTTCCTTTAGAAGAAGTTTCTTTAGTTTCTTTTTTTTTTCTTTTAGTTAGTTTCTTTACTTAGAACATTCATTTTTAGAATATTTTTAGAATTTTCCCTTCTACCTATTATGGTATAGAGTTTTTACTGGAATTTGATTGGATAAAAATGCAAAGATAATTGAAGGGTCGGCCGGAACAATGCTGTTAGATTTTTCTAGGACGTGATTTTGCAACTTTGCCATGAAACAACAATGTATAAACCTATAGAAATAATCGGCAATATACATCTCATTGTACTGCTGATACGCTTTGAATGTGCTACCTACACCCCACAATAAACAAATTATTATTATTATTATATATCCATAAAGGTCTAGTTCTTGCCCCGAGCAATGTTTTGTTGATTTACTCCGTTAAACATTTTGTGATATAAAAAGTTGTTCAGACCCTTCAATTGCCTTTTCAATAGTTACAAGTAATGTTTTTTTAATGTTAGTAATTCTGATAGTAACGTACCTCGTAACACTCGCAATAATTTTTAAGGCATCCCGACCGCTTACAATTGCATCCCTTGGTATGCTTCCGGATGGCCGCGTCGCCGGTGTCCTTAGCCTTGCCGATCTTGGGCCTAAACGCGTTGGGGTTCCTTTCCAAGCAGTTTTTAATCGCCCTCTGCCTGTACTCCTCGTTTTCCAAATTGTTATAACAGTTCATGCAGTTACACAAGTAGCAAAACTCCCCGTTTGCGAAGCAGTCGCAGTATAGTTTCAGGCACTGCGACTTCGTGCAGTTGCACGGTTTTCGGGGGCGCATCCCGTTGGACTCCATCGTGATCTCGGGGGATTGCGTGGTGGCGGCGACCTGCGGGATGCTGGGCACTATCGCGTCCCCGCTGCTGCCCGTCGACGTTGTGTTGGAGCCCGCCTTCGCCGTGGTGGTCGTCGGCGCAGAGTGGCGGATCGCGGGTATCGCCACCTTGCTGACGGAGGTGGCCTGACGGTTCACGAAGCCCGCCGGGAGGACCACCACCTGGTTCCCGGGCGACGACGTCGAGAGGGCCAGGCTGACCGGGCGCATGGTAGACGAAGCCGTTTTCATTACCTTCGGTGTAATCATAGAGTGCTTTCCAATTGTCTACAAAAAATAGTAAAATAAATCATAATGAGATAATTTCGCAAGGAATATATTTATAATAATACAGTAGAGCGTCGATAATCCGAACTAATTGAGACCGAAGGTGGTTTGGATTATTAAATATTGCTGCTAAATGGTTGAAAATGCGAGCATTGAAACAAGCAACATATATTACATTAATAAAACACCTGAAGACCAGAATTCAAAAGAAAACTCAAATTCTTAATAACAATTATAATGTCTGCGACTTTACACTTCAAATTCGTCCACTTGGTTGTGTGGAATTCAACGTTGTACAGCGGTTACATTTTTGCACACAAATTCTCCACTCAGTAACCCCGTTAATTTTGTTCTTTTTTTGTTATTGAGAATTCGGATTAGACGCTTTACTGTAATTACAATATAATCTCGATACGACTTATTTCATAATCTCTGGTAAAGTGAATTTGCAGAGTTAGATGTGGTATAAATTAATTGTGCTATTTGTAGAACAAGAAAAATGATTAATACCTTTAGTTCCGAAATTATAACATTTCCCGTTTTCATGTTTGTCGAGGTTGTGACTGGAATAACTTTTGTCGAGATCGTCGATGTCTTGGGTGTTACGGTAGTCACATTAGACGTGTTTGCATCCGCCTGGGTCGTGGTTATGAATTTGATGTACTGCATCTACATAAAAATAAAAAATAATAACGTATTCAAAATGGATGAAACTTTGCAGGGAAATGGAAAATGTGAAACAAAAATAAAAAGGTTTGAGTAATGCCATTACTCAATAATAACCGTTAAACAAATACCGTTAAATAGCAGAACTGATATGGGGAGAATTTTATGTTAAGCTCCCTGTGAATGTAAATAATAAACGCTACTTTTTCGTACCCCTTTGCCCGGTATGTTTATCTGATGCAGCTGGCCGGTGTTTAAAGTCTGCCCCCCGGCCACTTGAATAATCTGGTTGGGCACTAAGCTGCCGGACGCTCCGGAGCCCGACGGCTTTAGGAATATCCTCTGCGCCACCTTGCCGCTCTGCAGCTGTCCCTGCGGTGCAGGCAGGATCTTCGTCGGTGACCTCATCTGTGGAACGATCTTTATCGTCTTTGATTGGTTCTTGTTCAGTATGATCTGCTTGGTGCCGGACTGGGGCAGTATCTTGGACCCCGTCAGTATACCCATCTGCTGGGCCTGGGCGAGGGTCAGTGTCTTGGCCGGGGCCGAGGTTATGGTCGTCCCGCCGCTCGTATGCAGGAATTTTACTTGTTGCTGGTCCGACTTCTGCATGACGACGATTTGTTGCCCCGGTTTCGTTTCTGAAACAGTTAAGTTAATAATGTAGGCGAAGGTAGGTAGCAGATTATTACACTGGCGATGCTAATAACCAGAGGAGTCGCTTGCAGACATTCAATATGGGTAGTTAATTTAATTGAATCGTTTATTTCAGAAACCCGTTAAAAGTACTTTTTGAAACAATCGAGAAACAAAGAAAAACACATTTTATATATTGTTGTTAAATATCCCATAAAAAGAAATGTCACTTAAAAGGATAATGTATAAAAATATGCGTTTTGATTACTGATATATCGTATTCCATAAAAAAAGACAAATTCATAAAAATGTCTGTTGATGGGTTTCTGAAATAAATGGTTCAATTACTAGTTAGAAATAGCAGATTGACAACCCTCTAATATACAATTAAACACCTAATATATTTATTTAGAAAACTTAATTAAACAATTGATCAAATCTGGTAAATGGATAAAACTTAAAAACTAATATATTTATATTGAATTTATAAGAACGTCGACACCGTAAGGTACAAGGACGGATTATGTATGTATGAATTTATAAGAATTTTTCTTATTTAAAACACAAAAATCAATAACTTAATTAGAAATATGTATATTATTTGAGGGTAATTTTTACATTTATTCATCATGATGTATATTACATATTAATATATTAGTTATTACAACCCGAAATATTGTTGATTGTCTGCGTATGAAATAAGTCATAGTCATTTACGCACCCATAACTTTTCCCAATGCCGTTTTCGGCATTTGCGTGACAACTTTCTTCATCACCAGCTGCTTGTGCTGCATCATGGGAATGGTGCCGCCCGACTTGCCCGTCGTCTTTATGGAAATGGGCTTGGCCAGTGTTAAGTTCGAAAGGCTGCTCCCCTGTCCGGGGCTCACCAGCTTGAGCTGCTGCCCAGATGTACCTCCTTGAAGCAATACGAAAACATATACAAGCTGTTATGGCATACAAATCATCATCAAATTAATCAAAACAGTTAAAACAATTGAGGCGTTTATTTTCAAAACAACACAAGCCCAAAAATGCACAAATCGAGTTTTTAACAGTAAACGGCTCTGAAGACCGTCTATGCACTAACTAATCTGTTTTCTCGTAACACAATACAGGTCGCGTGTAACAGGCAAATGATTTTTTTTTATTTGTTTGTTACACGGTTGTTACATTTCAACTTCTCCCCCGGTTTTTCACTTGTTTTCACTTGCGTGTAACAGGCAAATCATTTTTTTTTCATTTGCCTGTTACGCGGTTGTTACATTCCAACTTCTCCCCCGATTTTTCACTTGTTTCACAGTTCTTATTTAAAATCATTTCTATTTTTAAATAAGTTGAAATAAATACAACAGTATAGCCTGATTTATTTTCTCAGTACTTTGAGTATAACTTCCACTGTAACTTTTTTAAATTTCCCGCAAAACTGATTTTTGGTATGTGCACTTTTTAAAATAAACGCCTCAATTATTTACATAATACTTTCCACGAATTTGTAGTCATCGTGGCTGTCTGAGCGTTGAATTCTATTGCACTGAATTGAAACTAATTAATGTGAATTCATTAGAGTGGAATAAATCTTATGCGGCTTCGCACTGCCATATTGTTAATAGTTTAGCAACTAATAATAGTTGCCTGAATAGCCTTCAATACGATGCTTTGCAATGTGAGACACAGTACAGATATGAAAATTCTGTTCGTTTATTAAAGGCCTGCCTGCAGCTATGGCTAAATACTGTTGCCAAAGTGTGATCTATGTAATATGGGAGTTTAGCGTTGGCAGAGGCATTTAATTGCATTGAAATATTGTATAGTATTTCATGTATGTTCTAAAACTGTTGTTTTACAAAAAAACAGTCAAACAGCCAGTTGGTTATGTTTCGGTTCACTTATTAAGGCCTGCCTGCAGCTATGGCTAAATACTGTTGCCAAAGTGTGATCTATGTAACATGGGGGTTTAGCGTTGGCAAAGGCATTTCATTGCATTGAAATATTGTATAGTATTTTATGTATGTTCTAAAACTTTTGTTTTACAAAAACAGTCAAACAGCGAGTTGGTTACCTTGCAACAAAAACAACTGTTGCCCGGGCATCGGTTTGAATGCGATTGGCATCTTTGCGGGCTTCGGTGCTATACTGAGAGGCCTCAGTGGGGGCACTGCAGTTTTTTTCACCTCAACCTTCTCCATTTCAACATCGGCCTCCTGACTGGACACGATTACTTCATGCATGTCCTCGGACTCGATGGTCGACAGCTCGTCTATAAGTAAAACAAAGTTACATAAGCAATGTCAGAACCCTCTTTTGTTATATGCATTGTTATTAGCAGCTTCATACTTATTAGGAGTATTGTCTTGGTTCAATTGGTGGTTAATTATACGTACGTCCCGAACAAAAAGCTTGTAGTGCTTACCTTGGTGGTCCATCTCGGAGGAGAGGTCATGCGAGAGCTCGGTCAGGTGCTCCAGGTCGCTGGAGGTCAGCGAGGCGAGGTTGGCGTGGGTCATGGCAGAGCCGTCGATGGCGAGGTTGTCGACGAGGACCTCAACGGCTACGGCGTCTTCTGCTTGGCAAGAAACATGTGTGTGAGCACGGGGGGCCATTCAGGCATCGTCTGCGGGAGCTCTGGGCCCCCTCAGGCGGACATAACCTGAAACCCGCGGCGAAACAAACGAAAACTGCGGCGAACAAATGAATTCAAACTTGTCCGAGCGCTGCGTTTAAAAATTGATCGACATTTTGAATCTGGGGATGTCAAAGCACCCGACACGGGCGAGCATTTGAAATTGGGGGCCCGGCGGGGGCCCTGGCGGCGGTTTCTCCAGCGGGGACGGCGCGGGGCGCTTACCTTTCTCCGTGTACGACATTTTTCGCGGGGTGGTGCGGTCTGTGGGTTGTTTAATCCACAGGAATGCTGGGGTACATTTAAATGTAAACGATGAACGTAAATTTTTAGTTATCGTTAAGTGGAGTTGGCTTACTTGGGGGCGCTGCTCTGCGTTTGACAGCGCATCTCATCGCTCGCGCCAATTTTTGAATTATGTCACAGGCGTAGGTTGCTTTTGTTTTTTCGATAATATCACCTAGGGAATAAAATATATTGAATTTTTTAATACCCCAACGAAATAGTGTTATATCTCCTGTAATATGAATGAATCAAAAGCACTACTTTACAGACTTGTATCATAAAAAGTTATTTCTACGATAGCTATCATGAAAACAGCTAAAATTTGATGCAAAATACTGTTTTTTTTTAAATTGTTGCGTGAATTAATTGAGTGTAAAGCTTTTTTTACGCACGTATGCTAAAAAGTATAGCTTTACGCACTTACCTTACGCTTTAATCAAAGTGGAGTACTTTGATTTTCAGCTGTTCATTTATTCACTCTGTTGCTAGATAATTAAAATAGACCCCAATTATGCGACTCATACATTATGAAAAATAGAATTGTGCTTAATTATATTGCACATATTTTAGATTACATAAGTTGACGATAAGACTGCATTCAATTTGAAATTCAAATATTGCGTTAGAAGTATAGGCAGCCCAATGTACACGCCTGGATTTGTAATTTAAAATTTACATTTATTGACTGCGAATTTCCGCGTATTGTCTAAGATATGCCATTAAATGCAACTATTAGATAAAAATCTATAATTATTGTCTGTGATTAATAAAATTTTATAACGGTAAAAGATTGCATTAAATTTGAAATTCAAATATTGCGTTACAAGTGTAGGCAGCCCAATGTACACGCAAGGATTTGTAATTCAAAATTTACGTTTATTGACTGCGAAATTCAGCGTACTATCTAAGATATGCCATTAAAGACAACTATTAGATAATAAATCCATAATTAGTGTCTATGGTTAATCAAATTTTGTTCTCATTTAGTTTTTATTTTGAGTAGTTATCTTAAAAATTTACCAAAACTGATATGTACTATAACTCGGCAGTATTTTGTTTTTTTTATGGAATCTAGACGTCTCTGGAAACAGCTTTTTGTTCTTATTTAGTTTTTGTTTTGGCTTTTATCTGAAAATTTTACCAAAACTAATAAGTTTTCAAAACTCGGCAGTATTTTGTTTTTAACGTAATCCAGACGTCTCTGGAAACAGCAAAATTAGACACCTTTCAAATTACTCGTACATTAAAATCTTTGATTAAAATGTTAAGAATATTAAACCAATAATTTACATCGGCTCTTTCTACTAGTTTTTACAAATGGCATGTGAGCGGCCGCCGGAGCCAGCATCCGTGCCAGTGGCCCCCCTGCCTCTTCCGGAGCCCGAGGTGGAGCGATGCCCTGCGGTGGTGAGCACCAAGGTGGTCACGACAAGCCCCAAGACCGAGGTGCGACGGATCGACTACGGGGCGGACTGCCCCAGGTCGGGGGCTGCTACGCCCCCGGACAAGGGAAGGGCCGGCTTCGAGTCATGCTGCGATCAGCCGGCCCCGACGAAGGCCCTGAACCTGGTGAGTTCATTGTCGGGGGTATTTATAAACCTGGGCGCATAGCCGGGACGTCTGGAGTTCCCAGAACGTCTGGCTTTGCTGGAGCCCTGATTTATTGCGGGGGGCCCAAGCCAAAACGGCTAAAATATGGCTAAGATATTTTTTAAATATGGCCAAATTTGTGGAGTTCAAATCGCTGCTGATGTGGAAACCTTGCTTCGTGATTTTTACCACATAATCTGGTCTTTATAGACTAGGTTTATTTTTGGACGAAATGCGTGCATTGTCGATCTGAATTTCTGCTATTTTTGCTATTTATAGAAAATAGGTTGCTATTTATAGCAACATCTGTTGAATAATAATTCACGTTCAAAATATATCAATAAGCATTTTCAACTACACCACCATTATTTTAAACAATTGATAGCAAATACATTCTAAGAGTAAAAATATTAACAAAATAATATTCTAAATCTGCATAAACTTAAGAATAATTGCGTGAGCAACATCAGATCTGATTTTTTGCAATGTTCAAATCTAAAGAATTAATAGCAAATACATTCTAAGAGTAAAAATATTAACAAAACACTATTCAAAATGTACACAAACTTAAGAATAATCGCTTCAGCAACATCAGACCTGATTTTTTGCAATTGTTAAAATCTAAACAATTAATAGCAAATACATTCTAAGAGTAAAAATATTAACAAAACACTATTCTAAATCTACACAAACTTAAGAATAATCGCTTCAGCAACATCAGACCTGATTTTTTGCAATTGTTAAAATCTAAACAATTAATAGCAAATACATTCTAAGAGTAAAAATAATAACAAAACACTATTCTAAATCTACACAAACTTAAGAATAATCACTTCAGCAACATCAGACCTGATTTTTTGCAATGGTCAACATCTAAACAATTAATAGAAAATACATTCTAAGAGTAAAAATATTAACAAAACACTATTCTAAATCTACACAAACTTAAGAATAATCGCTTCAGCAACATCAGACCTGATTTTTTGCAATTGTTAAAATCTAAACAATTAATAGCAAATACATTATAAGAGTAAAAATATTAACAAAACACTATTCTAAATCTACAAAGTCTGAAAATTAAAAAAAAAATACAGTGAAATACTAAATCTATATTTTTAATTATAAATATTTTAATTAATATTTGATTATGAATATTTCATTTATAAATAAATTTTAAAACCGTTGGTCGAATCTTACCATTAGTCTCATTTCACTCAGGAGACTCATCCTAATCCAACGAGGCCAAGGTCGATAAGTATTTACGAATCTTTTGAAATTTCAGTTTGCCATTGTGTGCTATTGAATGAATTTAAGTTTCAACTCAATCTGGAAATATTACTTACATTTTTGGACTATTTACATTCATTTTAGTTTTTCAGTTTTCAGTTTTTTTAGTTTTAGTCATTTTAATACCTCCAATGTGCGTAATCTAAAAATCTGAGGATATTAGAAAAATAGATATATATTTGGCGGATATTTGTTTAAACTGTGCGTTAGTTACCCAATCATGAATTAGAAAAATATTGTTGTATTTCAATATATAAACTATTCTTGTTTATTGTAGGCATTATTTCATCTGCCATCTTTTTCTGAACAATCTGTAACAACCAATATTATATTTTTCTATTATATTCTTTGAAAATACTCTTATCATAAAATATATTGCCCACATGAAGTATTAAAATGATAACGACGATATGTAATTATGATTTTGTAACTTATTTCATCTGCCAATTTTTGCTGAATAGTCTGTAAGAACCAATATTATATTTTTCTAGTATATTCTTTGAAAATATTCGTATCATATAATATATTGCACACATGAGGTATTAAAACGCCAACGACGATATGTAACTATGATTTTGTAACTTATTTCATCTGCCCATTTTTGCTGAACAGTCTGTAAGAACCAATATTATATGTTTCTATTATAATCTTGGAAAATACCCTTATTATAAAAAATATAGCACACAGGAGGAATTAAATCGACAACGATGATAAACTATGAATAGTTTGTAATTGTTCTATCGGTTAATAAATGGTGGATGCGCCGGGTAAAGAGGGTTTATATCATGGGGTAGGTATTTTGTAACTTTTTTCATCAGCCAATATTTGCTGAACCAATATTATATGTTTCTATTATATTCTTTGAAAACACCCTTATTAAAAAAAATATTGCACACAGAAGGTATTAAATCGACAACGATGATAAACTATGAATAGTATTTTTTGTACTAATGGGTTCATAAATGGTGGATGCGCCGGGTATGAGGGGTTATACCATGGGATAGGTAACATCATGTGATAAAGTGAATGCTCCTGGTACAAAATTGAACCATAAGGTCTCTTTAATCTCTGAGGTAAATAATTTTGATTGTAGTGAATACATTTTGATTGTAGTGAAAATGCAACGCTTGTTTATTTACAAATTACTCCAATGTAGACTTTCGTTACTTGTGCCAAATTTTTGTTATGAAGCGTCCAAGTTCTATCATTAGTGCGTTATTATGTAAAAAGCATAACTGCAGCTGTAAAATATTCTTAGTATATTGCTTGAAGTTTGATTATATTAAAGATTTAAAAAATAAAGTAAAGTATAAATAAATAAAGTAATTAAATTTTAAGCAATATATATTTGATATTTTATATATATTTTGTAGAAAATTTAGAACTTAATTATGCATATTATACAAATAATAATTGTTTTTCTTTGATTTATTATTAACTAATGTTTCCCAAAAAATAAAATATAAAGTTCCGATATCGTTATTATTTGCAGAAAATAACCTTTAATTAACTTTATATTCAAATTTACCTTAAGAACAAAAACTCTGAAGGCCCTCTTGAACTAAGCAAAATCTAGTTAGGTAATAAAGTACTAATAATATTTATATAAACCAAAAATATTTATATAATAGAAAAACATATTGGATAATTTATGTTATGTATAATTAAAATTATTGGTGCAACTTTGGCTCCTAAAGTTAATAAAAGTAATGTATTTAATTTACAATATAATGTATCTTTACTATCAGTCAGTACTCCAAAAGAAGAGTAAAAAGAAGAAAAAATCAATATAATATAATTAATAAAATAATAATATATAAATCCTGAAGTTAATAAAATTAAGGTATTTAATTATAAATACATTAATTTAAAATTAATGTATTGTATTTGTATTTACAATACAATGTATCTTTACTACCAATCAGTACTTCAAAAGAAGAATAAAATGAAGAAACAATCAATATAATATATATTAAATAAAAAGTGCGCATAATAGTTATTATTATACAAGTGGTTAAAATATGTTAATGTTAAATGTGTTAATGTTCATTAATGTACGTTAATTAAAGTTAAATTTCAAATACGACGTTTTACATTTTAAATAAAACAATTCGAACGGACAAATTTTTGTCAATAAGAAACCAATTGTAGGCAACCAAATGTACATATCGCCGTTCCGAAGCAACAATGATGCGACATTTTATTTTTCAGGTGAGACTAGAAACGATTGCTAATTATTCCGTTTTAAAGAAGTGAATTGGTAATAACATGTATTCATAACAATATTTTACATTAAAATCAGTATCTATAAAATGTATTACTTCATTAAAGCTCAATAATTAAAACAAATGGTTGGCAACCAAATGTACACATCGCCAGCAACAATGACGCAACAGCAAAATGAATTTTTCAAGAGAGATTAAAAACGATTGTTACTTATTCAGTTTTAAAGAAGTGAATGCATTTTATTATAACATATATTCATAATAAGATTTTACATATAAATAATTTATATTTAAATGTATTAACTTCATTAAAACTCGATAATTAGCAATAGTTTTTCCTCACTTCTGAAAAATTGAATTTGCAGTTGCGTTATTGTTGCTCTATATGTAAACGAAAAACAATTGTTAATTATTCCGTTTTAAAGAAGTGGATGCATTTTATTACAGCATCTATTCATAATAAGATTTTACATTAAAATAATTTCTATTTAAATGTATTAACTTCATTAAAACTCGATAATTAGCAATCGTTTTTCGTCACTCCTGAAAAATTCAATTCGCAGTTGCGTTATTGTTGCTCTATATGTAAACGAAAAAACAATTGTTAATTATTCCGTTCTAAAGTAGTGAATGCATTTTATTATAGCATGTATTCATAATAAGATTTTACATTAAAATAATTTCTATTTAAATGTATTAACTTCATTAAAACTCGATAATTAGCAATCACTCCTGAAATATTAAATTTGCAGTTGCGTGATTGTTGCTCTATATGTAAACGAAAAACAATTGTTAATTATTCAGTTTTAAAGAAGTGAATGCATTTTATTACAGCATCTATTCATAATAAGATTTTACATTAAAATCATTTCTATTTAAATGTATTAACTTCATTAAAACTCGATAATTAGCAATCACTCCTGAAAAATTTAATTTGCAGTTGCGTTATTGTTGCTCTATATGTAAATGAGCTTACATGGGACAAATGAAAGATAACAATGATAACGAAAGCGATAATATTGCGAGTTATATTGCAAAAGCAATATATGCCAATAAGCGAAAGATAAGGAGGTTACACATAGTTGAATTCACGACGCCCCTTGTTGTATTATGAAGTAATAATATTAAGAAGTATATAATAATATTAATAGTTGTATTATTAACCTTGTTGTATTATGAAGTCATAATACAACCTCCGTTCTATTATGAAGTTATAATACAACTCCTGCTAAGTACATTATGTAACTATAGTTACGTACCTATATAATGAATGTATTATTTATGAGCATTTTTTTGCAGAAATAATAAAGAACAAGAATACAGTTGCAAGAACATAAAGAGATAAAGAACAGAATGCAGAATGCAGAATACAGTTTTGTACATAGCGAGCTGATAGTTTTTGGTCGATCGAAGATTATTAAATTAAATTGGCTACAAAGTATCACAATCGACGTGGTAATGATAACGTTGACCTATCAATTGTGATAAAATCATCATCAATCAGATTAATTGCTGACATGTATTTAATATTATTTAGAAGAGCGCAACTCGTAATACCGGTTTTGCGTGCATATTTGTCTTGTTGCCTCGTCGGTTTTTGATTACCTTCGGGCACGCGTTATTAATTGTTGTTAATTAATCTTATTAATTTGATAATGTGAGAGGATAACGGCGGGCATAATATAGAGATTACGTAACTTCTTGGCATTGGTAACGGTAGATGGCGCTGTGGGAGTCGCCGTTGTCCCCCTTAGAGCGCCGTGCCCCACCATACGGTGCATTCACCTCCTCGTCGTAACTTCACGTCGCAGTTTGCGTCCATTGAGCGAGGAAAAAATTGTGCAGGTCTCCAGTTTTGTGAATTGTGAAAGGGGGCAACCGATTCTTCTGGCCCTTTGGTGTTAGTTGATCGTTTTTAACAGAGAACCGCAAATATTATAAGGTGAGTATCGGGGGGAGTCGCGCATAACGGTGGCCCCCTCGTCTCGAGACGCGTGCACGTGACCCGCCGCCCCTTTCGGCGGCGAATCGCACCCCCGCTCAATTCGCGACAGCAGGGGGTGCTTCGGGTCCAGTTTCGTCTGTTTCCGCACCCAGCAGTAGGGTGGTTGTTCTGCTGAAACCCTTTTGCGTGTTATGTAACGGGAGTTCATCGATTTTCACATTTCTGGAAAGGCGAATCAATAGGGCGATGGGGGAGAAACAGGATCCTCTGGTTAGTGCCGAGCCCCGTTACGCAAATAACCGCGACCAAGGCGCAGGGCCCCCCCGGCTTTTCCGGCTTTCGTACTATTTTCGTAAAATGCAGCTGCCATTTTATGGGTGACGTGCCTGCCGGTAACGCGTACCGCAGCGTTGCCGTGCGCTCACATTTCCAAAAATAATGCCCAACACGCACTTTCACTGCAATTAAATGCTTTCAGATAATGTCCCCACCGGCGTACGCAGACTTGGGGAAGAACGCCAAGGATGTCTTCGGCAAGGGCTACCACTTCGGCCTGATCAAGCTCGACGTCAAGACCAAGACGGCATGCGGCGTCGAGTTCAACACCGGCGGCAACTCCAACCAGGAGAGCGGCGAGATCTTTGGCTCGCTCGAGACCAAGTACAAAGTGAAAGAGTACGGCCTCACGTTCACCGAGAAGTGGAACACCGACAACACCCTTGGCACGGACGTCACCGTCCAGGACCAGCTCCTCAAGGGGCTCAAGCTCGGCGGCGACTTCACCTTCTCACCGCAGTCTGGGTAAGTATGACCCAGTTTACGTACCGCGGTGGGCGGTAACATTGGGTTGTATTTTAAAGCAACAAGACGAGCAAATTGAAAACGGCATTCCAAAATGATGCCATGGCGCTCAACGCCGACATGGACCTCGCCTCCGACGGGCCAATTATCCAGGGAGCCGCCGTCTTCGGCTACCAGGGCTGGCTGGCAGGTTACCAGGCCGGCTACGACACGAACAATAAGAAGCTCACTAAAAATAACTTCGCCCTCGGCTTCTCAACTGGCGACTTCATTCTACATACCAATGTGTAAGTATCCTCAAAAACAACCTTATAAACCAAAAACCTTATAATCCCATTAACCCGCTCCTTAATCCCCATTATTTTGTGTACGTTACTAATAGTGACACTATAACCGAAAGTGATGACGGACAAGAATTTGGCGGCTCCATCTACCAGAGGGTCTCCCCCAGGTTGGAAACGGGCATCCAGTTGGCTTGGTCATCTGGCAGCAATAACACTAGGTTCGGTATTGGCGCCAAGTACGATCTCGACAAGGATGCTTCAGTTAGGGTGAAAATTAACAACACCTGCCAGATTGGGTTAGGCTATCAACAACGTCTTCGTGAAGGTAAGCCCCAACCCATTGAACCATAACAAAGTCTTATCAACTGTTAATTTTTGCAGGTATTGTATTGACTTTGTCTGCATTGGTCGATGGCAAAAACTTCAACAGTGGAGGACACAAGATTGGCATGGCTCTTGAACTGGAGGCTTAAAATAAGATCTAGACGTAACGAAACACCATCAAAAGAAACTGCTATACTAATTTACTTCGTAATTTTAAAACACAAAAAACGTACTGTCTAGACAGTAACTTGAAACTGCTGATCTTGTAGATATATTCTTATTGTTTGGAACTTGTTAGCAAGAAATATATAGTCCTTATATTTTACTTTAATGTCAAAACGGTGTCAAGACTACATGTAACTGTTAATTTGGTTTCGAAACGTGAGGTCGACGACAGGATTCTCGCGCCGCACGGCTGCCCAGTGGCTTTGACTAATTAACACTCGAGCATCCGTGCCGCCAGATGGGGGATTTGTATTTATTTACCCGGTCACACTCGGCTTGACTCTTGAAGTTCCATCACAATAAAAGCAACACCACACCTCCCGGACATTTCTGCCTCGTCATCACACTATCTTCTACTGAAACATGAGCGAAGAGTAGCGTTCACATCATTGTAAAACATGTTACAAGTATTATATTAACCATATTAAAGAGAAATATACATTGAAATTTACAATAAGTTACTGATTTATTTTTATTAGACCGCCTAAATAATAGTCTTAAACATATTAAACATTGTTATAATAAAGAGGTTGTTTTATGAGACCATCTGTTCTTCCATCACCTTCGCCAGCCACTCCGGATTAGACTTTGATATCAGCTCAATTACTGAATTGACTTGATAGCATAACGACTGGATCTGCTTATCCCATTGCGGCAGTGTTTCACGTGCTAAAATAAGTAAAACCGATTACATAACAAATTTCCGCTAGACATTAACAAAAACTTACTCTCAAAATGCACGATGGAATCAATCTGATCAATATACCCATTCATCCTGCTCTCGGTGATCATCTGACTGGCAATCTTTTCCGCTTTGGTGGCATTGATCTCCAATAGTGCCCCGAGCTCTTCGAACGTAATATTGTTGTACAGCTTGCTCGCCGACAGCAGATTGTGCTCGATGACTGCCCTGTCGAGAATGGTCGAGCCGTCGAGCGTGCACGCCTTCTGGTGCGGCTGCAGGAGGGCCTCGAACTCCTGCAGCTCGGACCGCCTTATGATCCTGTCCAGATACATCTTCTCGAGGATGGCGACGGCCGGCAGCTGCTGGCACCGCTCGTCCTTAAACAGGGTGGCCAGCATGCGCGAGCGCTGCTGCCCGGCCGAGGCGAGCACGGTGCAGATCAGCGCGTTCCGCAGGGCGGTCATGCGCTCATCATCATGTATGATCGAGCGGTAGGAGAGCTCGTTGTAGCGCTGGGCCGCCTCAATGAATTTCCTCCTGTAATCGAGCACCCTGGCGTAGCACACCTTGTAGTAGATCTGGAGCTGCTCGTTTTTCGTTTCTGCCTGCAGCAGCGAGGCCCGGTTTATGAAGGCCTCCGCTTGAACAGGGTCATCGTCTTCTAGGTACAGGCGAGCGATTTTCAAATACGTTTCCAGTTTGTAATCCACGGTGTACTGTCTAAAAAAATTAACACTCCTTAATATAATTGCTGATTGCACTTCAAATAATCATAATACAAAGAAGTACTTGATGACAAAAACGTAACATATTCACTGCCGTGCATTCAAAGCAATGACTACAGGTGTGCCGGCTGTTTTTTTCAACATAGATACATGCAAGACATTTGGCTCTTATTAGAGCCAGCACCTGAGCTAATGTAAGCTTGGCTCTTATAAGATGCACTGAACGTTCCAACAAGTTAAGAGTTTACATATAACAGTAATATTTCTAGAGTTCCACATTCAATCTACGCATAACGAAACACCATAAAAAAGGACGGCTATAAAGTGGCCCGGAGAGGGTTAATTATATTGACGGTTTCAATTGAAGTGGAAAGTGGTACTTGATGAATCACAAGCAATCAATTGCTTATAACAGTATAACTTGTACTATTGAGAATGGCTTAACTACCGAAACGATTGTAGAGTATTTCTATTGAGTAGAGTATTTTATTTACCTTTTAATTAACATGTTTCACCAAGTGGTAACCACAAATACATTAAATCAATCAATTGCTTCGTATATAATCAATGAGTATGATTGACAATATTATTGACCACCAATTTGCAACAAAACTGTCTGTCCCAAGCTTCTAGTACTTACTTCTGTCCCGTCTCTAATGGAATCCCGACCAAAACCGCCGCGGCGTCCCTCCAGTTCTGATTCCTCTCGTAAATATCGGCCAGGTGCTGGCGTATGCTGGCCACCTGCTCCTCGAAGGAGATGACCCTAGGCTGCACCTTCTCCAGCGTATAGTGCGAAACCACCTTGGAAATGTCGTCCGGTAAAGTCATCAGATGAGTACTCAGATCGGTTAGGATTTGGCGCGAGATGACGAGGCTCACGTTTTCGTTCACAACTAAAACGGCAAGAACATTTAGCAACAACCGACGTTGTCATTATTATGTGTTTGTTTACTTGCATCGATGAACATCTTCAGGCACTCGATCAGCTCCTTGCCTTCACAGGTGAGAATCAAATCGGAGATCTGCCGGTACCTGCAAGAACCATGAGAGGGTGAACTTACGGGACACTTTAAAAGCCATTTTCATTACCTCTCCGCCTGGTCTTTATGTGAGCCCCCTGAGCTGCTGATAGCCGCAAGTTGTTGGCGAACTGTGGCCGTTTTGTTGGACATTTTTACCTCAAAAAGTACTTAACCTAAAAATAATTTAAAAAACTAATTTTGTTTTTGGGCACAGAAGTAATGTTGAAGTATGCACTTATAATGCTTCGATGGTTAAGTATTTAAGTCTTGTATGATTATTTTTAACGTACTTACTGCAATTATATGCGAAATTCTTAAACAATCTAGTATATAACCTCTGCTGTATTGAAAACAAAATTAGTGCCATCTATGGTTACTTAGTAACTTATATGCAAAAAATATTCATAAAATATGTAATAAATACATAAATAAAAGCTATTTCACGAAATTACGACTGTTTTATATGATTTATTTAGCTAATTTATAAATGATTAGTGATTTTTAGCATTTAATAACCTTCATGAGTATATTGGGCTGCATACATTGCACTTTTATAGTCAAATTGGGTTGCCTATGTTACCGACAAAGTTCGCCTTACCTACACTAGATGGCGTATCTGTCTAAACTTAAAACTTATATGAAAAAAATATTCATAAAATATATAATAAATACATAAATAAAAGCTATTTCACGAAATTACGATTATTTTAATGATTTAATTAGCTAATTTATAAATGTATTAGTGATTTTTAGCAATTAATAACCTTCATGAGTATATTGGGCTGCATACATTGCACTTTCCATAGTCAAATTGGGTTGCCTATGTTACCGATAAAGTTCGCCTTACCTACACTAGATGGCGCCTCTGTCTAAACTTAAAATTCAAAATTAATTATTGCAGAAGAAGTTTAAATGTTTGTTAACATAGTAAGAAGCAATATAAAAGACAATGTTATTTAATAAATACGAAAGCCCTTGTAGAACATACAAATCAAATCAAAGAATTTATTGAATTTTCATACATACAATTATTTATTCAATAACATAAATACATTCAACACTTTACGTGTAACAACTGTTTTTATAAGTCAATAACAATAACATGTACAACGCACCAACAATTAACAAGAGTTTTAACAATAATAACTTAAACAAATGAATAACTATCAGATGCAGGAATATCAATTGCAGGAATGTAGAACGTGCGGTATATATTTTTGGGCTTTTAAAACATCTGCAACATTTACCTTATATGTACTCATTCGCTGCAAAATAATAAAGTTAATGTGTATATTAATAGCTTCCATTCATACTTAGTTACAACATCTGCAATCTTTACCTTATATGTACTAATTAGCTGCAAAATTATAAACTTAAGGTGTATATTAATAGCTTCCATTGATGCTTAGTTACAACATCTGCAACATTTACCTTATATGTACTAATTAGCTGCAAAATTATAAACTAAAGCTGTATATTAATAGCTTCCATTGATGCTTACTTACAAACCGTTAATTAGCATCTAATACATCAATCAACAATGGTAGATATTTTGCGTCAATTACCACAATGTCGCTAATTGCTAATAGCAGATATGGATTTTAAAAATAATCACTGAGCATCAAGGGCACTTAATAATACATCATCGTGCCCACAATTACACATCATTTATAATTCATGTGCATTAAATTACGAGATTACAACCGAGTCGTGTGCAATTACCACAAGTTAGCATAAATTTTGTACAAGCATGTAAACTGTGTTTATGCAGATAAGCAAGTTTTTAATGGAATGGTACCTCGAGATATTTTCGGACTGTTAAGTGATCAAACGTGCAAAATTATTAGAAGATGAAAATAAAATAGAACAAATTAATTACATGTTATGGAACTGGAATTGTTTCTGTGCAGATTTTTGGGTTGCACCTTTGATTACTGACAGGTTTGGTTTAATGGTTTATATGATCATTTATTTAATGAATGGCGAATTTTTTTTTTTTAATAAAAGTTTTTGATTATTTTTGCATCACTTTCATATCTCTTTCAGTTGAAGGGCTTCCCAGCTTTTTTGCAGGCGCAAATTTTAATATTGCAATGGGCTTAAGTGGTATTTGTTTATAATACCTCTTGAGTTTATTAATAATATTTATTGAAATTTGACATTAAATTAAAAAAATTACAAAACAATTGTTTTGTCAATTTTTGATGTTTTTATCGACCACTTGAGAACACATTTAGAAATACCTCATTCAGTTGAACTTTTCTGCAGACGCAAATATTAATATTATTGTAATAATTAAGACCATTATTAAAATAATATTAAAATTTGCGTCTGCAGAAAAGTTCAACTGAATGAGGTATTTCTAAATGTGTTCTCAAGTGGTCGATAAAAACATTAAAAATAGACAAAACAATTGTTTTAGTTTATAATACCACTTGAATTTTATAAAAAATTCGGCAGTTAACTAAAAACAATTGACAAAACAATTGTTTTTTCAATTTTAATCCTGATTTATAAATTTTAATCCGTCGATTTGAATCCTGATAATTATTAGGATTATCTCCTTTGTGGTCCCCATTTGGTGATCTCAAATGTAATGATTGCTCACGTAACTGTTGGGTATTAATTATAATCGTAATGCAAAAAAGCGATTCCAGAAACCAACATATCTCGCGCACATGTGCGAATTAATGACAATTGAATGTACAATACTATTGTGGTCTGGACGAAGTTATGTAACACCAATATAACTAACGAGACTTTGTTGGAATTTCAAACAGGTAATTCCCTGAAGGTAATTAGCAGCCGTTCCGCCGTAAACAATGCGATGGCAAAAGTGAAACACATTGACGGTGAATATTAATCAGGTTTTGAGCGGAGCTGTCTGAAAAAAAAACCCCAAGGGTACACGAAAGATCACAATAGATAATAATATCGATGGATCGATTCGAGTCTGTGCTTTTATCTTGAACTCTCCATGGTCATCCTGCGGTCACTCCGTGGGATACCACCCCGGCTGCAGAAGTTAATCGCAGAAACTAATTAATTGATTACATAACATTCGACAAGGCGTGACTCGGATGTAAGTGCTGGTTTTTTTTAGCAAGATGCTGGGTATAAAAGATCATCTTATCCTCAGATATCCGCATAGAACGCTCAAGATGCGTCTAGCTCTATCAGTGTTAGCTTTGGTGGCGGTCGTCTTCGGCCAGCAGCAGCCCAGGGGAGTGGTGTACCTCCTGGACGTCATCGACAGGGGCGACGAGGTGAGTGCAGACAGGAACACAATACCTAGTGGCGATGGGAAGAGGCCAAAGCTGGCCTTCTTTGTCCCCATCGCCGACGAAGAGGCCACCGCCGATGGCATCTACTTTAGGCCAGAGAACGGCGCTCCTCTGGAAAATCCAGAGGTAAGATTGATTGAAATTTGGGATCGTCTTAAGAAGGCCATCACAAAAATATTAATCATGCTCGAGTTTTGAGCGACTACTTTGCAAATATTTTAATTATATCTAATATTCTCAGTTATCTACAGTTATTTTTTATATAAATACTTGACAAATGTTGGATACATATTTTTCATAAGCAAAGATTTGTTTTGGCTGCTGGTTTCAGTTTATAAATTTTGTAATCTAATAAAATTTTCTGAAATTTGTTGTACTAATTTTCCAATATTTTGTATTACGTTTTCTGGAATATTCTATAGCTGCACTGGATTTTCGAATCACTTAATATAGACGAAACGTATTTATGATTTAAAAATCTGATATTAGACATACATATTAGTTATTTCTGTTAACCAAGGCTCAAGTTTCCGAGTTCCAAGTTAATTGAACACAAACTTATACAATGTTTTCCTATCTTCACAGGTCCTAAAACCACTAATAGGAATCAAAGGAGAAGATGAGACCGTCAGACAGAGGAGGTCCCCAGGAGGTTACGGCGGCGGCTCAAAGGGTGGTGGCGGCGGCGGCGGAGGATTTGGCGGAGGCTTTGGCGGCGGTGGAGGAGGAGGTTTCGGCGGCGGATTCGGAGGTGGAGGAGGCAAAGGCGGTGGATTAGGAGGTGGCGGTGGATTAGGAGGCGGCGGAGGCAACGGTGGTGGACTTGGCGGAGGTGGACACGGTGGAGGTGGACAAGGCGGAGGTGGACACGGTGGCGGTGGACTAGGAGGAGGCAACGGAGGAGGATTAGGCGGAGGCAATGGTGGTGGACACGGTGGAGGTGGACTAGGAGGAGGCAACGGAGGAGGATTGGGCGGAGGCAATGGTGGTGGACACGGCGGTGGTGGACACGGCGGCGGAGGACTAGGTGGAGGCGGTGGAAGCCACGGTGGTGGCGGACTTGGAGGAGGTGGAGGAAACGGTGGCGGACTTGGAGGAGGAGGAGGTCATGGTGGCGGATTAGGAGGAGGCGGAGGCAACGGTGGCGGACTTGGCGGAGGTGGCCACGGTGGCGGAGGACTTGGAGGAGGCGGTGGAGGCCATGGCGGAGGCGGTGGTGGCCAAGGAGGAGGACTTGGGGGAGGTGGTGGAGGCCATGGAGGAGGTGGACAAGGTGGAGGACACAGTGGCGGCGGTTTTGGAGGTGGTGGTCATGGAGGTGGTGGTCATGGAGGTGGTGCTCATGGAGGTGGTGGGCATGGAAACGGAGGATTCGGAGGAGGACCAGGAGGTGGAGGCGGCTATGGAGGCAAAGGCGGTTCTTTCAGCAAAGCAGAAGCATCAGCGTCAGCATCATCGTCTTCTGGAGGATATGGGGGCGGATAGTAAGTACAATAAAAATCAGTCTTCCCATCCACCAGAAAACTTGCGAAAAGTTATGTCATGGTTTAAGATACCCATAAGACATTGGTGAATACAACAGTACATACAAATATACTTCTTGTAGTAAGACTTATACATACTGCAAATTAACATTAACTTCACAAGGTGAATAAACAAGGTGTTAACTTCACTTATTCTTGTATATTATATTATGTCTGAACATTTTTTGATAACAAATATTCATGCATTCATTCCGAAATTCAAAAAGACCATTGATCTACAAAGAAAACTACAAATCTTTAGGCCAAAATAAGTCGTTCATCTTAAATATAAATCCAATTTAAATTTTGAAAAACAAAAATAATGTTTCAAAGTCAACCAAGATGTTCTTGTAGTAAGACTTATACATACTTCAAATTAACATTAACTTCACAAGGTGAATTAACAAGGTGTTAACTTCACTTATTCTTGTATATTATATTGTGTCTGAACAATTTTTTATAACAAATATTCATGCATTCATTCCGAAATTCAAAAAACACCATTGATCTACAAAGAAAACTACAAATCTCTAGACCAAAATAAGTCGTTCATCTTAAATATAAAACCAATTTAAATTTTGAAAAACAAAAATAATGTTTCAAAGTCAACCAAGACGTACCAAAAAAACTAATAATACTCTCTTTTTCAGTGGACGCTAGACCTTCACCATCACTGGAAAACAGCAACAGTATAATGTAATAAAGTAATTTTTTAAACTACATTTAATAAATCTAATTTAAACAAAGAAAATTATTTCTCGATCCTTACAATTGTTCATAGGGTGAATTAACAAGGTGTTAACTTCACTTATTCTTGTATATTATATTATGTCTGAACCTCTTTTTTAAATATATATATAAATCCAATTTAAATTTTGAAAAACAAAAATAATGTTTCAAAGTCAACCAAGATGTTCTTGTAGTAAGACTTATACATACTTCAATTTAACATTAACTTCACAAGGTGAATAAACAAGGTGTTAACTTCACTTATTCTTGTATATTATATTATGTCTGAACATTTTTTTATAACAAATATTCATGCATTCATTCCGAAATTCAAAAATACCATTGATCTACAAAGAAAACTACAAATCTCTAGACCAAAATAAGTCGTTCATCTTAAATATAAAACCAATTTAAATTTTGAAAAACAAAAATAATGTTTCAAAGTCAACCAAGACGTACCAAAAAAACTAATAATACTCTCTTTTTCAGTGGACGCTAGACCTTCACCATCACTGGAAAACAGCAACAGTATAATGTAATAAAGTAATTTTTTAAACTACATTTAATAAATCTAATTTAAACAAAGAAAATTATTTCTCGATCCTTACAACTGTTCACAAGGTGAATTAACAAGGTGTCAACTTCACTTATTCTTGTATATTATATTATGTCTGAACATTTTTTTATAACAAATATGCATGCAATCATTCCGAAATTCAAAAAGACCATTGATCTACAAAGAAAACTACAAATCTTTAGGCCAAAATAAGTCGTTCATCTTAAATATAAATCCAATTTGAATTTTGAAAAACAAAAATAATGTTTCAAAGTCAACCAAGATGTTCTTGTAGTAAGACTTATACATACTTCAAATTAACATTAACTTCACAAGGTGAATTAACAAGGTGTTAACTTCACTTATTCTTGTATATTACATTATTTCTGAACATTTTTTTATAACAAATATTCATGCATTCATTCCGAAATTCAAAAATACCATTGATCTACACAGAAAACTACAAATCTCTAGACCAAAATAAGTCGTTCATCTTAAATATAAATCCAATTTAAATTTTGAAAAACAAAAATAATGTTTCAAAGTCAACCAAGATGTTCTTGTAGAAAGACTTATATATACTTCAAATTAACATTAACTTCACAAGGTGAATTAACAAGGTGTTAACTTTACTTATTCTTGTATATTATATTATGTCTGAACATTTTTTTATAACAAATATTCATGCATTAATTCCGAAATTCAAAAAGACCATTGATCTACAAAGAAAACTACAAATCTCAAGACCAAAATAAGTCGTTCATCTTAAATATAAATCCAATTTAAATTTTGAAAAACAAAAATAATGTTTGATGTTCTTGTAGTAAGACTTATACATACTTCAAATTAACATTAACTTCACAAGGTGAATTAACAAGGTGTTACCTTCATTTATTCTTGTATATATATTATGCCTGAACATTTTTTTATAACAAATATTCATGCATTAATTCCGAAATTCAAAAAGACCATTGATCTACAAAGAAAACTACAAATCTCTAGGCCAAACTAAGTCGTTCATCTTAAATATATATCCAATTTAAATTTTGAAAAACAAAAATAATGTTTCAAAGTCAACCAAGATGTTCTTGTAGTAAGACTTATACATACTTCAAATTAACATTAACTTCACAAGGTGAATTAAAAAGGTGTTAACTTCACTTATTCTTGTATATTACATTATTTCTGAACATTTTTTTATAACAAATATTCATGCATTCATTCCGAAATTCAAAAATACCATTGATCTACACAGAAAACTACAAATCTCTAGACCAAAATAAGTCGTTCATCTTAAATATAAAACCAATTTAAATTTTGAAAAACAAAAATAATGTTTCAAAGTCAACCAAGATGTGGCAAAAAAACTAATAATACTCTCTTTTTCAGTGGACGCTAGACCTTCACCATCACTGGAAAACAACAACAGTATAATGTAATAAAGTAATTTTTTCAACTACATTTAATAAATCTAATTTAAACAAAGAAAATTATTTCTCGATCCTTACAATTGTTCATAAGGTGAATTAACAAGGTGTTAACTTCACTTATTCTTGTATATTATATTATGCCTGAACATTTTTTTATAACAAATATTCATGCATTAATTCCGAAATTCAAAAATACTATTGATCTACAAAGAAAACTACAAATCTCTAGATCAAAATAAGTCGTTCATCTTAAATATAAATCCAATTTAAATTTTGAAAAACAATAATAATGTTTCAAAGTCAACCAAGTTGTTCTTGTAGTAAGACTTATACATACTTCAAATTAACATTAACTTCACAAGATGAATTAACAACTATTTTATACACAATTTCAATAGCAATGACATCTTGAGTGATTTTGATTGCAATGAAATTACTATTTTGGCGTAATGGTGTGGTGCTGACTTTCGAGCGTTACTTTACATCGAAATACCTCTTCATATGAGGAAGTAATGCATCAAATACGGTCGATTTAACTATGTAAATTGTAAAGTAACGTTGTTAGATTAATCTAGTGAAAACAATGCCGACGTTTGGAAAAGGCGCATCCGCTTTGGAACGCTTGTTTGCCGGCCAACAAGTCAAACAGGTTCACAAACGTGCATAAAAGTCGTGATCGTGTGCAGATGCGATTACCAAACGTCTGCAATGTTATGAGAAGCACAGATAACGCCCACGCATCGGGCTTTTAATAAACTTTTGAATTTTCGCGCCCACGCGTTTCCGCGATTGGCTTTTGTCCAACTTCCGGGTCTGCGTAACGTAGGCAGCCCAATATACACGCCGGCACATTTTGACGAGCGCAATTAATATTTTGCGATTAATTGGCTTGCACTGCGCGATTTTTGATGATTAAACGTTTTAATTGCATGGCGAGGATTGTGCGAGCGGCGATATTACATTTGCGGACGAGTGGATGACGCGTTGTGGTCTTATCTTTATTACCATATTTGGCAATGTGAAATGGCCGACGAAACATAACCGTACATTATCGGTTCCTGCTGCACCTTCTCCTGCAATTTCGTATAACCGGGATAACCACTGCTAACTAGCAGGTACAGTTTTGTTGCACCAAAGGCGCAGATTGCAGCGAGAATATTGGTACTGCGGTCTTGGTTTCGTAGAGGGAGGACGCCGCTGGAGCACCATTTTTCCGTCAACCAGGAAACCTAATACACCCGCCTGAAAATGTCCTATGCATCGAGTAAGTACTCAACCCCCAGCTGCACCCTCTCAGGCAACCGAAAACCCCTTCGATTACGCCCCCGTTAAGACCCGGAAGTCGGCCCTCGAACCCCACAGGCACAATCCACCACACCTTAAAATCCGTGGCGGCCCAATAATATTTGTGTTTACTTGTTTCGCAGAGAACATCTACTCCACACTGCCCCGCACACAGCGGGGCCAGCCCCTCGTGCTTGGGGGCGACCCCAAGGGCAAGAATTTCCTCTACACGAACGGAAACTCCGTCATCATCCGCAACATCGAGGTAGGTCGTACGGAAGTGAGCTTGCTGTTGTTAACCACCAATCATTTCAGCACCCTGAGATGTCCGATATCTATACTGAGCATTCGTGTGCAGTTAACGTAGCCAAGTACTCGCCCAGTGGTTTCTACATAGCTTCCGGAGGTAGGATGGTTACAATGATTGTATTTTAAATTAATTATATTTCGAATTAATGAAAAGTCAAGCCGTATTTTAATAATAATAGGGACAACTTATATCTTTTTGTATTTAAGTATTTAATGTTCGATTAAATACTTAATATACTATAAAATATATTATACTACCGCTAGTTTGGCTGACAGGTTAGAACGCTTGCTTAGCATGCACGAAGACCTGGGTTCGAGCCCCAGTACAGGTGGTACATTTGTACTGAGAAACTAGTGCCATTCGCCGTTGGGAGCTCATTAACGGCGCTCTAGAGATCGGGGGCGAATTTCTAGAGTAACAAGCCCTAACTCAATACACGCACTTACACAAAACACACGGCAGAAGGACCCCCGTTGGTCGATAGCCAGTTAAGGATAATATCCCTAACAAATACAGTCACTACTACTACTATATTATACTATAAAATATATAATATAAATAATACTTAATAATATTTGTGATACAAACATGGAAACCAAATTTTCTTGAATTACGAAGGCATCGCTTTATTCTCAATGGGGCTTAATAAAACAATAGGTACTTGTTAATTAGTTGCATGTACAAATTCAATTATATTTCATAAAGTAGTATACATACTTATAGAGATTTTTAAATCTAATATAAAAGTTCTAAATTTTTTACACAATGAATTAAGATTATTATTATTAACCGAAACTAGTAGGGAAAAATAAATAAATAAATATTAGAAGATACCAGAAAGTATCATTACGTATAATTTGTAATTAGAAATTTGTAATTTGAAAGTATGTAATTTTAACAAATTACACATATATGTTCATGTGTATGTTTTCACGGACTAAATGTGTTTGAACATGTTCCGGGTCTTTGAACTTCCGTGTATTGTTTTGTGTGTCCTGAAAAGGACCTTTTTCACGACGTTTCGGCGAAATCGCATTTGCCATCTTCTGGTGGATTCTTCTCGAGTGTTAGGAGAGAACTGCCGAAACGTCGTGAAAAAGGTCCTTTTCAGGACACACAAAACAATACCCGGAAGTTCAAAGACCCGGAACATGTTCAAACATATATATATATTTATCATTACACCTTCTACCAATTAGTGTAGGTGTGACAAATTGCACATAATAATCAAAAATATCTGGTAAAATGGATAAAATACTATCAAAAGTTAAGATTATATTGCATTGCCCCCATAATATCGTATTTCTACTCTAAATCACTCTTAATTGTGTAAATTTACGTTGTAATTTTGGCTATAATAATTTATATATAATATAACAATTTTTTAATAATCGGCTGTTATGTCGATTATCATTTATCTGATTCCAGTAATCATTTTTGTTTTGACGTGCAGATCAGTCGGGCAAGGTCCGCATCTGGGACACCGTCAACAAGGAGCACATCCTGAAGAACGAGTTCCACCCGATCGGTGGGCCGATAAAGGACATTGCCTGGTCCCCGGACAACCAGCGGATGGTGGTCGTCGGGGAGGGCCGCGAGCGCTTCGGGCACGTCTTCATGTCCGAGACGGGGACGTCGGTCGGCGAGATCTCCGGGCAGTCCAAGCCGATCAACTCCTGCGACTTCAAGCCGAGCCGGCCGTTCCGCATCATCACCGGCTCGGAGGACAACACCATCGCCGTGTTCGAGGGGCCGCCCTTCAAGTTCAAAATGACCAAGCAGGTAAAATTGTTATGGTCGGAACCAAATTAACTTTGATTTAACAATTTGTTAACAACAATTTATTAATTATTAGTTATTTAGTAACAACAATTTGTTAGTAAATATGATAAATATGATAATCATTTATATTACTTGTACCTATATTCACAACTTTGAAAGTAATGATATAGGTGAAAATAGGTATAAGTAATTTAATTGATTATTATAATAATATTTTTCACAAAGCTCTGAGATTAATATCATAAATTAAATAAAACCACTTTACTTTGTTACTTCCACTAACACATTTAGTTTTACAAGCAGATAAAATTGTTATGGTCGGAACCAAATTAACTTGGATGTCAATAATTTGTTAGTAAATATGATAAATATCATAATAATCAATTCAATTACTTATACCTATTTTCACAACTTTGAAAGTAATGACATAGGTGAAAATAGGTAAAAGTAATTTAATTGATTATTATAATAATATTCTTCACAAAGCTCTGAGAATAATATGATTAATATCATAAATTAAGTAAAACGACTTTACTTTGTTACTTCCACTAATACATTTATTTTACAAAAATAATTTAGTGACTGCAGTTTCGACTACTTTATAGTCATTATCAAACTAAGTTTGGTGATTAATATCACTTTACACTTAAGCTTTGAATTCATGCTCCGTTCGTCTCGATCTTTAACTGATTTTATTATAAATAATAGTGATGAATAATTTGACAAGTTAGCAGTACTATTGTTGGATTATTAGTGATTTCTCTGTGTATCAGCTTTTGCACTTTAAATTGACTTGTTTTTTAATAACAGTCTGCTTTGTTATGCAAATCGTAATGTTTCTTTGGAACAATACCATTTATTGCTTGTCTGTATTGATTAAATTTATTGCCATATGTTCTGCAAAATTAGTTGTTATCTGTCTAAACAAACACTCAATTTTATAGAACAACGGATTTTCAAGTGTTTATGAATCAAGAAATGATTGATAACAAAATGACTCTTCATTACTCACAAATTTTCATAATTGAGGAGCGTCAATGGCTTGTTTTTTTTTATTCTACTTTATTTTGCAAATTGTAATGTGTCTTTGGAACAATATGTACCACTTATTGCTTTTCTGTATTGATTAAATTTATTACCATAAGTTCTGCATAATTAGTTGTTATCTGCCTAAACAAACACTCAATTTTATATAACAACGGAATTTCAAGTGTTTATGAATCAAGAAATGATTGATAACAAAATGACTTCATTACTCACAAATTTTTATAATTGAGGAGCATCCATGGAAAATACACATCTCCACATGACTTTAACTTTTCGTAGCTTATAACTTGAACGGTTGTACTTTCCTATGGATTTATTATAGGACTAGATATTGTTTTGCGCTAATCAAATTCCGATTTAGTTCAGGAAATCTTACCAGAAACAACAATTTGCTTATTTATTATTATTATTATTTGCTTATTTATTATTGCTTATTAACATATTTGCTTTTGTATGGATGCTCCCCAATTGTAATAAACAATTGAATTTGTATAAAAGTTATTTAAGAAATAAGAATGACTCTCTGATTTCAGGAACACTCGAGGTTTGTACAAGCCATCCGTTACTCCCCCAGCGGAAACCTTTTTGCGTCGGCTGGTTTCGACGGCAAAGTCTTCCTGTACGATGGCACCTCTTCGGACCTGGTCGGCGAGATGGGCAGCCCGGCCCACAGCGGGGGCGTGTACGGAGTCGCCTGGTCCCCCGACGGGAAGCAGCTGCTGACGTCCAGCGGCGATAAGTCCGCGAGGCTGTGGGACGTGGAGACCAGACAGGTCGTCTCCGAGTTCAAGCTCGGGGAGGCCGTGGACGACCAGCAGGTTTCCTGCCTGTGGCAGAACCAATACCTCCTCTCCGTCTCCCTGAGCGGCTTCATCAACTACCTGGACGTTAACAACCCGGCGAAGCCTTTGAGGATCATCAAGGGGCACAACAAGCCGATCACCGTGCTGACCCTGAGCGAGGACCACGGGACAATATTCACCGGCTCGCACGACGGTTTCGTGACGTCGTGGACCGCCCGGACGGGGGAGAATGACAGGATCGAGGGGGCCGGGCACGGTAATCAGATAAACGGAATGAAGCCGCACAACGGTACATTGTATACATGCGGCATTGATGATTCCCTTAAGAAAATTAACATTGAGGGCAATGTTTATATGGCGGAAGATTTGAAGCTTGGCTCGCAGCCACGGGGTATGGATATTATGAAAGAAAGCTGCACGATCATCACTGCCACGGTGAATGAAATACATGTGATCAGAGACAACAGGAAGCTGAGGTCGATAAAGGTCGGTTATGAGCCGTCATGTGTGAGCTGCTCGCCGTCAGGGCACGTGGCTGTCGGTGGTGCCATGGACAACAAGGTACACATATACGAGCTTCAAGGCGACGATTTAACGGAAATTAAGGTGCTCGAGCAACTGGGTGCCATAACTGATTTGACGTACTCACCGGACGACAAGTATTTGGTCACATGCGATGCCCACAGGAAGGTTATCCTATATGGCGTTCCCGAATATCAGCCAGCCAATAAGCATGAGTGGGGCTTCCACAATGCCAGGGTCAACTGTGTGGCTTGGTCCCCCGACTCGTTATTAGTTGCCAGTGGTAGCTTAGATACGAGTATTATTGTGTGGTCGGTCGAAAAACCTGCCAAACACATAATTATAAAAAGTATGTTACTTAAATGTTTCCGTAATTTTCTGCTAATTAATTGTATGATTATATTTCGTTTTAGATGCTCACGCCCAAAGCCAAATAACTAGACTGTCTTGGTTGGATAACACCACACTAGTGTCCGTAGGTCAGGACTGCAATACGAAGCTGTGGAGTATTACTCCGTTCTGAATGGCCGTCTCCTTTGTGATGCTCTAACTCTTTTTTAAACGATGCATTTATTAACACACCTTGTTCTCTTCGCGGGCCCCTACCGCCAACTATTACCTTTATTATTTTTTATTACTATTATTTTAGAGTATGTGTGTATATTATTTATATTGCGTATTTATTTACAGTATTTTTCGAGTAGGCTGCGCCGATGCTTGAGTCTTTTTCGATTGGGGCGTTACGATAATGTGTCAATAATTTATATCTATATATATTTTTCGACGAGAATACTTGCCTACGATTAGTGATTTCTAATTTTATATGAACCATAGGGAATGTTACTACTACTGGATTGTATTTTTGTGGTTATATCGCATGCAGGGATATCTAAATATAGCGTTGACAGAAAATAAAGTGTCAATTTAACCTACTCAAGAGTTTCTCGCCAGGAAGATCCTCTGCGGTCACACAATCGAACCGGATGTCTTGTGGTCTTTAATTGTATCCCATCCTGCACAAATATATTGTAAATTTATTCCTACAAACTTCTTTGAACACTCAAACATGTCCAAATACCCGTCCAATAATTCATATTTCAAATTTTTCCTTTTGTGTATTGGAGAAGACAATTTTATTAATGTTATCTATTGAATTAGAATGAACGTAAGTAATTGTAAAACTTGAGAAAAGTTTTTATTCCTTATATGTACAAATACGTATAAATATATTATAAATGAGTCTTAATTCATAAAATACAATAGGTACTCGTAATACATTTATTGTTAATTTAAAACTAATGTATGTATTATCGAAATTTTCACTTGTAGCCTCATTGTAAAAAATGCCAAAGATCAAATGATGATTGATTTCACATTATACATGTTTCGTCAGCTCACTAATATTTTTCCTTGTGATAGTTATGCAGAATTGCAGGATCTCCAGATACGATTAACGTCTTCTGGGTTAGATAGAAGACCATCTTCATAGAGATGGTTTATGATTCCATAAGAGATGGTACGTACGCCCAAAAAACCCAACAATAATAACAATAATAAACCAATTAAATTAAATTTATATGATATATTGCACATTGTACTTGTAATATAAATTTATTTACACATAAAAATAAATATAAATAAAACACGTTACTTAGTACTTTGTTAGTATCACATAAAATTGTTTATTGATTTGTTACTAGTTTCGACTACTTAAGTAATCATTATCAAACACTGTTTGATAATGATTACTTAAGTAGCACTAAAAAGTAATGTGTTTTATTTATAATTAATAAAATGTATCACGAAGTAGACACCACCATCATTCAAAATAAAAGTAACATTTTTTCTAGTATATGCCTTCTTGGGAAATTTTTGCAGGAATGTTTTTATCTATGTTCTGAGTTTAAATAAACTAAAAATTCTGAAAATTAAATTTTATAGACAAAAAATAAGCATTTTCGCCACTATAGGCAACCCAATTTACACCTTGTTAGAATTTGTGATTATAACAGTATACAGCTGAAATGTTCGTATTAGGAGCATTAATTATCCCATTTATAAGTATTAATACACACATTAGGTATATTAATTAAGTACGTATTGTAATACATAACTAAAAAGCTGATATTTAATTATTAAATTCTGTTGTGGCATCCCTGACAAATCCGTCCTTGGTCGGTAAGGTAGCGCGCTGACCTGCATCTCTCTCTTTGTGCGTCGTTTTTGACAAGAGAGGTACGTTTTGCAAATATTCCCGTAAAAATCTTAAAACATCCTGTTTAATTCGAGCATAATCCCGAAACTTTACCGTTTTACGTGTAAAGTAGATCCCCGACTCCTGTTTTGTGTATATATTTTTGTATATTTCGAAACTGATACACGTTAATTTACAGATAAATTTTGGACGCAGGGATACAATGGTAAGCAAGCGCCATATTGATAAATTCAAACCTCACAATTTGAATTTGCAAGTTCAATGTAATGACGTGCTGAACGAATTATCAAGATTGTTCTACAGTGGGAATAATTCGTGCCTTTCGTTTTTAGCCCCGTGAAATTAAAGAAATCAAGGATTTCCTCCTGAGGGCTAGGAGGAAAGATGCTAAGTGTGAGTATATATCCTTCCGACAAATTAAAATTGATGCGATAGCATGCAAACATTGATTCTGCATACTACGCAGAATCAATGTTCGCATGTCGTTCTGCATGTTTGCAGAATCATGTTTTTATAATCAATATTCAGGCGTTAAAACGTTAATAGTAACGTGTTCGTTATGTGATAACGTCACATCAAATGTCTCGTGCAATTTTGACAGAATAGCATTTGATATTAGAATGTGATGCTGTTAAGTAACATACAGTTGACGCCGAAAAAAGTAGGGCACGTAAGTGCTGCATCACATTCAAATGTCGCTAACGTCACATTCAAATGTCTAGTGCAATTGTGGCAATAGCATTTGATATTAGAATGTGATGCTGTTAAGTAACGTACAGTTGACGCCGAAAAAACGTAGGGCACGTAAGTGCTGCATCACATTCAAATGTCTAGTGCAATTGTGATAATAGTATTTGATATTAGAATGTGATGCTGTTAAGTAACGTACAGTTGACGCCGAAAAAACGTAGGGCACGTAAGTGCTGCATCACATTCAAATGTCGCTAACGTCACATTCAAATGTCTAGTGCAATTGTGATAATAGTATTTGATATTAGAATGTGATGCTGTTAAGTAACGTACAGTTGACGCCGAAAAAAAGTAAGGCACGTAAGTGCAGCATCACATTCAAATGTCACATGCATTTATGTAGTAATTGCATCAGGCATTTCACTGTGATGCTCCACTTACACCTTTTTTTTCGACGTCAACTGTACATGTAATACACCAATACACCCCATTAACGTATCATTGATTTATTATGCAGGGTGCTTATAATCATGAAAACGTACTCCTAAATATTTTAGGCAATAAAACGGTTTAGATCTTGATCTCCAATACAATGTTCCCCCATATGGAAAGTAGTCTCATAATGTCAATGTTTAGATTTTGATGTATCGTGTTCGTTATGTGATAACGTCACATTCAAATGTGAAGTGCAATTTTGTCGGAATAGCATTTGATATTTGAATGTGATGCTGTTATGTAACGTGCAGTTGACGTCGAAAAAAAGTAAGATTCGTAAGTGCAGCATCACAGTCAAATGTCTAATGCAATTATGACATAAATGCATGCGACATTTTAATGTGATGCGGCACTTGCGTGTCTGACTTTTTTTTCGGCGTCAATTGTACGTTACTGACAGCATCACATTCTAATATCAAATGCTATTCTGTCAAAATTGCACTAGACATTTGATGTGACGTTAGCGACATTTGAATGTGATGCCGCAAGTGCAGCATCACATTCAAATGTCGCATGTATTTATGTCATAATTGCATTAGACATTTCACTGTGATGCTGCACTTAAACGTGTCCTTTTTTTCGACGTCAATTGTTTAATAGTAGCAATAATATTTTACTGGCCATTGTCCTGCAATCTTTCCGCGTCTGCCCAATATTTTTTACTTCATTCCATGTCAATGCTGCCATTGAACTAAAGTGTGATTTCGAGGGCGAAACCAGAAAATAGTGTAACTCCCATGTAAATTTTCCAGCTCATTTTAACGTTGAATTTTACACATACATTATACACAATTGCTCAGAATGTTATTACGGAAATCTCAAATAATTCTGCAATTGATGTTTGCAACATGTTTGATGTTTTGATTTTTTTCTGCGATGTTATCAACAGAAAGGACGATTATCAGCTAATATATTGTCGTAATATCTCATTTTTCAGTAGAAGTGGAGTTAGACTGTTATCTGGTTTCACCGATGTTCTTGCATTTTATCGTAACTGTATTCTAATGTGCTTTCAAATATATTTTAGCCGTCAAAATAAAGACCAACACCAAGAAGAACAACACCAAGTTCAAGGTCCGTTGTTCCAGGTTCCTGTACACTCTGGTCATTTTCGACAAGGAAAAGGCCGAGAAGCTAAAACAATCTTTGCCACCAGGTATGTTCTGCCGCAAAGTATCAATTTGATAACGGGGCCAATAGATGATAAATGATTTTGCGCAACATTATGGTCTTACAAATACATAATATTGGCGATATTGTTGATCATTCAGCGGCTCCTTTATGTTGTAATGTGCATGACTGCTTTCATTAGAGGTAAAACGAATTATGATTTGATATATGGTATCTTATTCAAATTATCTATCGAGTTTTGGGATTTAACCTCTGCAATATGCAATTTATAACTTTTAACGTGATGAGGTGAATTGCAATTTTGCAGGCGAACGAATTAGTTTTAGACTTTTCTGTGTCAGGTCATGATTCGTATCACATTTTCTAGTTTGTTAAGCAATATAATCTCCGATTTATGGATTTTGTAGTCACCGTTAACTAGATTTTTTCAAATGTTATTATTTCATCAGAACTTGTCAGAAAAGTACTTTCTTGAACGCTCTATACAACAGTAATAAAAATAAATTAGATAGGTTATATTGCTTTACAGGCAATCACTTTGTTCTCATATCTGTTGAAATGCTTGATGATTAGCTACGTGTGGAAAGCGAAATAGTTTTCTGTTTGCAATTTGTGCACATAATTAATGCATTGGTAGCACCTAGAGTTAGAATATTAACGAGGATTCAATTTGTGCACATATTTGCTGCATTGGTAGCACATAGAGATAGAATATTAACGAGGATCACATAATTAATGCATTGGTAGCACCTAGAGGTAGAATATTAACGAGGATTCGATTTGTGCACATATTTAATGCATTGGTAGCACATAGAGATAGAATATTAACGAGGATCGTATATTATAAGGATGGCTCAATCCACATAAGACATATGTCTGAGGATTTTAAGGTCATGGCGACATTGTGGCACAGGCACTTGCTACTATAATTACCAGCGCTATTAAATGAATCACATCTACGTACCAAATACGACTTCAGATGGCATTGCGCATGCGTTGATAGCAGTTTGACTCAAAATATGAGTTAATTTAACCTGTCTTTGAGTAGACACAAATTTTTATTGCGCCATGACTCGCATCTTTTCGTTTGCTTGCACCTCATTCGCTACTCTCTGATTGAGCCATCATTTCGTTATTTCAAGACTGCTAAAAAAATGTGCAGTTTTAATACTTGGTGACTGACAGAAATAGTTCTATTGTTTTCAATTTTTTTGAATATATTTGAGAGTAAAGATTTCTTTTCATTTATGTAATCAGTTTTGGTTTTCAATTTTTGGAATATATTTGATAATTATTTGAGAGTAAAGATTTCTCTTCATTTATGTAATCGGTTTTGGCTGGTTCATCCGCATCTTGTTAGGTTGGGGATAAATTATATTACATCTGAGGTGTACTCGTGTAATATGTTTTTCTTACTAATCCTGGTTTATATCTGAAATCCATGCATTCGTCAGTTCAATGTTTATGATCCTTGTTTTACTTCTGTTGTTCTTTATGGGTTTCTGGTTCTGGTTAGATATCAATTGTAAATGAGCTCCTGTTATATTTGCGGAACCTCTAAAATTTTAGGTTATTAATCATGTCTGGACCTACCAAATTCCCAAAATAATTGTGATGTTGGTCTTACTAACGTTCGTTATCGATTGCTACCATCAACCCTGTTAAGATTTAGAGAACCTAGGCATAATTGGTTTCTGTATTGATTTGACAATATTTTGATTTAACTGTAACTTAGAAGTACTAGTCATTAATTTATTAACGACTAACAAGACTAAATTACCGTCTCACCCTAAATGGATCACATTCTTGCTATGTATAGTGGTCCCATTGAGAGGTGACAATGACTCATTGCTCCATATTTCCCGATCATATTTCACTTCACTTTAATACATTTACCTTAAGCATGCAAACGTGCATAGAAAATGCGATTCTTTGTTTGAAAAAGCATGAGCCACCGTCAGCTCTCATTGGGATGACTATAATAAACTCTTGAATATTCCACATAAGTATAATGGCATGGTTTAGTTACCGACCTGTCTGAGACTTCTGTGGAAGATAAAAGGCTGCATCTTACCCCGATCAAGTTCCATAATAACTTGATCGTAATATAAAGTAGCGACATTTTTGTGAAACGGTCATATTTCTTGCACAATTTTGTGACATATGCTCATATGCTCGTGTATGTTTGTATCTCAAACTATCTCAATACTATACTCTATCTCAATGCTATCTCAAAAGTTTGTTGAAACTTGGTCTGATCTTCCATTTGGGATATGACGTCAGAAAGAATGTCAGCACATAAATTATTAAAAAGAATTAAAAACTCAAAATTGTACAAGAATATGTTCGTGTCATGGCTTCACCAAAGAGAGTTTAATGATCATTTTTATTTAATGTAACGATTTGTGCACTCTCGTCAGTCCTGTAAGTTTGAATTTATAAATTTGGACTTACTTGACTGATGAGAACCGATTCGGTCGAAACCGGTTTCAGTAAATTTGGACTTACTGGACTGATGAGACCCGATTCGGTTGAAACCGGTCTTCAGTTGTCTGAGGAAATAATTCGCAAATGCACATTCCAATTATACAATTTATAGTTTACGTTTGTTAAATAAATAAAATTCATATACCCGAGGGTGCATAAATCGTTACATTACACCAATTCACTCATAATGGATCCGTACACTTTTTAATTATTTCTATATTCTGCTAAAAGTAGAAAAAATATGAGTATGATGCAGAAAACCCTAACTATTAGCACCTTCTTCGGTGTTCTAACATAAGCACCTTCTAATTGTAAGCATAAGCTTTTTATTATGGCACTAATATTTTAACGTTTGCTTTACTCTAGATGTTTGTGATTGGTGTAGCATTTAACCCAATTCGAACATGATAGTAATATGTGTCTTGTTTTTTTAATTGCAGGTCTCCAGGTGAAGGAACATAAGTAAATTATGTAGTTGCTGTTCGTATTCTTTAATAAATAACAAAAAGACAAGTTTTGGCGGATTGTTTTTCATCTTTTCAGCCCGTAGGATTTTTCACCGATCATGGCTTTTAACCGATTCCCGAATATGTTTCTCCATTCGCCTATTCCTTATATTTACAGTTGTGCGTTCGATTTTAATCTACCCCAATCTCTTACAAACGAAGGATGACATGGAAAAATGTGCAACAACAGGAAAGACTGGATCAATTTCTACAAAAAGTGCAAAACTTCGGCGCCTTTACAATTATAAGAGGAAAAGAATACACCTGAAAACATTTTTATGCATATAATTATTTTATAAAAGTAAAAAGTATAACTATATTATATTGATGATCCCGTATTATCCTCGAAGATATTCCTTTCATGTACCCGTGGGGCTTATCGGAATGGCAATCTTCTGGTGAATATCGATTGTTCGGCGTGCCGCATTTTCATGTGAATATGGTCCGCTCCTTTTATGCGCCCTAGGCATTTCCACCCCCATCAAGTCCAGTGCAGCCCTGGTTGGATCCCTGCGATTCGTATTACAGCCTATACAGTTTTCTTCGGAAGAAAGCGATGTTTGGAGCATATACGTTGTATCCGGTTTGCCTGCCGAAGAGTGTTGCACCCTAGGAAACGTTTTCACTTTGGCCCCCTGATTCCAGGCCACAGTTGGAAAGCTAGTTTGCAGGCAGACCTCTTTCAGGTTCTAACCAGTGGGTGACATGCAAGGAGAGTTGTGGCATTTTCGAAATCAGTATATTGTGAGGTGATCGTGTGAACTTACTTTCTCGATTTCGAAAGACTCCTCTTGGATCGCCTGTAAAATTAAAATGGCCATTTTTGTATCAATTTGATTTGATCTGAGGTTATCGTGAGCTTAAGTTCTCTGGTGTACCTCTAGTCATTGAGTAATAAATAATTCCTTGTGCAAAATTACGTCTCGTTTATTACATCATTTGAGTCCTACCTTCGAACGACAATTTCGGGGCATTTGGTTTCGTTGTTGGGTTTGATGTGCCACGGTTATTGGAGAACCTCTCACTGTTGATGCAGAATGTCTGCCTGCTGGTTTAGCTTGCGTGTGCACCGAGGATTGACGATACATGGGGGATATGTAGGGCGAGTCATAGTAGTCGTCTTCATCGTGCACAATATTGTAGTCCCTGCTATGTTTATTACTAAAAAATTACTGTTTTACATTTAAAGTCTTATGTAAATGAAACTGATAATATAATATTGCTATTTTATTTATTCATATGTATGTGTTTAGAGATACTAAATCTAGTCTCGTAATATTACTAATGAAGTTGAAAACCAAACATTTATTTCTTGAACTAGCTCAAGTAGTCCGATGTTTAAAATTAAACTACGTTCACAAATTCTTGCATGGGTTTTCACGGCTGTTGTTCTAATCGCCGGTACCTTAGCCAGATACAATAGGAATCAATTAATCTGCAAAATTATATGTATTCATTACCTTTTCTTTTTATCTCGGATGCAAGGTGAAGCAATTGTTAAGTACACCATCAGGACTATAATAATCAGAAACAAGACGGTGACCATCGTCCAGCTAATTGTATCAAAAATTGTCCATTCTGTAGGGTCAGAGGTCACCTCCATCGTCGCCGGTGGAGCAACGTCCTGCCTGCAACCAGTTACCAATATAAACGCAGTCAAGTCATTGCAATCCCTTACTTTATAATCCTTCTGTACGCATATTTATTGGTGGTGGACATGGTGATACGGGTGGGCATTGTGCTCCTGGTCGGTCTGGGGGTGCCCGACAGGTTCTTCTCTGGCAGATGTATCGGCTCGTACAGCTTGAAGGAGTCCCTAGCCCTGCGCTCGAAATCGTGGCCGAGGGCTTCATACGAGCTCTTCGTCAGCCACCTGGCGAGGTCTTCCCGTCCGATTTGGTTCAGCCGCCTGGAGACCAGCTCGTGTGACTCGGACTTGCCCCCGTCTTTTTCCCGGTTCCAGTGGAGAAGCTGTTGCAGGCAGGAGACGTCTTTCGACACTTGGGTTTCTGAAAATATTTAATGTACACTCCAAAGTTTGCCAGATAATCGAAATATAATTTGTGACAATACTAAACCACGAGCGAAAATAGCACTTTAAGTTTTGCATTAATTTCATGGAAAAAAAGCTGCAAAATAAGGAACCAATAAGAAATTATTGTTTTCGTGAAGTCCTTTGAAAATTGACATCTGTTGAGTGTAAAGATTGGTTCTGAGCCCTTTTTTTACCTGCTTGGTTCAGAGCGTTTGGTGTATCGAAGGACTGGAAGTGCAAACCGGCAACCAGTTTCCTGCATTCATAGGCGTGCAGGTGGTCAGCCAGATACTGGAACTCGGACATATTTATGTCTATCGTGCATTTTGTGCAACTGAACAGGAAAACGAGTAAAATCTGAAACTTTTTAAATCGATTATTTGAAGACTATTACAAAGATTTTGCACCCTCTTGGAGTATAAAAAGGTTTATCGATTTTAATGAGTTGTAAATAAAGAATCTCTGCAATTGTTTCTTTGTACTTATGATTATTAGACGGCTTGTACCTTATTTAATCCGAAACCAATCTTAAGTTGCATTTGTTACGGTTTTCTGGGATGTATTTTTATGCGTTTCGGTTTTTGTTAAAATACTCAAAATTTAATGTGCGTTGCATCTTGAGGACGCAAAGATCTTCCAGGTCGCAGTGCAGGATGGCCTAGCTGGCCTATCGCCCCCGAAATACAAATACAATACAAATCTTGAGGATGGATGGTTATTGGGATTACCATTTGTATAATTAGTATGACTTATGGATTAATCTGCCATATTCCATGTGTCAGTTATGTGCATAGCTAGCTTATTCTACCAGTACTACTACAGCAGCAGAATTTTTTTATTTCTTGTGCTAATAAGAAATAGTTAGCAGAGATGAATTCTACAGAAACCTTGAGTCCTTAACCATATCCATCCAAATGGATCATATCGATGGACAATATCCATTGTTATGTGTACAAATTTTAAACGAATTGCAAAAGTCTAATTTGAAAATACTTAATAACACAAATGTCTGTCCGTATGAAATTTGTGTTTATTGAGTGATTTCAACGTTTTTAATAACGATGTTTACAAAATTATATTCAAGTATAGTGTCCAGTGCACAGACATAGAATAATATTTTACATATATTATCCGTGTCTGTGGTCCAGTGTCATTTCCATTTAATATCCTAATTCATTTTTGTTATCATATCATCTCACAATCATTTTTGTTTCAGGAAATAAGATTATTGTGGTATCTTCCAGGAGGATTGTGAAACTATGAAACTTATATTGGGTAAATAACATTTATTTTTAGTTGTTTTTCGGCCAGAGCATGATTTTAATAAAAAAACATTGTTGCTAACTTGAATTTTGCAAAGCTGCTTGCAGATGTAAGAGCAATAATACTTATATAATAGATGATATAATAGATGATTAATTGCATAGCGTCGATGGAAGTTTATATACAAGTAATTCCATATGAAAATTAAAAGACTGAAGTTTTGATGAGCCGTTACAATGTTATTAAATTATTGCTCTGTTGCAGGAAAGCAACAAACAGTTTAATAAAATTTAACGATAAGTATGTGATCTTAGAAACAGTCAGGGATAATATATTGATTAGCATTATAAAATTGCCTATAATTTCATATAAAGATTGAAACATTATTTTCAATGGTTCGTTATTAAATTATAACTGTATTATTAACAATTATCAAACAGTAAATGAAGGCGTTGATAAAAGTTATATTTTATTGTACTGGATAGTTTTTCATTTTCACAAAATTATATAACAAATAACTTATTTTTCTATGGCAGTGCATAAACTAAGTTTTCACACACTGCTCATAGTGTGTAAAGTGATACTTTTTAGCACAAGTGCGTAAAATAAGTTTTACACATAATTAATTCACTCAGCAATTAAAAAAAATATGCTATTTTGCATCAAATTTTCGCCGTTTTTCATAATAGTCGTAACTTTGTACGATACATTTTCGAAAAGTAGTGCTTGTATCATAAATATTTTTCAATAGATTAAAATGTACGATACATTTTCAAAAAGTAGTGCTTGTATCATAAATATTTTTCAATAGATTAAAATTGTTTTAGTTTTATATTAATAATTGTTATGCAATCAAATAGAGTACTTATAGCAATATTTGATGTAAAATAATATAGAGAGTAGTTTTGTGATATTATTATTGTTTTCAAATTGTTAAATATAAAGAAAGGGTTGATGATGAGAGAAATAGAAAGGGATGCATTCGAGTCATGAAAAACAAGTCATAATTTATTAATTCTAGCCTTTTCAAAAGTTACAAATGTACAAGATAATCGATAAAACACTGCCGAAACCTATCGTAGGTGCTGAAAAATCACATAAGTACGGACTAATAATAGAAACCCCACCGGCAATGCAAGTAAATGCGTACTGGGAAAACGTCAAAAAATAAAAACGAAATATATGTTGTAATAGTTATTATAATAATTCACAATACACGGTATTTATGTATGTACAAAATTTACAGTAGTATATAGACATCACAATTTTTCCTATATTATTTGTAACGCATTCTAACTTATATATACTCTTACGGCTAGATACACTGTACAGAACATGTTAACTAAAAAATGGGATACTTATAATAACAAAAAAACTAAAAATATATTCACATGTATATTACATCATAATTTAAAAAATGATTGATTTCTTTCTTTACTCTATATATGCTACATATTTATATATTATGTCTATATGCTTTACTCTTTATTAGCCATATTCCAACTATAACGGGTAACGGTTAATTTCTTTTTATACGCTCGACGTTTAAGGGCGCAGTGTTCAGGACGCGCTCCCGGCGCCGCCTACGAGAACATAAAATTTATAAAAAGAATTAAAAATATACTCTATGTTGGGAAACGTCTCAGGAGCTCGTAGGCGGCGCGGAAACGCGAGGCGGACGTTGATAGAAACGGTGCGCACACTTGAGGACACGACGCCAATTCACGAAGTGTAGTAGGGTGCTAGTTTGGTGCACAGGTGACGGAATAACTGTACGGTTTATACCAACGCCCGAGTGTGCCCTCGAACGGTGCACCCTTAAAAACATAAATAGAACATAAAACATTCTAGTCCTAAACATGTTATTTAAAACTAATTTGCAAGTGCAACAAAAGAGTTTTAAATATGAGAAATAAAGATAATGAAACGATAACATCTTGCAAATTTTAAGAAAAATAAAGATCATCTAATAAAAAAGTATAAACTAAGCATGAGATCTCTTATATAGGTAGTAAGTTATATTTTTTATTTACTTTTTTTAAATATATTTTTGTAATAGTAAATAACGTTTAACTACTTTTGTCAAGAAATCACAGTGAAATTTTAAATATTTAAGTATTTTAGGATAACTTCATATTTCGAGATAGTACCGAGTGTTGGTTCTTCCTTTTCAATTCTTGTCAAGGGGCCCCCTCGGGGGGCCGTCGAAATTTTCAAAACAATGAGAGTGAAACGATCACCATTAGTCGCCTAGTTTCCGCAGAGGGAACCCGATTAACGTGCTATCACACGGTCGTGATCACTATGAGCAAATGTGCAATATCAGCAACTCGTTCTAACAGGCTTGGCGCTATCCTTCTCAGATTCTCGTTCACAAAGTCACATGATGGAAATATATGGACCACATAGGCAGGCTGTAAACATACAAAGACCACATTTAGAAACCGACAATTAATAATATTAAAAAAATAAACACACAAAATAGTGTAATAAAAATACAATTATTCTGAAAGCTATATATTCATTAAACTCCCGTCACTTAAGACGAAGACAAAATTTCGGACTGTACTTAATACTTTAACTACGTTAAAGTACTAACATGTTTGTAACGATAGTTACCAATAAAAGTTAAGTTACTTTCAGCTAATTTAGGGATTTTTATGTTAGCCAAAGAAATGTCATTTTGACATCGCGGTTTGTGAATGAACTATACATGCATTGATCTCAGTTTTTCATTTTAGATAACTTAATTAAGTCTTAGTAATTAATTATATCTTAGTCTAAGTAATTAAGACTTATCTAAGTTCTATTAGACTTTAAGACATGTCATATAATCTCCAGTTAACCTTAATACAACTGCTTGGATGCCGTTGACACATTGGCATCTTCGGAAACTGACAGATGATTAACGTTAATTGGAGATAATCCTAGCCTGAATAACGTCTTAAATTATTTCTGCACATTTAATTACATAAATGATTGTTTTAAATTAACATTATGTTAACTTACAGGTTGTGTGGTGCCGGGAGCAGCAACGTTGACGATACCGGCAGCTTGTTTCTGTTGTAAGTAGGTTATGAATCCATTAGTTAAGTTAGTTGATTGTTTTAGCACGTCCATATGGTCGTGCCCGCACGGTAAAGCGAGGAGCATGCAATGCTCATTTTCCATCTATAACATATAAAATAAGCAGTTAGCGGAAGTCATACACAGAACAATTAATAGAGGCAAACGATAATTAATATTTCATGGATTTCATGGCAATGTGCGAATTATTTATAATGTAATTATAACCTAAAACAATGGTTTTCAAAGTGTGCGCCATGTAAGATCTATCTACGATTCTTCTAAATTAGAAGATTTTGAAAATGTAGCTGGATTGCAATAAAAAATTTGAAATGTAAGATCTATTTAAGATTCTTCTAAATTAGAAGATTTTGAAAATGTAACTGGATTGCAATCAAAAATTTGAAATGTAAGATCTCTCTTCGATTCTTCTAAATTAGACGATTTTGAAAATGTAGCTGGATTGCAATCAAAAATTTGAAATGTAAGATCTATTTAAGATTCTTCTAAATTAGAAGATTTTGAAAATGTAACTGGATTGCAATCAAAAATTTGAAATGTAAGATCTATCTAAGATTCTTCTAAATTAGACGATTTTGAAAATGTAACTGGATTGCAATCAAAAATTTGAAATGTAAGATCTATCTAAGATTCTTCTAAATTAGACGATTTTGAAAATGTAGCTGGATTGCAATAAAAAATTTGAAATGTAAGATCTATTTAAGATTCTTCTAAATTAGAAGATTTTGAAAATGTAACTGGATTGCAATCAAAAATTTGAAATGTAAGATCTATCTAAGATTCTTCTAAATTAGACGATTTTGAAAATGTAGCTGGATTGCAATCAAAAATTTGAAATGTAAGATCTATTTAAGATTCTTCTAAATTAGAAGATTTTGAAAATGTAACTGGATTGCAATCAAAAATTTGAAATGTAAGATCTATCTAAGATTCTTCTAAATTAGACGATTTTGAAAATGTAACTGGATTGCAATCAAAAATTTGAAATGTAAGATCTATCTAAGATTCTTCTAAATTAGACGATTTTGAAAATGTAGCTGGATTGCAATAAAAAATTTGAAATGTAAGATCTATTTAAGATTCTTCTAAATTAGAAGATTTTGAAAATGTAACTGGATTGCAATCAAAAATTTGAAATGTAAGATCTATCTAAGATTCTTCTAAATTAGACGATTTTGAAAATGTAGCTGGATTGCAATCAAAATTTTTAAATGTTACTTATTCCCTAAAATTACACAAAGGGCTGCGATGTAATATTTTTCTGAGGAGTTATTGCGGATGTGAATATATTTACCTGCATTTTCCTCGCCACACCCTCGACCTGAAGAGGCTCGAGCCTCATCCTTTGGAATATCCGCAACGGCGGTGTTGATCCGTCTGCGTTCTTGGGCAGGCTCATTTTTGCCACCGTGTCATTCCCAGACACGAAGTACATTTGCACAGCCGCCTGGTCGTTCTTCAAAGCCAGCAAGCCTTGCCACATAAGTGGGTATTGCTATAATAAAAACCAATATTTAGAAATATTTTCTTCTCGATCTTCGTTTATAAGATAAAGTAATCGGCAAAGTTTGCACAAAAGTTAAATTCTTTTTAAAGTAATTGGATCTTAGTCTTTATTTGGAGAGTGCCTATTCATTACTGGTTAAATAGCCGATGATAAGTTTTTGCCAAATAAACTTTGTAACCTTCTAATTCAATTGGTCGTGATATGAGGATATGAATATTTACCTTGAGCAGCATGAGGAGGCTCTCTGCTTGTGGAGGAACTTGGCTGGCGTGCGGAGGGGTGGCTGCCTGCAGACCCCTTTGCGTCGCCGGCGCGTCCGCCCCCACATGCCTGGCTACCGCCCCTAGAATGTTACCGGCGGCTCCCAGAACCGCCCCCAGGCCTAGTCCGGTCATGCTCCTGTCCGGAATGTGGGTGGACATCGGCCTGTCGGGTATGTGCGTGGTGATGGGCCTGTCCGGTAGATGCGTGGTGATGGGCCGGTCGGGGATGTGTGTCGTGAGGGGCCGCTCGGGGGTCCCCAGCGCGCCCATGTGGCCGGCTATGGCGGAATGTGTGCCCAGGGGCTGGACCGACGTGATGGGCCGTTCGTTGCCCAGCGCGGCCAAGGAACTGTGACTAGTGAGGGGGCGGTGGGCCGGTGGTGGCTCGCCCGGTTCGTAGTAGCGGCCCGTGTGGTATTGCACCCGCGTGTTGTGCATGTTGTAGACCTGGCCGACTTGCGGAGAGTCTAAAGTTAAATTAATATTAATACATGTTACACATGGGGCACCTTTATTCATAGTACCTGTTGATCTGTCGTGTGGGGATTGCAAACTGTGAGGGACAGCGTTCGGTCTTCCCGAAAGCGCAAGGCCTACAGATCCGGGCCGGCGTAATTCTAATGGCGGTGATGTTACTGGCGCCTCCTCTCCTTCTTGACCGTCCCCTGATTTTTCTATTCCACCAGATACTATCGGTGATCTAAACAAAAATTGATTTAGTTATTATATGGGTTTAATTTTAAATTTTCACATTAATTAACTTCACAAAGACTTGAAACTTTGTGAAAATGAATATAAACTTTCAAAAAATATCGAAATTTATAGAATGTATACAAATATAAAATGATATTTACCTTGATAAATGATAAGGCTGCTGTCTCAAATACTGATACATAACGTGGGGGGCGTGCATGTAATGCGTAGAAATGTCATGTGGCGGTCGAAGCGGCACGGTTCCAGGTGTAAAGTGAGCAATGCCTTCGCCCTGTAAACCAAAAGAGACCGTAATGAAACACACGCCGGCAGTAAATCTAAATAACCAGCTAACTTAGTGGAGATGCAAACTGAAAATAGTGCGCATAAGTTATACGAAAGGTTATCACCTGAGGTGACGGGGAATTTTGGTGCGCCGGCGGGGGACTTCTCCTCCTCTCTCCATGCTGCTTGTTAGTAAAAATCCGTTAGTACTCTATGTCTATGCTAGCGATAACGGTGGACTTACCAAGGAGGCCTCGTACGCCGGCACCGGCATCCCAGCCTGCATGACGTGCCTCTGCTGGCCCTGCGGCGACGCGTTGGACCGTGGGACCATCACGCACCCGGACGCGATCGAGACTTCCACCTTGGGCGGCTCCATCGTTGTCTTGGTCATTATCCGGGCGTTGGTGCCGGTCATGATGTGCTGCTTCAGGGGCGGGCTCGCCCCGATCTGCTGCTGCATGATGTGCGGCTTCATGAGTGGTGTCTTGCTCAGCTGGGTCGGCTGCTGCTTGTGGTGGGTGAGCTGCGCGTTGACCATGGCGCTGACGATCGGCGTCTTGACCTGCTGGAATATCTGCTGCTTCTGCTGTTGTGAGAGCACATTTTGGGAGACTGGTGGATGGATGACCTTGACTCCCTGCATTGGTTTGGTCACGGGGATCGGAAGGGCCATTCTAGGCGACACATGAGACGGTGGCAGATTCGGCAGCGACACATTGACATTTAAGTTCTGGTTGACAGGTTTCACGGGTAACGTCGTAGGCGGTGTCGTTGGAACAACTGCTGGCATTTGCTGGGCGACCACAGCTTTCGATAACACATGGGCTTTCAGAGATTGCGGCTTTGGCGGTTTAACCGCTATCGTTGGGTGGGAGATTTGCGGTGTAATTACGCTTGTAGTCTGCGTTGTCTCCTCAGGTTTAGGCAGGCTAGCCGCCACTTTAACTTGCGAAGCTTGTAATAGTGCAGCTTGCAGCTGTGCCTGTGCCAGTGCGTTGTTGACTTGTGCAGCTAGCGGTATGTACCGGCCTTCCTCGCATTCCCTCATGGGTGTCAGGAGTCCGGTTACAGGGTCAATCAGTGTCATGGGTTCGTGGTTCATTTCACCCTTGACCCTTCGTAAAACGGCGGCTTTAAGTCCCTCATGAGGCTTTTCACGGTTCTCAGTACCTTTAGGTAACTCCACTGAAGGGGCCTCTTTGATTTCAACATCTAATTGTTTAGCAGGCTCGTTCTTGATAGATTTTTCTTCAGAGGAATCATCTGTTGTTTCTGAGGCGCGTCGGTCTTTCTTTCTACCGCCTCTAGGTGATTTCCGGTTGATCTCGGGCATCGGTTTCGTGGCTACCTGCCTAGCGGACCGACGAGCACCCAATGTTTGTCCAGCTGCCGCCGCCGCTCTTGTTAATACAGTATTTTTCACGACATCTTCAATTGTGTCGTCGACTGTGTTTCTAGATACGTCTCTCTCCTGCAACCTTCTGGATTTGCGTGTGTTGGCTGGTGATGCAAATTCCTCTTTCACTTCTATTTGTTTCGGTGGCGGTTGCAGTGTTATCACCTCTTTAATAACCTCTTTAACAATAGCTGTGTTGCCGTTGGCATTGGCTACAGTTGGTGATTTTATTGTAAGGATTAGTCTAGGACGGTCTTTATTTAGGCTCTCATCGCTGTCATCACGGAACTCATAAATGTCTTCAGATTCAGATTTTGTAACCTTACGGTCAATTTTTGGCCGTCCGCCTCTGCCACCACGGCCTCTGGCGGCAATTTCTTTCACCACTTTACCACGGCGAGTTTGCATGCCTCCTCGATCTATACCGCCACGTGCTTTTCTGCCTCTGCCTCGTCCTCCCCTGCGACCTCCCCTGGTTGATATTTCTTTCATCTCTTCTGTATTGCCAATAATGCCATCTACATGTTCAATTTCCTCGCCCTTGGAGTCATCCAGTTTCTCCTCGGTTGTTAATTTAATATCAGTTTTCTCGTCCAGCCAGTCATCTTTGCCCATTTCACTACTGCGATCTGACAGTTCATCAGCAGAACAGAGAGCATCGACCTTCTTGATGACTGAGTCTATGTTGACTTCTTTAGCTGACCAATAGTCACTGTCCTCCTTAGAGTCCAGCGGATCATCTTTAATGTCGGCACTAAGGCGTTCTTTACTGATGTCAGATATAACACTTTCCGTCTCGGTTTTTTCCTCATCAAACTTCTCGGTCTCCTTGATAACAGATACATTCTCTACCTCTGGTTTGACTACAACGGGTGCTTCTTTAACGACCGGCGGTTCCTCCTTGATCTCAATTGGTGCTTCACATTTGGGTTCCGGTTCTGGCTCGGGTGCAACTAACTCGGGCTTTTTAGGCGGCACAATTAATTCTTCAACCTTTGTTGGTAGTGGTGGTGGCGGTGGTGGTGGTGTCGGTGTTGGTGCCTCCACCTTTTTCACTTCAACGGGTGGAATGATGGGCTTCACCACCTCTGGCTTCTTGAGTGACAGATTTAATTCTTCGGTGACTTTCTCAATTGCCAACGATTTTGGAGGCTCGGGTGCTTTTGGTACTTCCGGTTCCACCTTTGGAGTTGCTACAATGACCGGACTAGGAGTTGACGTTCTAGGCGTCTCCTTGACAGTAAGAAATTCTTCTTTCTTTCGGGCCGAAATTTCTTCGGGCTCCGGCTCTTTCTTTACCGGAGGTTTAACTGGAGGCGGAGTCGGTGTTACAGGTTTGGCAACGGTTTGTATTATGCTTGGTTGGGCTGGTGTTGTGGACAAACTTACAAGTTTAGGAGCTTCCTGGATTACTGGCATGAACGGTTTTAGTGAGCTCGTAGGGGTGGTTGATATTATTATTGAGGGTGTGGTGATGGTTGGTGCTACAGTGTAAGAGGTACTGACAAGTTTAGGTGGTTCAGTTTGTATTGTTGGATACGAGGTGCTTACGAGCTTAGGAGGCTCACTCAAAGTTGGCCTTGGTTTATCACTAGTGTACACACTGGGTGAGATATGTGTACTAGTTACTGGTGATGGCGAGACGTGTGCACTTGTAACTGGCGACACTTGCCGATTTGGGATAATCAAACCCGGTCTTTGCACAATCATCCTGGGCGGCGGAAAATTCGGGAACTGCTTATAAACAACTCTGGATTTGTCTTTGTCTTCTTGCGTCGGTTTTACCTCTTGACTCTGAGCAACCTTCGCTTGTGGCAGTATTACAGTTGTAGGCTGGATGGGTTTTGAAACCACCACTGATGTTATTGGTAGCCTACTAAGAGGAATGTTGGCGGTAGATATTTTGGGCGATTCTTTCTGCGACAGTACAGGATAAGGCATCTGAGCCGGCATGTTATGTAAAGACAGCGATACTGCTGGTTTAACTGGCTTGAGTGGAGGTATATTATCAACTTTCTCTTCAGTCTTAATAACAGTGGGCGCTGGAATCTGCTTGGGTGTTTGTGTTATAACGGCAGATGTTTGAATTGCGAGAGGTGGAATTCTTTCCAGAGGTACAGTGGTCTTTACAGGCTGCTCTTTTTCTTTATTTTCGGGCCACGATTGAGATATTACTGTTCTGGGCGTTTCAGAGATGACGGGTAAACTTGGGGCACAAGTTTTCTTGATTTCAAGTCTAGATTCTAAATTTCGCTTGACTTCTGCCACGGCTGCTGGAGGGGGCGGCTTAATGGGTGTTAGAGACGGTGGACTGCCAATATTAGGCATGCTTTTCTCAGGTGCTTCTTTGCGGAAATAGCTTGGTATGTCGGGTGTTTTTGGAGGTTGAGAGAAGTCAATCATTTCAGGTGTTCTTGGTGGATCATACCTAATGCTGACATCCTCCTGCTCTTCAGTGTCTGTATCGATTTGCAAGTCATGTTCACTTTGGGGAGTGTCAGGCTTGATTTCGAGTTCGCTGGAGTTTAGGCTTTGCACTGCCTGACGCATCTCTTCATCGTCCTGCACATTCTCCTCAGACACACTAATTTGCTCCTCGGTGATGGGACTCGGTGGCTCATTATAGTCATCAAACTGCCCGCTTCCAAAGCTTTCGCCTAACAAAGCAGCAACAGCATCTTCAGTTTCTTCTTGGGAAATTATTACTCTTGGTTTTTCCTCTGTGGGATCAACTTTTTCAACCTTAACCTCTACCTCAGGAGATTTGCTGGGAGATTCAGCTTTCGGTGCATCAAATTCAGAGATTGACTTCACAGCATTTTCATGAATCTTGTCATCGATTTCAGTTCCAAAACCTGGTATGAATTTGTCACGCTTCTTTTCTTTAGAGGAAGTGGGTGTTTTAGCAATGGGGCTGATTAAAGGTTCACGGTGTGGAGGAGTAATGGAAAGGTCAAGATTTGGAGATGACTTATTGGCAGGTGTGTCAAATATGCTTGAGGTATCGACTTCAATTTTAATCTCATCCTCCTTCTTGAGAACAATCTCAGGAGATTTAATTTTATTCTTCTCATGGTGGTGGTGATGGTGATGATGCCTTTGCTTTTCATCTTTACTCTTCTTCCGTTTCTTCTTTTTCTCTTTAATCTCCTTACGTTCGGCACTATCTTTCCTGGGATCTGATGGCTCAGAAACTTCAGAAAATCTAAAGACATCTTCAGCTATTGTCTCGGATCTATCTTCAATTTCAGTCTTAATTTTGATGTCTCCAGATATTTCATTGCTATCATCTTTAATGTTATCTTCCAGTTGTTTGCCTAGATCAATATAGTCCATGCTGTTTTCATTATTTAACTGTTCCTCGCGTAAACGCTTTTCTTTTTCCCGCCTCTTCTTCTCTTTCCTCTTTCTATGCTCCTCTTTCAAGAAACGCTCTTTTTCTTGTACCTTTAAACGTTCCTTTTCTTCAAGTTTTAGTGGACGTTCTTTCTCTTCGATTTTCTGATCAGATTGAACGATTCCATCGGAATCACTAGCGTAAACAGATGACTGTGCATTGTCCTCATTAAACCTGTCAATGAAGTTGGTCTTTTGGTCACTATCAGGTTCCTTGTGGCCTTCTGAATCATCCGACAGGGATCCAAAGATGTTCTCCATTTTACCATCACGTCTGAAATCTTTTGATTCAGACTTGCTTTTCTTGGATTTCTTTTGCCTGTTCTCATCCTTTGATTTATCACGCTTCTTATCCTTCTTACTGTGTTGCTTGCGTTTCTCAGAGTTCTTAGACTTTTCAAGACCATCGATTTGTATGGACTCCGAGTCGATTTTAAGGTTCTCTTCACTGGACAAAGAGTTTTTCTGACGCTTCTGTTTCTTTTTATGCTTCTTACGCACTTCAGTTTTCATACTTTCATCTGCAGAGGAATTGTCATATAAGCGCCTTGAATTATTGAATTTCTCTTCCTTGATCTCAGGAGATGTGCTGTCACCAAATATTTGTTGATTGAGTTCCGATATTTTATTGTTTTTCCTTTCCTTTTTAATGTATTTATCATCGTATTCGTCTTTAAGCTTCTTGTATTTCTCTTCGGAGTCTGCAAAATCCTGTTCTTCATGATCAGAAAATATCTCGGTTTTAATAATGGATGAAGTGTTCTTAAATTCTTCATCAGATGTATCACTCATAATGCGGGACTTACAGCCTTTATTACTTTGCAGATTTTTCATATGGTCATCATCACTGCTCTCTGCAATTTCAGACTTTGTACACCTATTTCTGTCTGAATCGGAATCACTGAACATTTCTTTTTTAATTTTTGTACGGGTGTCCATATCATCATCATCCGAACTGGCTATAAGCATTTTGTTTTTCCTTCTGTTCATCTCGGACTTTTCGCGGTCTCTTTCAGGGTCAGAGTCAGAGTCCTCGTCCCAGGAAGTCGACCGTTTCTTTTCTTCACGCTTCGCTCTGCTCTGTTTCAATTGACTGAATTTCGCCTTAATCTTTTCCTGGCGCTTCTCTTCCTCCTGCTTCTGCATATTTTTACAACTGCGTGCTTTCACTTTGTCATACATGGAGATGTAAGCCGGTTCATCTTCTACTATATCAAAAATGGAATGTTTTTTTGGTTCATCAGAGTCAGAGTTGTCAGAGCTGTTTGTAAACTTTCTGATGCGGTCTCGTTTTATCTGCTTCGACCGCTCATCAGAACTCTTAGGTGTGTCTTCTCCTCGTTTATGTTCTTTTTTTCGTTCGTCTGATCGTTTTCCATCACTGTCGGACTTGTCTCTGCTATCTTTGCGCTGCTGCTTTTGTTTTTCAACTTCGACTAGATCCAAACGGGCCAGAAAGTCCTTGTCTAGGACAGGTGGTGATTTTGGTCCGGTTGGCGATTCTCTGGATTTTTGCATGCTCGGGGATTCCCTTGAATCTTTGTCTCTATTCTTGGATTTCATTTTTTGCTTCTCGGCTTTCATCTGCTTATTTTTGTGCCGTTCCTCGCGGTGTTCTCTATCTTTATCTTTCCGCTTCTCGTCGGTGCCACTGCTTTCTTTGATGTGGTTGTGGCGACTTTTTTCATCATATTTTGTTGTGGACGAGTTTTTATGTTTACTCTTGCCGTCTTTAGAATCCCTTCGCTCAGATATCTTCCGGTGTTCTTGGTTGAGTTTGATTTTTTTGGCTTCATCGATGCAGTCGAGACTATCATGTGAACTCATCCGGCGTTTCGTGCAAAGTGTTGCCGGCAAACTATTGTTTCTTTCTTTTCTACGGGATGGGTCCTTGTTTTTGTCGGAATCTACAGATAGGTGATGTTCAAGTGCAGGCCTATCTTTGCCTTCTCTGATTTCATTAAATAAGTTCTTAGCTTTTTCGTGTAAATTGTTATCCCTATTTTCTTTCACACTGTCTTTTCTCCTATCTGAATCCCTGTCTATGTACCTATTTTTATCGTGGCTGTTTCGGATTTCTTCTTTTCTCGAAATATGGTTATCCTTTTTATCATCTTTGGTGTTTTTGTCGTTCCTACTTTCAATGTTGTTTTCTCTGTGTCTATTTTCACTGTGATTTTCTCGATGCCTATGATCATTACGTTTATCATGATTGTCATCTTTGTGTTTCCTTTCCTCATCTCTCTCGCGCCTTCTTTCTTTCTCTAGTTGTTCCTCCTTATCACGTTTTTCTCTTTCTTCACGTTCTCTCCTATCTCTGTCCTCTTTTTCTCTCCTCTCCCTCCTCTCTTTTTCCTGCTTTTCCCTTTCAAGCTGCTCCTCTCTATCACGTCGCTCTTTTTCCTCTCGCTCTCGCCTCTCCTTTTCTTCGCGCTCTCTCCTCTCTTTATCTTCGCGTTCTCGCCTTTCTCTCTCCTCTCGTTCTTTCCTTTCCCTTTCTTTTCGTTCCTTTTCTAGTTTTTCACGTTCAAATCTCTCCTTCTCTATCCTCTCGCGTTCTATTCTTTCTTTTTCCAGGCGTTCTCTTTCGAGCCTTTCCCTCTCCAGTCGGTCCAACCTTTCCTTCTCTTGCCTCTCTTTCTCTAACCTTTCCCTCTCGAGGCGCTCTTTCTCTTCCCGTTCCCTCTCTATTCGCTCTTGCTCCAGCCTCTCCCGTTCTTGCCTCTCCTTCTCTAGGCGTTCCTTTTCAATTCGCTCCCTCTCCGCATTTTCTTTTTCTATCCTCTCGCTTTCTATCCGTGCCTTCTCTAACCTATCAACATCGGTACTATCACAATTCTCGTTATCGTCGGTTCTCCTTCCTGTTTCACTGTTCCTCCTTGATTTGTTAGTTTCACTGTTTGTAGAGTCCCTTCTGTTGGTCACTTTGTTCGTTTTCGTTTTCACTTCTAACTGTGTCAATGGAGTGGAGCACTCACTAGTTGGAGGAATGTTCTTGTTGGCATCACTAGTTTTGTTAGATACTACTACACTGCTAGAAACACTTCTATTTACACAGACTTTGCTAGGTGTCCAATTATCACTTGAAGCATTCGCACACGGTTTCAGTCTATTATCACCGTGGGTGCTTCTTGGGGTTGTACTTGTGGGCGGCTGAGACGGCGTCGGAGTGGTCGGCGTTGTGCTCGATGGTGACGGCTGCATGGGGGGATGCGTAGGAAACGGATACTGTAAACCCTTTGCCGGTGTTAATGCGGCCCCTGAAACAATACATTATTTAGTAGGAATATTTTAATCGGTTGTTTGTTGTATGTGTGAAGGGTGTATATAAAAGTATTATAATTACCTGAAGATCGTGGTGAAAGCATGGTGGGTGTTTTCGGTGGAGGATTGGTGCAAACCTTTAGAAGAGGTAGTGTAGATAAAATGGCTGCAGGTACTGTAGTTTGGACTGAAACTGGTGTTCTTGGAAATGAGTTGTAATCTTTCGGCTCGTATTTCTCCCCCACATTCTCCAGTCGCTTAGAATCTTCATCGAAAACTGATCGCTTTGCCATCACAGACTTGACGATTTCGCTTGGCTGCACCTCGTTCAGGTCCAGGTCGAGCAGCTTGTGCCTGAACTTGAACCGCTCCCTATTTTGATCCAGCTTGGCGAGAGCATCGATGCCCGCCGTGCTCAGTGCCCTGGAACCCGACCACTTTTCGTACTTCTCGTCTAAGGATTTGATCCGTTCGTCCAGCGACGGCGAGGGCGAAGCACCATCACTATCACTACTGTTTGAGCTCAGGGATGGGGGCCGGGGTGGTGGTGACGCGGGCGGGGGCACGGGCGTAGGACTAGGAGGTTTAGGATTGGATATTCTTGGGCTCGTCACCGCAGGTGGAGGACTCGAGAGCACATTCTCTTTCTGCCCCTTGATCCCCGCCACTGAGACACTCCCCCTGCCCATCACTTGCGAGGCGAACCGCGGTAGAGGTAGTGTTAGGGGTCCCTCGCGTTCACGTGGTATTCTTCTTGGTTCTGTTGGCGCAAAATGTTCTGGTCTTTCGTCGCACAATGGTGTACCCGGACGAGAACCCCCCACACTCTCAGAACTCTCATAGTGATGCACCCTGCCACTATCACTACCGGCCGTTTTCCGCCTCTTGCAGACCGCATGAGGCAAATACGAAGTACGATCGTGTCCAATATGTTTACCGTCCACACTAGGCCTCCTCGACAAGTGTTTTAAACTGGCATCCGAAGACCGCCGCACCTCCATCACTTTCCTGTGATCCCTGTTGGCCTCGATGATCACGTCGCTGGTTATCGTGCCGTCCAAGTGTTCCAGCTTTAAGCGCTTCTTAGGGCTGATCAGCTCATCGCCCGAACTCGGACATTCCTCCAGTTGTTCGAGGAGGAGGACACGCTCCTTTTGCAGGTTCCTTATGTCCGGCTGGGCGAAAGGGATGATCACATGTTCGGTGGTCTGGAAGCGTGCTTCAATGGGCTCCAGGTGCGACGGGCTCTCATGGTACACGTACTCGTGGTCGTAGGAGTCTTCGTGGGACGCCCCGCTGCCCTGGCTGTACTCGTCACAGTTCCGAAAGTGCCTGTCGGGGTACTCGGCGTTGTTCTGATCGTAGTATTCGTACCGAGAGAGCCTCGACCTCGAGCCGGTCCCCCGAGGAGTTGCCGACCCGGGGGTGCCCGGTGATGGTATCGCCGTCGTGTTGCACTGGGTTGCCGGAGCTCCCGATCGGCTGCTGTACGATGCTGTTCTAGGTCTTGTCGGTGTGTCATATCTGAAAAGGTAACAAGGTTGAGATATCTATGGTTTTGGACTGGTCGAAAAATTAACATAAAGTTTCTTTTTACTTTTTTTTTTTTTAATTGAGTCGGTTTATGTAAAGTGAAGTTATTGTCTCAATTAGATGAGAATGGTTTGTTTTGAGTAATAATGTTGAAGAAAAATAGACAAAATAAAGAAAAGTGTTTTTGGAAATTTTTTAATGCAGTTACAAATTTGTATATAAAAAAAATGTTTATAATGAAATGTGTCAAACCTTGAAAACCTGTTGGAACTGAGGCTTTCAAAACTCCTGGACGTGGAGTCCCGGCGTTCGTCAAATCCAGGTCTTTCAAAGATGAGTCCCTGCTTCTCAAGATTTTCAAAGAAAGCCTCCTGGCACTCTCGACTAGCGAAATCGACCTGAATTTTCCTGCCCCTCAAACTGACACCACGCATCTTGCTAACGGCTGTCTGGGCATTTATCACTTGGTCAAAGAATATAAGCGCTTGTCCCTTTTCCCTATCCATGAACATGGGTCCCACTATACCGAACGGATCAAATTGCATACTCAGGTACTTATCGGTAACACTATCACTAACACCATCAACCCAAACACACTGTGTCGGCATGGACTTTCCAAACCCCAGTTTAATACGATTATTATTTAAATGTTCACCATCCATTGTCCGTATTGCTTTAACAACACTTACGATGTCACTGTATTGGCAGAACGCATACGAACTCACAACACCCTGCTTTTTGATGTCGATCTCAATGATCTCCCCGAACTGATCGAAGTGTTTCCTGAGATCTGAGGCGGTCACGTCCTTCTCCAGGTTACCTATGAAGAGCGTCCTCGTCGCTTTCGGATGGAATTCATCGATCTCCGCCTCGTACGGCCTCAAGTCGTTATCCTCGACGTCGTAGCCCTGGTACGGGGCCACCTCGATCTTGCAGCCGAAGAAGAGCTTATCGTAGCTGACCTCCAGGGCTTTCTCGACGTCCTCCGGCTTCTTGAAGCAGACGATGGCGTGCCTCTCGGAGCTCTGGCCCACCACCTTCACCCACGTGACCTTCCCGTGCTTCTTGTACTCGTGGAAGAGGCCGTCCTTGAGCGACGTGTCCGAGGACCGCAGAGGTAGATTCCTAACGCATATCGCCAAGGGCCGCCTGTCCTCGGAGTGGACGACGGGCTGGTGCGGCGGATTGTTCGATTGCAGCCGCCTAGACTTGGGGGAGCCCGTCGAGCTCGTCTCCCTAGAGCCGCTGCTGCTGGACGAGCTGCTGCTGGTCCGCGACCTCGACGGCGACGGGGACCTGGAGGACATGCTGCCAGACGGCGAGGGCGTTCTGCTGCCCGATTGGGATTTTGTTTTCTTCTTTGTACTTTGTTCTGACCTCCTGTCGCTCGTGTCCGTTGGTGTCGTGTTATACCCTGTATCGTTCGCTTGGTTGTTGTACCTGGTGCTATCGTACGACCAGCTATTGTTAACGGCCCTGGCGTGCCTGTCCACGAGATTGTTGTAAGGTCCGTTTCTGAAACCTCGGTCCCGATTTCTACCCCGCGTCGTGGTGGTGGTGCCGTCGTGATACCCTGCTCTGCGGATGTAATCACCTTCTGGTACCCTAGTGTTATTCGTTCTATCATAAAATCTTTCGGTGAAGTTACCATGTTCTTCGGCCGAACTGAAACGTAAACAATACGAGCTTTAATTATCTCCACCAGGAGCTATTTCAAATAAACGAATTTTCATACTCACATAACTTTTTTTCAGACATTTTTACGCCTATTATAATCAACCAATTGTTGGTATTACTCTCTCAAATACGAACAACTTGTAACGATTGTTTATATTGCTTATTTATTTTTTTATACAGGCAACTTTCCGGGCAATGCTGGCCATCCTACTAAACTGTAGCACTTTAATCGGGACTTGAATATCTCTTCGCAATGGCAAGTTACACTTTAGCACCATAAAATTGCTCGCGACATAGAAAAATAAACCGTCGGGCACCGACGCGCTCCACCCACACAGTTCCTACATAAAAGAAACAACAAAAAACCCAAACCGTTGCACCGAAAATAAAAATCCCCTTGGTCGATAAGAAAAACCATAAAACTATCTGATGCAGTGACGGTGAAAAATGCTACTGCGCACATCAAAAATTTCGCTCAAGTGTTGATTGAATCTTCATATGTTTTCTTTTGTTTGTTTTTGTTTGAATCTTCATTTTTTTTTGTTTTGTTACAGATTGCTGCATATCCAGATGAAAATGGATGTATGTAATCCAGATGAAAATGCTTGCATGTAATCCAGATGAAAACGCATTTATGTAAGTAGTACCTTTTTATTTTAATACACCGCTTGTGTTATGGGAAATTGTATCACCGATAACTTCACCCAGATTTGTGAAGAACTGCGGACTTTAGAGTGTGCAAATCGGTATTGGGAGCACGCCCAAAAACTTTCCACAACTATTGTCAAGTACGAAAGGGCATTTCTCATACTTTCCGAACAGCTATAAATACGGAAACCATAAGAATTCCACTTGTACGTACACCCACGACACGACCATCAATTAGTACCACACTCACTTCCATTGCGAATTAGGCAAATGGAGGAAAAACGCTCCTCCACCCCTGCAAAGGTCACACCCACGCCTAGGCGTGCCTCATCGCACCTTGATCATCAGTTATCATCAGGTAATTTAATGACTCGCCTCTCCCGGGATGACAAAACATCATTCGCGTCTTCGTGATTGGAAACGGCACGTAAATGAGCCATAAATTTCTTTGAGCCGAGCGCCATTTGTGCATTTGCGTTCGATTCAATGAACTGGATGGGAGATAACGGCGTTTTTTTTTAACTCCACGAGCGCAAATACAACGCAGTTTTCGCGTCCATCGCGCGATAAACTGCCTCCAGATTAGTGTTTAATGGGAGACCCATGTACTGTAATTCTGAAGTATTTTAAGCGATGGGTAAATGGGTAAGCGATGGGTATTTCTGAAGTATTTTAAGCGATGGGTAAATGGGTAAGCGATGGGTAATTCTGAAGTATTTTAAGCGATGGTAAATCTTTAAGGGCAATCTTGTTTTTGGATGAAATGAGAAAAAAAAATAATGAGATGATCGCAGAACATAGCGAATGTGCGAAGGTTTTACCGTTTTAAACCTGCCACAAAACTCTATAAAATTAATAAAATGCAGGATGTTTGCCACGACAAGGCGACAAACCGCTGAAATTAAATATTTTGCACTTTTCGTAACGAGGAAATATTCCAGTAATGAGTTTGTGACAAGCAATTTTTGTTTGTTGCAATTATTTTCATGCATTCATAACAGTATATTATGATACAAGTTCATAAGAGAGCCTATGATACAAGTTCATAAGAGAGCCTATCAAGCACGCTAACAGTGCTTAAAAGGCCCTTATGCACGTGTATCATACGTTGTTTTTTTTATTATACCTGCACCACAATGTGGAAGTAAAGAGAAAATAAGAAACACTTAATTTTGAAAGTTAGGTACGCGTGGATGTCATTTTTAATCGTTAAAATGGATAGGTAATCTGCATCACAATGTGGAAGTAAAGAGAAAATAAGAAACATTTAGATTCATTTTGCAAGTTATGTAGGCGTGGATGTCACTTTTAATTGTTAAAATGGAGAGGCATTTGTTGCATCAATGTCATCTGTTTTAGACGTCAGCGTCATCAACGAAATTCTGAATGTTGAAACTGCTAGTTTCCAAATAACCAATAATAAGTATGAAGCTTCTGGTTTTCGGAGTTCCTTATAAGTGCACATCTAATATTTATTTCAATGATATTTAGTCTGTCTGATGTTTATTGTTAATTAAAGTTCGTTAATAAATGTGTTGTTACTAGACTACTTTTAAACACGCTGTGCTAGAAAGGCAGCTTTTTGCACGCTTATTAGTTCGATAACCAAAAATTATGATGCAGGTATGATGATAAAAAGCAACTTTTAATTAATAAAAAACAATTGCTTACTGCTGTAAAAGTTAAAATAGACAGGATTGGAATTTGTTGCATCAATTTTATCTGCTTTATACGCCAATACGCGTGGATGACATTTTTAATCATTAAAATGGAGAGGTTATCTGGACCACAATGTGGAAGTAAAGAGAAAATAAGAAACATTTAGATTCATTTTGCAAGTCAGGTAGGCGTAGATGTCATTTTTAATGGTTAAAATGGAGAGGATTGGCATGTGTTGCATCAATGTCATCTCCTATATACGTCAATATCATCAACGAAATTCTGAAGGTTGAAACTGCTACTTTCCAAATGACCAATAATAATGAGTATGAAGCTTCTGGTTTTCACATTTCGATTTGAGTCCACATTTAATATTTATTTCAATTGATTATGAAGCTTCTGGTTTTCAGATTTCGAATAAATCCACATTTAATATTTATTTCAATAATAATTACTACTGCCTGATGTTTATTGTCGATTCAAGTTCGTCAATAAATGTGTTGTTACTTTTCATTCATTAAAATGGAGAGGTTATCTGCATCACAATGTGGAAGTAAAGAGAAAATATGAAACATTTAGATTCATTTAGCAAGTTATGTACGCGTGGATGTCATTTTTAATCATTAAAATGAAGAGGATTTGCATTTGTTGTATCAATGTCATCTGCTATATACGTCAATGTCATCAACGAAATTCTGAATGTTGAGACTGCTACTTTCCAAATAACCAATAATAATGATTATGAAGCTTCTGGTTTTCAGATTTCGATTTGAGTCCACATTTAATATTTATTTCAATAATAATTAGTCTGCCTGATATTTATTGTCGATTAAAGTTAAAGTCAATAAATGTGTTATTACTAGCCTACTTTAAAACACGTTTTGCTAAAAAGACGGCTGTTTGCACGCTTGTTAGTTCGATAACAAAAAAATATGATACCGGTATGATAAAAAGCAACTTTTAATTAATAGAAAATAATAGAAGTCATTTTTAATCATTAAAATGGAAAGGTTATCTGCACCACAATGTGGAAGTAAAGAGAAAATATGAAACATTAAGAATCATTTAGCAAGTTAGGTACACGTGAATGTCATTTTTAATCGTTAAAGTGGAGAGGATTTGCATTTGTTGCATCAATGTCATCAGTTATAGACGTCAGTGTCATCAACGAAATTCTGAATGTTGAAACTGCCAAATAACCAATAATAATGATAACGAGGCTTCTGGTTTTCAGATTTCGATTTGAGTCCACATTTAATATTTTTTTCAATAATAATTAGTACTGCCTGAATTTTATTGTTGATTAAAGATCGTCAATAAATGTTACTAGGCAACTTTAGAACATTCTGTGCTAGAAAGACGGCTTTTTGTACGCTTATTAATTCGATAACAAAAAATTATCATGCAAGTATGATAATAAACTTTTTTTACCAATTTGCATTATAAAAATGCTCCTTATATACATTGAATCTCATCGTTAAAACTACACTTTAATCGAATGGGTGAATAAAATGTTATTAAAATGCACTATAATCATTGACAACGTGAATAAAATTTAAACAATAGGTAAATTCGCACTAATCTTGAAATTTTCGTTGTCACCTGACGATGTGACACGCAAATTCTTTAATTCTGATAACGAATAGGAAAAAATCTTGTATGATACACGTGAATAAAGCAATTTTATTCACTTATACCATAAATAGCTATTTTCCAACTCGCATTATTAAAATGCTCATTATGTATATTGAATCTTATCGTTAAAACTATACTTTAATCGAATGGGTGAATAAAATGTTTACATTTTCACTTTATTCACTATAACCATTGACAACGTGAATAAAGTAAAAAAAAAAATAGGTAAATTCGCACTATCCTTGAAATTTGCGTTGTCACCTGACAATGTGACACTTCACGCAATTTTTTCAATTCTGATAACGAATTGGAAACAATCTTTTATGATACATGTGAATAAAGCAATTTTATTCACTCATACTATAAATAGCTATTAATCAATAGAAAACAATTGCTTGCTGATGTAAAAGTAAGCTGTTGATAATATATTAAATGCTGAACCTAATCTCTGATACTTAAAGTATATTGAATCTCATTGTTAAAATTACACTTTATTCGAATGGGTGAATAAAATGTTTACATTTTCACTTTATTCACTGTCACGTTATGACAACGTGAACAAAATTAAAAAATAGGCAAATTCGCACTATCCTTGAAATTTTCGTTGTCACCTGACAATGTGACACTTCACGCAATTTTTTCAATTCTAATAACGAATTGGAAAAAAATCTTGTATGATACAGTGAATAAACAATTTTATTCACTTATACCATAAATAGCTATTAATCAATAGAAAACAATTGCTTACTGCTGTAAAAGTAAGCCGTTGATAATGTATCTAATGCTGAACCTAACCTCTGATACTTAAAAGTCTTTCGTCTAAATAGTTTTATAGTACACTGTAGGATTAAAAAATACTACTACTAAAACAATACTATTTAAACCATAAATACACTACATTTTTAGTCATACTATTGGAGATCCAGATTAAGGTGGTTCTCTTCATCCGTTTTTAGTTCGTGTTTTAACGTTTTTCCATATAATATTGTACAAAAACTATACGCCTTAAAAAATACTGCTAGAAATAATGGGCTTGCTTTAGTTTTACAATTGTTTTTTTTTTATACAATCTTGATCGTGGTTCAGTTTCTAAGGATACAATTCTATTAACAATTGTATCCTAGTTATCTGAACCATGGTTTTTTCATATAATATTGTACAAAAACTATGCGCCTTAAAAAAATACTACCAGAAATAAGTTTCCTTTAGCTATATAAGCTTCCTTTAGGCCCAGATGTATGATCGTGGATTATCTTTGATCGTGGTTCAGTTTCTAAGGATACCATTGTGTTAACAATTGTATCCTAGGTAACTTAACCATGGTCAAGGATGATCCACGATGGTACAACTGGGCCTTAGTTATACAATCATGGATCATCCTTGATCGTGGTTCAGTTTCTAAGGATACCATTGTATTAACAATTGTATCCTAGGTAACTGAACCATGGTCGAGAATGATCATGGTTCAGTTTCTAAGGTTACCATTTTGAATCCGTTTTTAATCCATGGTTTTAACGTTTTTCCATATAATGTTGTACAAAAACTATACGCTTTAAAAAATATACTACCAGAAATAATGGGCTTTCTTTAGTTTTACAATCGTAGATCATCATTGATGGAGGTTCAGTTTCTAAGGATACCATTGCATTAATAATTGTATCCTAGGTAACTGAACCATGGTCAAGGATGATACTATACGCCTTAAATAAAATACTACCAGAAATAATGGGCTTTCAATAGTTTTAAAATCGTGGATTATCTTTGACCATGGTTCAATTTTTAGGGATACCATTGTATTAACAATTGTATCCTAGTTAACAGAACCATGGTCAAGGATGATCTACAATCGTACAACTGGATCTTACAATGTTATTCATAAACATTAAAACCGTGGTTTATCAGTGTTTTACAAAAGGTTACTAAGGTTACCAAGGTTACTAAGATTAAACCACCGCTAAATCGGTAATCTTAGTAACCTTGGCAACCCTTTGTAAAACACCGCTAAACCACGGTTTAATTTTTTTAGAATATAGCTGTCAGAGTTTAAAAATTTGATCAAACTAATACTTCATGGAATATAATAATGATAAACATTGCAAAATATTTGGAAAGTGTGGAGATCCATTGCACTCTCAGGTAAAAAAAAATCTTTAGAAGATCTGTAGAAGATCTTTAGAAGAAGAAGACTGCAAAATATGACTGCTTTGAAAAGTACTGCACTTCCACGTTAAAACAAAATTACTTGAAAACAAATGAATAAGGGAACTTCATCTGACCTTTATGTATACAAATATGATATAAATATTTATATATGATAAAAACATTATTTTTGCTTATGCAGTTTTCTCATTAATAGTTTAATTATGTATACAAATATGATACAAATATAAATATAAGATATAAATATAAATATATGATACAAATATTTATATATGACCGACTTTATTCACTTATACCATAAATGGCTATATTTAAATTTATAGTCGTGTTTAAAATGATATTGAACATTTTAAACCTCCAATTGGTAGATTACTATCGTAGGTTTCTAAATTCTTGAATTTTATACCTTTTGCACAACTGTAAATAGGTTTAATTCGTCTGGACAATAAATGAATCACCCGGTATAATATTTTCTTTTTCTGTAACTAAACTGTAACTGAAACTTTTGTTACTCTCTTTTTCTGCAACTGTTAATTCTGTAACTAAAAACTTAAAAACGCTTTTAATTCGTCGTGTATATATCTTAGGGAACTCAAAAAAGTTTTTAGGCTCAGTTTGGATCTTAATAACCAAATGGACAATAAACTTGAATCGCCCGGTATAATATAAATGTTCGAGTATAAAAGTTTTTTTTCTTTTTCTGTAACTAAACTGTAACTAACTTTTGTTACTGCCTTTTCTTTTACTGGTAATAGTTTTTCTGTAACTCAAAAAAGTTTTTAGGCTTATTTAGAATATATAATAACCAAATGTTGCTTGAACTCGTGTTTATATCTTCAGAAAGTCAAAAACGTTTTTAGTCTCGATTTGGGACAAAGGTTGTTTCTGCCATCAGTTGAAATGTTTTGAGCCATCCCCAAAATCTTCGAATTACGTTGTTTTTGAACTTACTCTACTCGAAAGAACTAGATATTTTTAGCGACTTCCCATGTATAACTCAAATATAGCCAAAAATGACTTTGGGGGTTTCTGAAATCAATGATTCAGATGTTATTTGAAATTTAAACAGATTTCAAAACTTTTCTGAGCCTCTATACATCTCCAAAATCTTAGAATAACGTTGTTTTGAGTCGTGTTTATATCTTAAGAAACTCAAAAAAGTTTTTAGGCTCAGTTTGGATCTTAATAACAAAATGTTGCCTGAACTCGTGATTATATCTTCAGAAAATCAAAAACAGTTTTCAGTCTCGGTTTAGGGAAAATATTGTATCTGCCATCAGTTGAAATTTTCTGAGCCATCTCCAAAGTATTAGAATAACGTTGTGTTTGAGCTTACTCGAAAAAACTAGATATTTTAAGCGACACCCCATGTATAACTCAAATATAGCCAAAAATGACTTTGGGGGTTTCTGAAATCAATCATTCAGAACTTATTTTGAATTTAAAGAGATTTCAAAAAATTTCTGAGCCTCTATACATCTCCAAAATCTTAGAATAACGTTGTTTTTGAACTTACTCGAAAGAACTAGATATTTTAAGCGACACCCCATGTATAACTCAAATATAGCCAAAAATGGTCTTTAAGGGTTTCTGATCTCAATGATTCAAATGTTTTTTTGAAATTTATAAAGAGAATTCAAAAACGTTTTACTCGAAAGAACTAGATATTTTAAGCGACATCCCGTGTATAACTCAAATATAGCCAAAAATGACTTTGGGGGTTTCTGAAATCAATGATTCAGATGTTATTTGTAAATTTAAATAGATTTCAAAAAATTTCTGAACCTCTATACATCTCCAAAATCTTAGAATCACGTTGTTTTTGAGCTCACTCGAAAGATGCACATATTTCAAGCGCCACCCCATGTATAACTCAAATATAACCAAAAATGGTCTTTGTGCTTTTCTGAAATCAATGATTCAAATGTTTTTTTGAAATTTATAAAGAGAATTCAAAAACTTTTTACTCGAAATAACTAGATATGTTAAGCGACATCCCATGTATAACTCAAATATAGCCAAAAATGACCTTGGGGGTTTCTGAAATCAATCATTCAGAACTTATTTAGAATTTAAAGAGATTTCAAAAATTTTCTGGGCGTCTATACATCTCCAAAATCTTAGAATAACGATGTTTTTGAGCTCACTCGAAATATGCAGATATTTTAGGCGCCATCCCATGTATAACTCAAATATAACCAAAAATGGTCTTTGTGCTTTTCTGAAATCTATGATTCAAATGTTTTTTTGAAATTTATAAAGAGATTTCAAGTTCTAATACCTCCGGTAAAGAACATCCATGACTAACTGAGGATAGACTGGATGTTGATAACGATGTAGTGGTTTACAATTGTGTGTGGGAAGAAGAGTATGTTGAGTCAGAAATTTTGAGGTTTTGAGCAAACGCCACGTAAAAATGTAGAAAACCATTTTTGTATAAACAATTTGGCATATTGCTCATCCCAAGCACCAGTAAAGGTTGTTCCATCAAAGTTTTGATGTCAGATGATGTTTTTGGGGCAATGTTCATAATTTTATATAAAAGCTATATAGCAATGATTTACCTGAATTAGTGGTGTGTTAACTAACACAGAACGAGTACCTAAATGGTAAACCACTGATTTGTAAGATATAACCGAAATACTTCATGGTTTTGGTTGATATAGGTTATGGAAGACGCTATACAGTGCCTTTCATTTCAATCTATCCATAGCTAGTATGTAAACGAACTTTAAAAGCGAAAATGGAAGCGTCTTAACACGCGAAATAACTGGTTAGTTGAAGAATGAAGTAGAATGAGATGATAGAATGTTTACGATTAGTTGTAGTACAGTACATTGAGGTGCTAGAATGTTTACGAAGTGTAGGAGCATAGTGTGCCAATGACATTAAAACTTCTTCACATGACCAAAGCCTGTGGTATTTGATGATTACTGCTATAGTCGTCTGTAAGACTTTCTATGTACAATGCGCTAGCGCTGCCCGAAAACTGCCAAAAATTTTGAAGAAAAAAAAAACAATAGTCGAACGTACACACGTCCGCTCGTTTTGACCGCCATCAGTTCCAAGTTCTCATATTGCGCCCAGCACACATCATCATCTATCTGCCTAGTGCGTTTATTTCGTCATTACCTGTGTCCGTTCGGAAACCTGGTGCTAGACGGCGACGTCGTGGCGTATCCGGCGGACGTGTTCGGCGGCGATGAAGAGGACGGAATGGCGGCTGGTTCATAGTACTCCGTGGTCAGAGTCCTATCATCCAATTTGTGTTCGGCTGTGTGTGCCTTGGACGCGCTCTTGATGTCCATGAACGCCACCGTGCACGCCATCTCGCCCGTTTCCTCTTTGCCGCCCCTCGGCAACAGCTTGACACTTTGCACACGGCCATACCTGCAAAGATAGAGAAAAAAACGTTGTTACAAAGTTTGGGCTTTGAAGTAGCAAAACAAAGATATAGACGAATTGTATCCTCGAGGGCACCTAAAAGGTCCTGAAAAAAGTAGATATTTCATTGGTACACTTAACAAAGCGTTTTCAGCAACGCTTGAAGGTTTAGTGGTCCATTCATATCTTGTTCATGATCATTGTTCATGTCTTGTTACGTGGTACAAGATTGCAGAAGAAACTGAACAAATGCGGTATTCGAAAGAATAAACAGTAGAGTTTACAGTTTAGTTTAGTAGACCTAGGCGAACTCCAGAGGGATGGTTAAATCATCTACGCATGAGTAACCTAGTGAAGACGGGTACGCGTATACTTTAGGCAACCAAGCATACGCGTACCCGTCTTCACTAGGTTACTCATGCGTAGATGATTTAATCATCCCTTTGGAGTTCGCCTAGGCCATTCAGCGTCAACATTTATAAGCAAAGCAACAATCGCATATACATTTATTAATCCTCTGGTTTCCGTGAGTTCCTTCAAAAACTACCGAATACGTTACCCCACAAATTATTTACAATTTGCGTCGACTGTAACCCATCGCCCTAAACACGCCATTGATCTGCTGAAAATCGCCACAAAAATAATACGTTCTTAGTGGTTCTTTATCAATCTCGTCAGTCGCTTAAAGCGCTAATGTGGGAAAGAGGAAAAGGGGTATTTCCTGGTTGCATTCCCGATCTGAGCGGGGAAAGTTACCATTTTTCGATTTATAGTTACGACTTCTTTCTCTGGAGTTATCTTAAGGATAAAGTGTCCTTGTCTGGTAGACAAGGACAGCAGACTGCTCGGTCCTACGACTTCTTTCTCTGGGGTTATCTTAAGGATAAAGTGTCTGGTAGACAAGAGCAGACTGCACGGTCTTACGGACATGCGTCCGTGGCTGTACATAAATAAACCGCAAACCATTGAAGACCTCAAAGAAGAAATTTGGCCCTGCATTGCAGAATTTACCCGCAATTATGGCAACATATGGAAAATTTCGCCAAAAAATTAATGTGCTGCGACGTGCAAGGTGGTCATTTGTCAGATGTTTTCTTCTACACCTAACCTCAAAGCCTCTAGTTTCATATAAAATATAAACATTTTTAATTTCAGTTGAAAATTGTGTTTTATTATTATTATTATTGTATTATTATTATTGTTGTTGTTGTTGTATTATTAATATTATTGTTATTATTGTATTATTATTATTGTTTTATTATAACTAAAATTTCAGCCCATTTTGGGACACCCAATATTTCGCTTCTGCGCCTAATTAAATATGAATGTTCATTACAAACAGATATGTTTTAAAAATTTAATGGTAAATGTTAAATCCTACAAAAATTTCAGCTTTCATAATTATTATAGCTCAATAGCAACAAATTTTTCGGAAAGAGTATGTTTATTAGCATATAACTCAAAAAATAAGAATAACGTATTTTCAACTTTTTGCATTTCCTGAAAGCACGTACTTCTAGAAATAATGTCATGAAATTTTAAGGAAATCCTACAAAAATTTCAGCTTTCATAGTTATTAGAGCTCAAAAGTATCAGATTCTACCTAAAGAGTATGTTTATGCGCATATAACTCAAAAACTAAGAATGGCGTATTTTCAACTTTTTGCATTTTCTGAAAGCATGTACTTTTAGATATAACGTCATGAAATTTTAAGCAAATCCTACAAACGTTTCAGCTTTCATAGTTATTATAGCTGAAAAGTAACTTATTCTACCTAAAGAGTATGTTTATTCGCATATAACTCAAAAACTAAGAATGGCGTATTTTCAACTTTTTGCATTTTCTGAAAGCACGTACTTCCAGATATAACGTCATGAAATTTTAAGCAAATCCTACCAAAATTTCTGCTTTCATAGTTATTATAGCTCAGAAGTATCAGATTCTACCTAAAGAGTATGTTTATTCGCATATAACTCAAAGACTAAGAACAACGTATGTTCAACTTTTTGCATTTCCTGAAAGTACGTACTTCCAGATATAATGTCATGAAATTTTAAGCAAATCCTACAAAAGTTTCAGCTTTCATAGTTATTATAGCTCAAAAGTAACATATTCTACCTAAACAGTATGTTTATTGGCATATAACTCAAATACTAAGAATAACGTATTTTCAACTTTTTGCATTTTCTGAAAGAACGTACTTCCAGATATAACGTCATAAAATTATAAGCAAATCCTACAAAAATTTCAGATTTCATAGTTATTATAGCTCAAAAGTAACATATTCTACCTAAAGAGTATGTTTATTCGCATATAACTCAAAAACTATGAATGGCGTATTTTCAAATTTTTGCATTTGCTGAAAGCACGTACTTCCAGAAACAATGTCATGAAATTTTAAGCAAATTCTACAAAAAAATCAGCTTTCATAGTTATTATAGCTCAATAGTAACAAATTTTTCGTAAAGAAGAGTATGTTTATTGGCATATAACTCAAAAACTAAGAATGGCGTATTTTCAACTGTTGTATTTCCTGAAAGCACGTACTTCCAGAAGCAATGTCATGAAATTTTGAGCATATCCTAGAAAAATTTCAGCTTTCATAGTTATTACAGCTCAAAAGTAATATATTTTACCTAAAGAGTATGTTTATTCGCATATAACTCAAAAAACTAAGAATGGCGTATTTTCAACTTTTTGCATTTCCTGAAAGCACGTACTTCCAGAAATAACGTCAGGAAATTTTAAGCAAATCCTACTAAAAATTCAGTTTTCATAGTTATTATAGCTAAAAAGTATATTTTCTTAAGATCTTATCTTAAGATTCTACCTAAGGAGTATAGTTATTGGCATATAACTCAAAAACTAACTATGGTTAGACTTTATTGAAGATCGAATTATGGTTAGCTCTCTAGGGCCAAGCTTTTTAGACGCTTTGAGCGCTAATATGAGTGAGGTAAAGAGAGTTTTCCTGGTTTCATAAAATTTAAGAATGGTTAGACTTTATTGAAGATCGAATCATGGTTAACTTTCTGGGGTTAATCTCGTTAGACGCTTTGAGCGCTAATATGAGTGAGGTAAAGAGAGTTTTCCTGGTTTCATAAAATTTAAGAATAGTTAGACTTTACTGAACATCGAATCATGGTTAGCTCTGTAGGGTCAAGCTTGTTAGACGCTTTGAGCGCTAATATGAGTGAGGTAAAGAGAGTTTTCCTAGTTTCATAAAATTTAAGAATGGTTAGACTTTATTGAAGGTTGAATCATGGTTAGCTCTCTGGGGTCAAGCTTGTTAGACGCTTTGAGCGCTAATATGAGTGAGGTAAAGAGAGTTTTCCTGATTTCATAAAATTTAAGAATCGTTAGACTTTATTGAAGATCGAATCATGGTTAGCTCTCTAAGATTAATCTTATTAGACGCTTTGAGCGCTAATATGAGTGAGATAAAGAGAGTTTTCCTAGTTTTATAAAATTTAAGAATAGTTAGACTTTATTGAAGGTTGAATCATGTTTAGCTCTCTGGGGTCAAGCTTGTTAGACGCTCTGAGCGCTAATATGAGTGAGGTAAAGAGAGTTTTCCTGGTTTCATAAAATTTAAGAATGGTTATACTTTATTGAAGATCGAATCATGATTAGCTCTCTAAGATTAATCTTATTAGACGCTTTGAGCGCTAATATGAGTGAGATAAAGAGAGTTTTCCTGGTTTTATAAAATTTAAGAATAGTTAGACTTTATTGAAGGTTGAATCATGGTTAGCTCTCTGGGGTCAAGCTTGTTAGACGCTTTGAGCGCTAATATGAGTGAGGTAAAGAGAGTTTTCCTGATTTCATAAAATTTAAGAATCGTTAGACTTTATTGAAGATCGAATCATGGTTAGCTCTCTAAGATTAATCTTATTAGACGCTTTGAGCGCTAATATGAGTGAAGTAAAATGAGTTTTCCTGGTTTCGTTCTCATTCTCATATTCCACTGGAGAATTCATTAAGTAGTGTGCATCTGGGACTACCAGACATAGCAAAATTAACATTGGGACATTTTATAAGGATCAACTATTGCCATGAGCTATATATTCTTTCTGATTGGCAAAAACAAAATATTTAAAACCAATTTACTTTTGTCTAATAATTGGGAGATAATAAGGGATATTGATAATTAAATGGAGATATTGAGTTGTATTGAGGGATATGATAATTAAATGGAGATATTGAGAAGTATTGAGTCAGCGAATTCTAAAAATAACAGCAATCTGACGATAATGTAAATTTGATTCATTCAACTAACCTGCTGTTTCATATGTGACAATCACATATTTAGACACAGCAATGGTTGATCCTTACATAATTCACCAATATTAATTTTGCTACGTTTGGTAGTCTCAGATACACACTGAGTATGTGTTTTACTTACCAATAACAATTACTAACAGACACATTATCCATAAAACGATAATTTTGCTATGTCTGGTAGTCACAGATACACACTGTATATCTGTTTTAATTATCAATAAAAATTACTAACAGACACATTACCCATAAAACGATACTTTGCCATATCTGGTAGTGACAGATACACACTGTATATCTGTTTTACTTATCAATGACAATTACTAACAGACATATTACCCATAAAACGAACCAAATTAAATTGTCACGATAATGATTTCAAAATCAAACATAACGTAATACCTGGGTTCGATTTGAAAGTTGTTTTAGACAACAAATATTTAGTTTCTGAGGGTTCTGATCTCTTTAGGATTAATCTCGTTAGACGCTTTGAGCGATCATATGAGTGAAGTAAAGGGAGTAAATAACAATTACTAACAGACACATTACCCATAAAACGACAATTTTGCCATGTCTGGTAGTCACAGATATACAATGTATACCTGGTTTAATTACCAATAAAAATTACTAACAGACACATTACCCATAAACCGATAATTTTGCCATGTCTGGTAGTCACAGATACACTTGTATATCTGTTTTAATTACCAATAAAAATTACTAACAGACACATTACTCATAAAACGAACCAAATTAAATTGTCACGATAATTATTTCACAATCAAACATAACGTCATACCTGGGTTCGGTTTGAAAGTTGTTGTAGACAAAAAAAATAGTTTCTGAGGGTTCTGATCTCTTTAGGGTTAATCTCGTTAGACGCTTTGAGCGCTAATATGAGTGAAGTAAAGGGAGTTTTCCTGGTTTCGTTCTCACTTCATTAAGTACATATAGTGCGTATCTGGGACTACCTGACACTACCATGATACAAATCTCTGAGCAAGGAGGCTTAAAAATGAAGAATGGCAAGACTTTGTTGCAGGTCGAATCATAGTTAGCTCTCTAGGGTGAATCTCCTTAGGTTCTATGATTAGTTTCTGAGGGTTCTGATCTCTTTAGGGTTAATCTCGTTAGACGCTTTGAGCGCTAATATGAGTGAGGTAAAGGGAGTTTTCCTGGTTTCGTTCTCACTTCATTAAGTACATATAGTGCGTATCTGGGACTACCAGAAACTACCATGATATAAGTCTCTGAGAAAGGAGGCTTAACATTTAAGAATGGTAAGACTTTGTTACTACTACAAGGCTACTACTACTACAAGGCAAAGTTGAAGGAAAAAGAAACATAGGGAGAAGACAAATCTCGTTGCTTAAAAACTTGAGAAGTTGGTTCTCCACGACAACCACAGGCCTCTTCCGGGCAGCTGTGAACAAAGTTAACATAGCCAATATGATAGCCAATATCCGGAACGGATAGGCACTTGAAGAAGAAGACTTTGTTGTAGGTCGAATCATGGTTAGCTCTCTAGGGTGAATCTCGTTAGATTCTTTGATTAGTTTCTGACGGTTCCGATCTCTTTAGGGTTTATCGCGTTAGGTTGTTTTGGCGCTAATATGAGTGAGGTAAACGGAGTTTTCCTGGTTTCGTGCTCACTTTCCACTGGAGAATTATAAGAATTTATGGTTGATCTGAGGTAAGTGATTGAAAATATAAAAAGTGCCAAGGCGACAGAATGCACCTAATTAATATTTATATTGTTTTTATTTTCGTTTCAGGGACGTCGTCAGCAGCGTAGGACATTGGCGCCGGTGTGGATGCGTAGGCGGGTGTGGATGATGATTGGATGTGGCCTAATGGGAGCGATGGTGCATCGAGTCGGTCGCGTGCGTGATGTAAGTGGAAATAAGGAAAACCAGAGACCTCGAGGATGTTGCCCAACGAAACTCGGTTTCTAATTTGGCGCAATGGGTGCGCATACAATGCGCTGGTTTATGGCTGCGGTGGTTTTGATGAATGGCAGTTCAGAGGGGAGTTCTGCAGGTGAACGTACAGGCAGAGGGCATTACGCAAAGCGCGGAATATCTCGCAATCGAATAATGTCTTCCTCGGAGCGATCCGTCTTGGACGGACGTGCGTCGATTAGGAATAAATTAAAGAGAGACGCAGTGCGACGTACGTCTGGGCTTGATTGCGAAGGTAGGAATAACCCGTCCGGGTCGACGCTGTGCGGAGCTGCATTGGCGGGGGGTGCGCATGGCAGATAGGCGGGGGGAGGATATATAAGGCAGCGCCTCTGCGGCAGCCGGGCTCATTCCTCTTTCGACCCTCAGGATGGCTCCTTCGGCGCTGTACCGAGCGGCACTTCTCTTTTTCAGGCTGAAAGTGTGTAGTTAGTGTACTTTGTGTATAAGTAGGGGGTTGCAAGCAATATGTATAGACGCTGTAATTGCCCGGATATGGGGGAGGATTAGGGATCGCACCCAGTGCGTGCTCCAGGCCAGGGTGTGGTCGTCGGTTAGCAAGATTGAACATGCTCATTAACGCCGGCCGACAGGCTCACCTGATTGCGTAAATCGGATTAAGTGCGTTAATTTCAATTCTAACTGCACAGTGCCGTAATTACGACGCTCTGCGTATTTTTGTGAGTGCCTTTTACATAACAGGGATTCAATGTTTTACTGCGGTATGTAAATTCCGGTGAAAACCCATTGAAAACTGGTACGTAAAAATACTGCGTAATTTATCGATTTTTTTTATTTCCCAGCTAGGAATGGTACAATTACGCTCGAAAAATCCCCCCCCCCACTCTTCCGCGGCGCGGCCCGATGGCCTGCAGCCGCGCGCGGCGTTGCCGCGTCTCCCTCTGAGCTTTCTATTCCTATCATTGTATCAGCGCAGTCGACCAATTGAAGCACGACCGCCGGCTCCGTAAAAAATAATACAAGAAATGGGCGGTCCGATGCGAGCGCGCAGTCGGCCAGCTGTGCGGTGGCCGTAAAAACCGTGCCCTGCGTGGATTAAGTGCGCGGTCCGCACCAGTCGGCCAGCTCGATGCTCGACGGCGTTGAAACTTGAACTCTCCGGAGCGATTCCGGGCGATCCACTTTAGTTGCGCAGCCGGCCAGATCGGGCCTCCGCCCGTCCGCTGCCTCGGCACGTCCAGTAATCCGCTGGCCGCCGCCGAACATTATAGGACAGTTTTGTAAAGGTGCATGAGTCGTTTCTTTTTTTAAACTTAATTCCTCCTGCTCCTTTTCTACGCCCAATTTAGCGTTTTATTTCGAGCAACAAAGAGAGGTCCAGAAAAACGCAGCCGATGGTAACGCAAAATCGCTTCCGGGGCGTCCGCGAAAACGTCGAAATTAACGCAACGACACACGTCCCGTTTTCGCCACGAGCCGCCCAGATGGATGCTGTGCGCGAACTTTTGTGACCTTGCGGATATGATGGCTGGTCCACTGGCCGTGCATACATTATCTTTTATATGCGAGACTGTATGTTTATGCTTTGTGTGTTGTGTACAGTCTCGGCTATAATTAGCCACGTTTCGTTTGTTACCGCGCAGAAAACGCACAACCAAACTTGACCGTTCCGACCCCCAACAAAGTCACGACCACCCCAGCCCAACCCGGAAGCCAAGACACCTGGAGACTACGCAATTTTACGCAAAATTAGCCCCTAAAACGGAATACATCTTCAACGGCAGATATGTCCCCGATGGCGGTTCCGACGCCTAGGCATGCAGGCAAAAAAATGCGTTAACGCGCGCAGCTGTATGTATGACCCAAAGATCTAAGAATATTACGACTTTGACTTCTTAATAGTTATATTCGGGGTTTCATTTAGGGTCACCATGAAGCAAACGGATGGTCAAGACGGAAGAATCGCACGCCGTCGTCAATACCAGAAAGACAGCCGGCCAACCCCAGATAACTGAATAATATTAGCAGGACTTTTATGATTTTATGGCAACACCAAATAAAACCCCCATAAAATACTTAAAAGTCGTAATATTCTTAGATTTTTGGGTCGACTATATGCTGCTATATGGCGCGCGCGTTACAACTTCCATCCACACATACGTACATATTTACTCTATAAGTGACCTTAGTGACGTAAATAAAATGTACGCGATAAAAATATCAGTTTACATAATGATTTTCATATGTACACACACAACCAGCCCGACAACAGGCGGCGTTGCCGCGTGCTCCCGCGGGGCGCCCACGTCTAAGCCCCAAAAAGTCTGATCCACGCACGCTGCGTAATTACAGGGTGTGCGTATGCACCGAATTAGTGCCCCCCCTTACCCCTTCACGGGCCCAAACCGGTCGCGGCCCTAATTTATTCTTATCTCGAGATACACTCGGACCCATTTAGATTAGGGCCCCGCCGATGGACGGCTCGAATTAATGAAATACGTAGCTCACGATGTACACACGTTGCGTAACGATCGCGCGCCAGTCCGTCCTTGGGACGGTTTCGAAACTTTTCTCTCTCCGGGGCTCTCCTCGAGAGGGCCCGTGCTCTGTGTGAGCGCCCGAGCGGCCCAGATAAGATTGGGACGTGCATGTTTGGCTTCGTCCTGGAGTTTGGAGCCGATGTAATCTGTTGTTTCCATATGCGGGCGATAAGGGATCTGATGGAATTTTCGGTGGGTATCTCGGAATTGCGACGTTCACTCGGATATCTGCGAGGCATAAGTTGGCCGAAACGGTCTGTTTTGTTGGCTGGGAGTTTTGGTCGTCTTTAAGTTTATGCAAAAACGTCAGTTTGCGGTGCGTACGCCGGAATTGCGACGTTGCTCAGAAATCTGCGAGGCATAAGTTAGCCAAAAACGGTCTATTTCGTCAACTGCGACTTTTGATCGTGTTTAAGTTTATGTAAAAACCCAACACGTAACTTTTAAACCGTAGAGAACAATTGGTAGCTTATAGATCATAAAGCTTCGAATCAAGCAATCGACTACGAAAAAGAGAAGTTTTGGGTAAACCCAAAAACAAAACTTTTAAGGGATCTGATGTAATTTTCGGTACGTGCGCCAGAATTGCGACGTTACTCAGGTATCTGCGAGGCACACGTTAGTCACCGAAACGGTCTATTTTGTTAACTGGGACTTTTGGTCATCTTTAAGTAAATTCAAATACCCAACACGTCAATTTTAAGTGTACACGACGGAATTGTGACGTTACTCAGATATCTGTGAAGCACAAGTCAGCCAAATATTGTCTATTTTGTTAACTGTTACTTTTGATCGTCTTCGAGTTTATGCGAAAACCCGTGAATTTCCTGTGTATTCGACGGAATTGCGACGTTACTCAGATATCTGGAGGCACAAGTTAGCCAAAACGGTCTATTTCGTCAACAGCGACTTTTGATCGTGTTTAAGTTTATGTAAAAACCCAACACGTAACTTTTAAACCGTAGAGAACAATTGGTAGCTTATAGATCATAAAGCTTTGAATCAAGCAATCGACTACGAAGAAGAGAAGTTTTGGGGAAACCCAAAAACGAAACTTTTAAGGGATCTAATTGAATTTTCGGTGCGTACGCAGGAATTGCGACGTTACTCAGATATCTGCGAAGCACAAGTTAACCTAAAACGGTCTATTTTGGCAACTTGGACTTTGGGTCGTCTTTAAGTTTATGTAAATACCCAACACGTCAATTTCCGGTGTATACGACGGAATTGCTCAGATATCTGCGAAGCATAAGTTGGCAAAAAACGATCTATTTTGTCAACTGTGACTTTTGATCGTTTATAAGTTTATGAAACAACCCAACACGTAACTTATAAACAATCGAGAACAATTGGTGGCTTATAGATCATCAAGCTTTGAATCGAGCAATCAACTATGAAAAAGAGAAGTTTTGGGAAAACCCAGAAACGAACCTTTTAATGGATCTGATGGAATTTTTGGTGCGTACGCCGAAATTGCGACGTTACTCAGGGATCTGCGAGGCACAAGTTAGCCACCAAAACGGTCTATTTTGATAACTGGGACTTTTTGGTCGTCTTTAAGTTTATGCAAATACCCAACACGTAAATTTTCGGTGTACACGACGGAATTGCGACGTTACTCAGGAATCTGCGAGGCATAAGTTACCCAAAAACGGTCTATTTTGTCAACTGTGACTTTTGATCGTATATAAGTTTATGGAACAACCCAATACGTAACTTATAAACAATCGATAACAATTGGTAGCTTATAAATCATGAAGCTTTGAATCAAGCAATCAACTACGAAAAAGAGAAGTTTTGGGAAAACCCAAAAACGAAACTTTTATATTATACATATAAGTTTATGCAAAAACACAACACCTAACTTTTAAACAATCGAGAACAATTAGTAGCTTATTAGATCATGAAGCTTTGAATCAACCAATCGACCACGAACAAGAGAAGTTTAGGCACATTTATTGCGCAGAAATTGAAAATTTTCAGATGCCAAGCAAATGTAAATTATGAACTACAACTGGGTTTACTGTTATATTAAGATTGTAATTTAGATTAAGGCAAAGTACGCGTAATTAACAAACTCCAAAAATAAAAATAAATCTAATCACGTTCTTTCTCACTTTCCATAAAAAATACATTAGAATGAGCACCTATATTTGTCGTTTTTTATAATAATTACCATTCATTGTTCAATAACCAAGGAGTGAACCTCTGCCATATGCGTAGTGAACTTAGTAGCATCAAAACCTTAGTAGTCCTGAACTCGTTTAGAAAGTACATCACTTAATGTAATTTCTGAAGGATAAATCACATTTTGATTACCATTAGTAGCTACTACACTTTAGTGGCTACTAGGATCAACTATGCATATGGACGTAAAACTTTATAAGACTGTCTTATTGTACGCGCCAAGCCATTATCCTGACGTGAAAACTTTGTGTCTGAATACACATATAAAATACTTCTTGGTGTCACAACAAAATCCTAATATTAACTCCCAAACGTTTACTATCCTCGACACCGTCAGGGTACAAGATTATGTATGTATGTATGCATGCATATATGTATGTATGCATGCATGTATGTATGTTTGTATGTATGTATGTATGTACTTTTACTATCGTATTTGTGCAACGTTGCCTATAAGCTCATCTTATGGGCTTCTAGCATTAAGTTTATGCACATTCATATATCGTTATAGTCTTCATTAGAAAACTTAGCCATACTCGTATTACGACAGATAATAAGATTCCGAATAGATAGAAAGGGAGGTATTACAGACAATATAAAATATTTCAATTTAACATTGACTTTCTCGGTCTATGATAGGAGGCCTGTAAAGCTTTGCAGGCCAGGTCCTGTAAAGCTATGCAGGTCAGGTCCTGTAAAGTATCCCGTCCAAAGTTACGGTAACTAACAAAACAAATCCGTAAAGTGTGATATACATAGAAGGTGGAAGACTTTCTTGGTCTATGATAGGACTCCTGTAAAGCTTTGCAGGTCATGTGCTGTAAAGTTTTGCAGGTCAGGTCCTGTAAAGCTTCGCAGGTCATCTCTTGTAAAGCTTTGCAGGCCAAGTCCTATAAAGTATCTGTTATACAGTTTCGATAGCTAACAAAACAAATCTGTAATGTATGATATACATAGAAGGTGGAAGACTTTCTCAGTCTATGGTAGGAGTCCTGTAAAGCTTTGCAGGCCAGGTCCTGTAAAGCTTCGCAGGTTATCTCCTATAAAGCTTTGCAAGCCAGGTCCTATAAAGTATCCGTTAGGTAGTCACGGTAACTAACAAAACATATCTGTAAAGTATGATATACATAGAAGGTGGAAGACTTTGTCGGTCTATGGTAGGAGTCCTGTAAAGCTTTGCAGGCCAGGTCCTGTAAAGCTTTGCAGGCCAGGTCCTGTAAAGCTTTGCAGGTCAGTACCTGTAAAGCTTCGCAGGTCATCTCCTGTAAAGCTTTGAAGGTCTGGTCCTATAAAGTATCCGTTAGATAGTCACGGTAACTAACAAAACAAATCTGTAAAGTATGATATACATAGAAGGTGGAAGAGTTTCTCGGTCTATGATAGGAGTCCTGTAAAGCTTCGCAGGTCATGTACTATAAAGCTTTGCAGGTCAGGTCCTGTAAAGCTTCGCAGGTCAGGTCCTGTAAAGCTTCGCAGGTCATCTCCTGTAAAGCTTTGCAGGCCAGGTCCTATAAAGTATCCGTTATAAAGTCACGGTAACTAACAAAACAAATCTGTAATGTATGATATACATAGAAAGTGGAAGGCGTTCTCGGTCTATGATAGGAGTCCTATAAAGCTTTGCAGGCATGTGCTGTAAAGCGTTGCAGGTCAGGTCCTGTAAAGCTTTGCAGGTCATCTCCTGTAAAGCTTTGCAGGCCAGGTGCTATAAAGCATCCGTCATAAAGTCACGGTAACTAACAAAACAAATCTGTAATGTATGATATACATAGAAGGTAGAAGACTATCTCGGTCTATGATAGGAGTCCTGTAAAGCTTTGCAGGTCATGTTCTGTAAAGCGTTGCAGGTCAGGTCCTGTAAATCTTTGCAGGTCAGGTCCTGTAAAGCTTCGCAGATCATCTCCTGTAAAGCTTTGCAGGCCAGGTCCTATAAAGTATCCGTTATAAAGTGACGGTATCTAACAAAACAAATCTGTGAAGTATGATATACATAAAAGGTGGAAGACTTTCTCGGTCTAGGGTAGGAGTCCTGTAAAGCTTTGCAGGCCAGGTCCTGTAAAGCTTTGCAGGTCAGTACCTGTAAACCTTCACAGGTCATCTCCTGTAAATCTTTGAAGGTCTGGTCCTATAAAGTATCCGTTAGGTAGTCACGGTAACTAACAAAACAAATCTGTAAAGTATGATATACATAGAAGGTGGAAGGCTTTCTCGGTCTATGGTAGGAGTCCTGTAAAGCTTTGCAGGTCAGGTCCTGTAAAGTATCCCATACAAGGTTACAATAACTAACAAAACAAACCTTCGGTGCATAGCATATCATATAAAGTATGATATGCATAGAAATGTTTAAAATGATAGTGGAATCATGAAAATTATAGTTATTTACGAATCAATTTTCCCATGAAAATATTTACGAATCAATTTTCCCGCATGTTTTCACCTGCGTGAATATGAGAAAATGAACCCCGCAAGAGGTTTATATAATATTTTTGAAACGAACAAGACGATTAGCATAAATTTCATTCGGTTTCAACATTTATTTCAAAACCTGATATAAATAAACAAATAACTGTCTAGCGTAACAATTATTGTTACTTTGTCAGTTGATTCTTCTAAAGTCTGCAGTTAGAAAGTGATAAACATGTCTTCCAAAGCTTTGCAGGTCACGTCCTACACAGCTTCGCAGGTCAGGTTCTGTAAAGCTTTGCAGGTCAGGTCCTGTAAAGTATCCCTTACAAAGTTGTTTTTATTCAACTTTTGTTGATCAACTACAATTGATCAATTAAACTTGATTCGTGAGATAACCTTTGCTTCAATAATGTTGATCAACTTTAAACTACAGTACTTTTCTTGGATCAACTACAATCGATCAATTAAACTTGATTGATGAGAGAACCTTTGCTTCAATAATGTTGATCAACTTTAAACTATAGTTTTCATTTAACTTTTTGTCTAATTCTTCCTTCATAGCTATACAGATAAATAGGCGTTTTCACGACTGACGTTTAATTGATCGATTTTAGTTGATCAGCAAAAATTGAACGACAACTATAGTGAGAACTTTTGTTTCAATAGAGTTGTAGTTGATCAATAAAAGTTGAATGGCAACTTACTGAGAACCTATGGTTCAATAGAGTTGATCAACTTTAAACTATAGTTTTCATTCAAATTTTGTTGATCAACTACAATCGATCAATAAACTTGATTCGTGAGATAACCTTTGCTTCAATAATGTTGCTCAACTTTAAACTATAGTTTTCATTCAACTTTTTTTGTAACTCTTTTCCTTGATAACTATACAGATAAATAGGCGTTCTCACGACTGAAGTTTAATTGATCGATTGTAGTTGATCAACAAAAGTTCAACAACAACTATAGTGAGAACTTTTGTTTCAATAGAGTTGTAGTTGATCAACAAAAGTTGACTGAACTATAGTGAGAACCTTTGTTTCAATAGAGTTGATCAACTTTAAACTACAGTTTTCATTCAAATTTTGTTGATCAACTACAATCGATCAATTAAACATGATTCGTGAGAGAACCTTTGCTTCAATAATGTTGATCAACTTTAAACTATAGTACTTTTCTTGGACCAACTACAATCGATCAATAAAACTTGATTCGTGAGAGAACCTTTGCTTCAATAATGTTGATCAACTTTAAACTAAAGTTTTCATTCAACTTTTTTCTCTTTTCACAGTACATTTCTCTTTACATTAACTCTTTTTCTTCATAGTTATACAGACAAATAGGCGTTTTCACGACTGACGGTTAATTAATCGATTTGATTTGATCAGCAAAAATTGAACGACAACTATAGTGAGAACTTTTGTTTCAATTAAGTTGTAGTTGATCAACAAAAGTTGAATGGCAACTATAGTGAGAACCTATGCTTCAATAGAGTTGATCAACTATAAACTATAGTTTTCATTCAACTGTTGTTGATCAATTTTAAACTATAGTTTTCATGCAACTGTTGTTGATCAACTGCAATAGATCAATTAAATTTGATTCGTGACATAACCTTTGCTTCAATAATGTTGATCCACTTTAAACTATAGTACTTTTCTTGGATCAACTACAATCGATCAATTAAACTTGATTCGTGAGAGAACCTTTGCTTCAATAATGTTAATAAACTTTAAACTATAGTACTTTTCTTGGATCAACTACAATCGATCTATTAAACTTGATTCATGAGAGAACCTTTGCTTCAATAATGTTAATCAACTTTAAATTATTGTTTTCATTCAAGTTTTTTTGAACAATTACATCGATCATTTAAACTTGATTCGTGAGAGAACCTTTGCTTCAACAATGTTGATCAATTTTAAACTATAGTTTTCATACAACTTTTGTTGATCAACTACATTCGATCAATTAAACTTGATTCTTGAGATAACCTTTGCTTCAATAATGTTGATCAACTTTAAACTATAGTACTTTTCTTGGATCTACTAAAATCGATCAATTAAACTTGATTCGCTAGAATGTGCCTCATTGTAAAAAACTCTACTCGTATTTACTGCGCTCCAATGTTGATTTGTCGACTGTGAATCGGTCGAATTTGATCAATGAGCATTGTTTTCGCCGTTGGGCAATGCATAAAACACTTGAGAAAGACAATACTGCGACTCCACTATCGTTGAATAATTTTGATAACAATGATATCGCACGTCACTTGTTTTTCCCGTGCCGAATATTCATTCAGCTGGGTCTACGTTCAAGGGTATTTAATAACGCCGGCAATTATCGCCATTGAAAACATTCGTTTAAGAATGCCATTAATTTTCGTCTGATACGCCACGTCCAGATTTTTGTCTTTTACAAATGACAGGGATATTTGCTAGTTACGATATCATTTCTGTTGTGCTGGGTTGGCTTTGGTCAGGTTAGTAGGTTAGGAGTAGAGTATAAAGCATTAAAAACACCTTGATTGATTTTTAATCTTCAATCCAAAATGTTGTTCAATTGTCTTTAGCAGTTTTTGTGTCTCCGAAAAGTTGCCTTGGGCAGTTTTTGTGTCGACAAAAAGTTGTCTTGGGCAGTATTTGTGCCTACAAAAAGTTGTCTTGTGCATCAGATGGTGATTATGCGACGAATTCTCTGGGGTCGAAAAGTAATTGATTGCTATCTTCTTGCAGATGAGTGGACAAAAAGGAATTGATTGCTATCTTCTTGCAGATGAGTATCAGTTTTATTGGGTATAAGGCAAAACAGTATTTTCGCCAAATTCTCGCTCGCCGTGTGTTTGTCGGTTTTCCGGGTGTTTGTGCGTCGTTGCCCTTGCCTAGATTTCGGGTGGATAGAATATTAAGTTGCACCACCACACGAGACACACACGTAATTTATGTGAGCCGTGCACATCTCTGCGACAATGCGCCACGTGAAAATGATGCAAATTCCGCGGCGTTATTAAAATATATAAAATCTGAATAACAAAGGCGCCTCTCGGCGTGAGAGAGCGTCCCGTTCGGTAGATATAAATCGATGCGGCGATATCCGTCACGGCGGATTTGCATAATGTGCACGCCGAAAAATTAAAGAGGACTCCCGAGGACAGGGTTCTGCGGTACGTGACGAGGAAGGCCGCCATTGCACCCCCCAAAAAAAAAAAAAGAGGCGAGGAGGCCCCCCAGCACACCCCGGTGGAGTCCGTCACGCTCCGGGAGCGGCGAAAGGCCCCCCGACGTGGAGGTTGCGCTGAATCGCAGATATAATTTTATGCACTGTACCTGGCGAGCGTGGGCGGACGCCGATGACAAAGGGATGCCCCCCAGGTCCAATAAACGAAACCGGAAGCACGATACAGCGGGCAGATGCGTGCAGCCATCGTTCGACAAAGAGATAAACAAATAAACAAAAAGCCCGGCGTGTACACGTACGCGTAAAAATGTGCGCGGCCCTAAACAAAAGACGGGCGGGCAGTGTTGCCGCGCGTTACCAAATGCATGACAAAGAATTTGTGCATGCGGGGCTCCATTGGCGTTCAATTTACGTCGAACCATCAAAAGTCGTGTCCTTTGATGTTAAGTACATGTAACTGGTCTCTTTGTTTCTACACTACATAAAGGAATACCCTCACACCCTCACAAGGTGGTGGTGGTGGTGGAATACCCTCCCAAGGCGGTGGTGGTGGTGAAATACCCTCCCAAGGCGGTGGCGGTGGTGGAATACCCTCCCAAGGCGGTGGTGGTGGTGGAATACCCTCCCAAGGCGGTGGTGGTGGTGAAATACCCTCCCAAGGCGGTGGTGATGGTGGAATACCCTCCCAAGGCGGTGGTGGTAGTGTTGGTTCTAATAATCTATTATCTATGATGTAGGGTCATACAGTTAATTATATTCATATTTCCACCTGCTCACAATATGATTAGGGCGCCACATGTTTTTCCATTACGCAAGACCAACACCCCACAGACAATATGGCCACGTACTAACTACGCCAATGGTCAAGGGTGTTCCTTAATCTTATAAGTAAATTGCGCCGATAATCAAATCCTAACCCAGCCTGACCAACCACACTTCCTCTAGAGCAGGGGTTCCCAAAATTCGGCCCTCGAGAGGATTTAATCCAACCCGCCAATATTCCATGTTTTAAATCAATGTAAAAATTGTCAACTGTGCCTCCCTGTTATTTTTTGTTCCCCCCACGTTTTCTCGATCGGGCATTCTTTCAGTTTAAGTTCCTATTCTCACTGCGAGATTTAAATCTGGTGGCGTGGGCGCCAGATGGTCAGCCGTTGCGACAGTTCGTGATTTCTGAACTTCGCTGACTGTCTGCCGTCCACCCACGCAGGTAGGGTGGAGCCTCCCTTTGCGACGAAGTAGGGACGAGGTTAAAAATTACGTGGAGCCTTTTTTTAACCCCCCCACTCTCTGACACCGAGAGCCTGGCCCTCGTCACTGCTTCGAAGGGACCCTCCACTCGCTCCACGGCCTAACGCGCTGATTGCCCTTCAGGCACGTCACAAATTCAATTCAATTCAAATTCAAATTCAATATAATCTATTGATTATAATCTTTTTTTAAAATCTTGATCGTGATTCCAATTCTATGATCGTGAACCAATAACCAATTGTGTCAATTCACCGCTGCTCATACAGTGATTTACTAACGCCTCTTCGCTGCATTCAAAATGTTAATCGATATTGCAAAGTGTTTTTTTTTCGGAAATCGAAGTAAACTTTTCAAAATATGACGCTACATTTTCTGAAATTAATTTTAGATTGTCCGAAATTGATTCCCCGTTTTCTGAAATTGACTTTACTTTTTCAAAAACTGAAGTTAAAAACGTATAGGCTTTGACACTTTGATGTAATTGTGACAGAAGTGACAGAAGACAGTGTGACATTCTGACAGAAGACGGTGTGACATTGTGACAGAAGACAGAGTGACATTGTCACAGAAGTGTGTAATTATTAAAATGATTAACCCTATGTTGCACGATAAGAAAAACTCTCTGTATATTAACTACCACTGTCAAAATCTGCCAAATTTTCTGAAGTGTAGTCCAAATCTCAAACTCTCATAATTTGTCAAATCTATAGCTACAATATTGTGAATTTATAAACAGCACCTTTGACATTTTTCATTGTGTTACACAATATAATATGTCACATTGTAAGTCTAATATAACGTAGTTTAACAGTTTAACATTTAACAGTCAAAATCTATCATATTGTCAACTGTGACTCAATATTTGTGAAGTTTCTAGCACCAGACGTAAAAATCTGTAAATTTTTTAACTCTAACTATAGAAATTCGACCCATTTTCCAGCCCACTCTACAAATATGTTAAATTTTTAAATTGTTTCGCAAATTGGTTAAATTTATCAGATTTTCAAATGCCTCTGTAAAAATCTGTTAATTTTTAGCTCCACCAGTTAACTTTTGACAAATTTACAACTCTACAACATCTACAAGAATTGAAATTTGTTACATTTTCTAGTCACTCTAAATCTATTCAATTCAGATGTGAAACTCTGTACTATTATAACTGCAACTATCAGCATCTGCCAAATTCTGAAGTGTACTCCAAATCTATAACATCTACAACAATTAAAATCTTTTATATTTTCTAGCCAATCTATTGGCTATCTATCACTCTCAAATCTATTGGATTTAGATGTGAAACTAGACAATTTATAACTGCAACTATCAGAATCTGCCAAATTCTGAAGTGTATTCCAAATCTATAACATCTACAACAATTAAAATCTGTTATATTTTCTAGCCAATCTATTGGCTATCTATCATTCGCAATCTATTGGATTCAGATGTGAAACTCTGTACATTTTATAACTGCAACTATCAGAATCTGCCGAATTCTGAAGTGTACTTCAAATCTACAACAATTAAAATCTATTAGATTTTCTAGCCAATCTATTGGCTAGCTATCATTCTCAATCTATTGGCTTTAGATATGAAACTCTGTACAATTTATAACTGCAGCTATCAAAATCTGCCGAATTCTAAAGTGTACTCCAAATCCACAACATCTACAACTATTAATATCTGTTATATATTCTAGCCAATCTATGGCTATCTATCACTCTCCATCTATTGGATTTAGATGTGAAACTAGACAATTTATAACTGCAACTATCAGAATCTGCCAAATTCTGAAGTGTATTCCAAATCTATAACATCTACAACAATTAAAATCTGTTATATTTTCTAGCCAATCTATTGGCTATCTATCATTCGCAATCTATTGGATTCAGATGTGAAACTCTGTACAATTTATAACTGCAACTATCAGAATCTGCCAAATTATGAAGTGTACTTCAAATCCAAGCATCTACAACAATTGAAATCTGTTATATTTTCTAGCCACTCTCAATCTATTGGATTCAGAAGTGAAACTCTGTACAATTTAAAACTGCAACTTACAGAATCTGCCAAATTCTGAAGTGTACTCCAAATCCACAACATCTACAACAATTACAATCTGTTTTATTTTCTAGCCAATCTATTGGCTATCTATCACTCTCAATCTATTGGATTTAGATGTGAAACTGTACAATTTATAACTGCAACTATCAGAATCTGCCAAATTCTGAAGTGTACTCGAAATGTTTTCAAAATTTTGAGTGCAACTATCAAAACTTGTCAAATTATGGCTTCCAGTTATGTAAATTTGTCCAATTTACACGTATGAGAATGATATATTAAAAAAAATCAACAGTATTCTGCCAATAATTATTGTAATTAATAAACACCATTTGGAATTTATATTTTCGTTGTAAGATGTGGCCATATTAAGTAGCAACTGCAAGTAAACAGTTTTTAGCACCAGATGTGAAAATTTATTTAAAAAAGTAACTCCAACTGACCAAATGTGCCAAATTTTCCAAACCAAACTCAAAATTTGTAAAATTTTCAATCCCGAGCTTAAAATGTGGAAGCATTATCAAAACTTGTTAAATGGTTGCTTCCAGTTATGCAAATTTGTCCTATTTACACGTATGACAATAATATTTAAAAAAAATCAAAATTGTTCTAAGCTTAAAAGGTGGAGCTATTAACAGATTTTGGTAGACGCAGTTGATAATTTGATTTGACATTATGATAATATTTGACAAATTTGATAAGTTTTAACAATTTCAATTAAAAATTCAACATATTTGAAAAGTTGGGCGCAAAATATGTTGGCTTTTGACAGTTGGAGTTAAAAATTTATAACAAAATCGTCCAAATCTGTACAGTTTTTAGCTCGTTGTGAAATTATTCCAAATTTTCATATGATTATGAAATATATTCATAATTATATTATATTTTATTTTATTTATTTTATTTTATTATATTATTATATTCATATTTTTTAAGTTTTTCCATATTGTAGATTTTGATAGTTGCAGATGAAAATTTTACAGATTTAGATAGTTGCAATAGAAAATGTGATAGATCTATAATCACATTTTCTATTACAGCTATCTAAATCTGAACAATTTTCATCTACGACTATCAAAATCTACAATTTATTTCAACAAACCAATTGAAATCAGACACTTGCAACTGCGTCTATTCTAATTTCGCAAATTCGTTAAATTTTCAAGATAAATTGTTCAAATTTTTGTTATTTTGAAATTCGATTGCTAACATTTATAACCCCAACTGATGAATGAGATATTTTCCAAAAAAATAAATGTTACTTAATTGTACAAAAAATTAAACCTCGTTAGAACAGACTTTCATGAAATAACTCTTGTAACTAAAAAATAATAACTACGTATTTGTACCAGTACAAATCTTGCAACTTCATTGGTGATTTGCTGAGATCCAATTTATAGCATATTTGCTGGAAATAAATATTACTGGCAACAGTTATGATACTTAGCATCTGCACCACAAACCTAAAACACCCAAACTATTTTTTTTATTATCAAAATTATAGAACTTTTAATTTATTTTTAATAAATAAATTTAAATTTAGAGTTTCTAGAAGAATCTAGAATTTAAGAAATATGTATAAATTCATAATTTTCTATAGTACTTCACAATTTCTTTGGCAAACTAAAATTTACAGAATTCTGAGATTTGTTGCTTCAATTTGGTAGATTTTGAAGAATCTATAGTGCAAATTTTAGAAAGTTGCCATGTTATTTTTTTAACGAATCTTGCATAACAAATTAAATAATGCAAATGCTGATTTTTTTTTTTTTAACTTTTGCCAATTTTGTATCAATTAATGCAGAGGTAGTTTAGAATTCCAATTTTTAAGATCTACGGTTCCCTTCCCATCTTAGAAGATAATAATGACAAAATGTTGTATCAATTCTTGCAGAGGTAGTTTTGTATCCCTTTTTTTTATGTATCATGTATCATATACATATATGTATTTTTTATGTATTTATGTATCCCTTATGGCAAGGGAATCGATATTATCTTAGAAGATAATAATGACAAAATTTTGTATCAATTCTTGCAGGGGTAGTTTAGTATCCCATTTTTTTTTTAATTTATGGCAAGGGAATTCATATTTTCTTAGAAGATAATAATGAAAAAAATGTATCAATGCTTGAAGAGGTAGTTAAAGAGTCCCAATTTTTAAGATTTATGACAAGGGAATGCATATTATCTTGGAAGATAATAAAAAAAAGTGTATCAATTCTTGCAGAGGTAGTTTAGTATCCTATTCTTTTAAAGATTTATGGCAAGGGAATGCATATTATCTTGGAAGATAATAAAAAAAAGTGTTTCAATTCTTGCAGAGGTAGTTTAGTATCCTATTTTTTTAAAGATTTATGGCCAGGGAATGCATATTATCTTAGAAGATAATAATGCAAAAAAAATGTACTAATTCTTGCAGAGGTAGTTTAGAATCCCAGTTTTTAAGATTTATGACAAGGGAATACATATTATCTTAGAAGATAATGAAAAAAAATAACATGATGAGCTAAAATCAATACGTCGAGCCTTCACTTGTACTGCTTCGCTATGCATGCAAAGCCCATTTAAAGTCGAGGACTTGCATCAAAGTACGTGATCCATATTCGTAGTTTAAAACTACTTGCGTTTAAATGCGGCACTTATGTATGCAGTTGTTTGCAGATTGCCACAACCTTTGCACATCTGAGCGAAAACTATTGCACAAGTAAACAATACGCGCAGTATAAATATTCCAGTTTGGCCACGTGTTTTAATAACGTTCGTGAATAACATATTCGCCATGAAAGCTGTTGTCGCTTTAAGTGAACCTTATAATACTATTGTGGTTATTTTTATGCCTCAATGAAAGATAATGACAATGGCTTCGTGTACGATCTCTCCGTGTATGATGTGGCAAATGGGCTGCATGCAGCCATCAATGGTAATTAAAAACTGGACGACGTGCACTTAGGGTTACCAACTTTTACGATGCCGGAATCGATAAAATCGGGATCGGAGCATAAACTGACGTACTTGGCTCTAATATAAAACACAAATGAATGGCAGTTGCTGCTCCAAGGTCTAAAATATATGTCAGTAATTAATTATTTCATGAGAGATGTCTGGTGCTTTATTAGTCAACACTTAAATTTCATTTATAGGTCTCGCGTTTCACAATTTACCATCTGAATCTTGTTTTATGACAAAACTAATTCCTAATTACATTTTTTCGTATGAACTGATTACGTTTTGGAAAATGTCGATATGGAAGTCTTTCAGTTGTAACGTTATTTTTCGAAATATCTCACTGGTACACACAAATTTTAACAATGATTCACCTTTCTTTCGGTTCGAATTAATGTATTCTGGGTACTGCAAAGGAGAATCTGAGATGGCAATAGAAAGAATCCCCTTTTCGCTTTATGGCTTAGTAAACAGGATCCTCTGCAAGGAAACTCGTAAAATGGTTAACGACTGCGCCAGAAAATAAATATAACAATTACCATGTGTGGGAAAGACCGGTAAAGTATTGCCCCTATGCAGAATCTGTGCCTAAACTATTTCGCCGCTGCTACATGTAGCAATTTTGAAGGTATAGCAAATTATTGCAGAATCCCATGAGAATTATTACACCTTAGAAAACCATTTTTTAATTATAAATATCTTTATTTTGGGAGGAAACAATGCAAATTTAAATAGTAAATATTAATTGGGATACTCCACTCGCCTGACGGCTCGCTCCGTAAACATCGTTCTCGTGATTAATAGACATCATTATACTCTCGTTGCATAATATACTATTATTACATATCCTTTTTATAATTCACTATTAAGCAACAAAATTAATGTACAAAACATTTTGTATATTTGCCAGTCTATTCCTTATTTGCCCTGGAAGCCCTGAGCTTCTGATATTTTCATATTTCTCATATATGTTCTGATCAGATTGATTTTTTTTTATTGCTCTAATTACAGACAATATCAAAGCCCTGAGTTTTTGATATTTTCATATTTCTGATATATGTTCTGATCAGATTGATATATATTTTTTTGTATTGCTCTAATTACTGGCAATATGTTTCCAAGGCCGGTTTAATTACAGCGAAATTGTCGGTTTGTTTTCATTTAGTAAGCAGAAACGCAGTGTAAATTCAAGGCTGAAATTGCATGTAAATTATTGAGTCTGTGTAACAGTAAAGTAAACTGTTCATTCCTGGAATGGCAGTAATGTATATCTACAGGGACAAAGTGGAATTTTGTCGTACACTATTTGTAATTTTCGGGGAATTTAAAATTACGATAAAGAAAACAAAAACTTAGAATTGAAGAAGAATCAACGATTTTTTAAATAATCATAAAATCTATGATTTAGAAAAACGCTATCAAAAATTAATGATTATTTAAAAAATCATGATTTTGTTTATTTATTTTATATTTTTATTCTTATGAAAAACGCCTCCATTATTTACGAACCAATTTTAATAATAAAAAAATATATAAATAAGACTAAAAATACTATAAAGTGCATTGTTTTTTTTTAAATTATGTTCAAGGTCAAAAGCTGCCCACATTTATTTTTCAAATAGTTCGGTACATTTTATCGTGTCTGGTAGATTATTTTTTCTAAATGTAGTAATGTACAACGCATTAAACTTTGGACAGCAAATAACGCAGAAAACTGTACAAATATGTAAGTTGCCATGAAAAAAAAATGTCGTATTTAGGACGATGGGAGAAAAATAGATGTTAAACATTGAAACATTAAATCAAAAAATTGATTGAAATCTAGAAATATCAGTAGAAATTAAAAAAAAACAGAAAGTTTATTTTTATTTCTCGGATAAGCAATTGTCGATTTTAGAATCTCTGTAAAAACCAGGATGGGAATAAATCATGATAAAAAAAAAGGATTTTTTTGTAAATAATCATAAATCTATGATTTAAAAAACACCATAAAAATTAATGATTATATCAAAATAATAATTTTGTTTATTTATTTTATATTTCTGCTTAGTTTTGCTAAAGTCAATCTGATTTAAATCAATTGATTTAACCAGGACTGGAATAAACCATGATATAAAAAAATTAAAAATCTTTTTTTTTTAATAAAGATTTAAAAAATTAAAAATTAATGATTATTTTAAAACTCATGATTTTGTTTATTAAATTTTAAATCATCAGATTTAAATCGCACTTTTTTTTAAATAAATCCTTGATTTTACTCTATCAAACTGCTCTGTCAAGTTTTGCAATCGTGCGAATTTTTCAAGTTTCGGCATTCTTCACAAAATCTTTGAATCTGGAATGGAACCACCAGATTTTTGTTTTTTTAATAAATCCTTGATTTATTTCTTTATCACACTGCTTTGTGGTCAAGTCTTGTAATTGTGGTCAAGTCTTGTAATCGTACCTTTTTTTTCATGTTTTGGCATTCTTTATAAATAGTTTGAAACTAGAATGTTTGTTCTACAAAACTGTAGCCATTTAATTTGCAGTTTTGTAGAACTAAAATTCCATTTCAATTTTTTTTATGGAACTTCTAAAAACGATGTGCAATTTATTTTCTACAAAATTTGTCAAATTTGCATTCATTTTAATTCATGTTCTTCATGTTGTCATTGTTGCCAAATTCCAAATGCCAAACTGATAATGATTAATCAGTTGACGAATAGTACTTGAATAGTTTGTTTGACGAAAAACGCCATTATTTACGAACCAAGTTTAAAAATAAAAAATATATAAATAAGACTAAAAATACTATAAAGTGTAAAGTTTTCATGTTTCGGCATTCTTCATATAAACTTTGAAACTGGAATGTTGGTTCTACAAAACTGTAGGCATTGATTTTGTAGTTTTGTAGAACTAAGATTCTATTTCGATTTTTTTATGGCCCTTCTAAAAACGATGTCTACTTTATTTTATACTAAAATTGTCCAATTTCTACAAAACTGTAGGCAGTGACTTTGCAGTTTTGCACAACAAAACCTTTCTAAAAACGATGTGCAATTTATTTTGTACTAAAATTGTCAAATTTCCATTCATTTTAATTCATGTTGTTTCATGTTGTCATTGTTGCCAAATGTCAAACTGATCATGATTAATGCCAATATGACTGTGATTACTGTAGAGTTGAAGTTGAAAAGGTATAGTTTGTTTGACTTACGAAAAACGCTATTATTTAACCGATTTTAATAATAAAAATATATATAAATAAGACTAAACATACTATAAAGTGCATAGTTTTTTTAAATTACGTTCAAGGTCAAACGACTGCTCACATTTATTTTTCACATGGCCCTGTATATTTTATCGTGTCTGGTAGATTATATTTTTTTAAATGTAATAATGTGCAATGCTTTAAATTTTGCACAGCAAGTAACACATAATGTCGATTGTGCGATTATAAATCTTGAATCGCACAATCGACAATATAACAATAAAACATTAATGATTATTTTAAAACTCATGATTAATCTTTAAAACAATAGATTAAATCACTTATTTTTAATTAATCCTTGATTTTAGTCACAGTGCTCCGTGGTTTGTTTTTTGTTTTGTTTTTTAATTACCTCTAAGGTCAAACGACTACCCACATTTATTTTTCAAATGGCCCTGTATATTTTATGGTGTCTGGTAGATTATTTTTTCTAAATGTAATAATGTGCGACGCTTTAAAATTTGGACAGCAAATAATACAAAATGTCGATTCTGCGAATCAAAATTAAAAAAATTAAAAATTAATTATTATTTATTAATTTTTAAATCAATAGATTTAAATCACACTTATTTTTAATTAATCCTTGATTTTACTATATCGCACTGCTCCGTGGTTTGGTTTTTGTTGCTGTTTTTTTTTTAATTATCTTCAAGGTCAAACGACTGCCCACATTTATTTTTCAAATGGCCCTGTATATTTTATCGTGTCTGGTAGATTATTTGTTCTAAATGTAATAATGTGCGACGCTTTAAAATTTGGACAGCAAATAAGACAAAATGTCGATTCTGCGAATCAAAATTTAAAAATAATGATTATTTATTAATTTTTAAATCAATAGATTTAAATAACACTTATTTTTAATTATTTCCTGATTTTACTATATCGCACAGCTCCATGGTTTGTTTTTTGTTTTTTTAAAATTATATTCAAGGTCAAACGACTGCCCACATTTATTTTTCAAATGGCCCTGTATATTTTATCGTGTCTGGTAGATTATTTTTTCTAAATGTAATAATTCTTTAAAATTCGGACAGCAAATAACGCAGACAACTGTACAAATATCTAAGTTGCTATGGGGAAAAATGAAAATCGATGTTTAAGAGACTGGTGTTGAAGTAAAATTGTCAAGTATGCCATGAATAACAATTGCAACACGAAAATATGTATGGGGAAAAAAAGAAAATCGATGTTTAAGAGACTGGTGTTGAAGTAAAATTCTCAAGTATGCCATGAACAACAATTGCAACGCGAAAATATTTATAAAAAAACAATAAAGTACGACACAAGATTGGCCTAGAAGAACCAATGGCAACTTGATCGTTCTTTCCGTAAATTTGATCAGATTTTCTGTCAAATATATGAACAAGAGTACATATTTTGCTAAGAGCAAGGACTTTTAGAGAAATTTTCAGAAATTTTGCAACTGTGCAGCTTTGGCAGTGGAGGGCAGAGTTGCCTTAACAACTTGATCGTTCTTCCCGTAAATTTGATCAGATTTTCTGTCAAATATATGAACAAGAGTACATATTTTGCTAAGAGCAAGGACTTTTTAGTAAATTTTCAGAAATTTTGCAACTGTGCAGCTTTGGCAGTGGAGGGCAGAGTTGCCTTAACAACTTGATCGTTCTTCCCGTAAATTTGATCAGATTTTCTGTCAAATATATGAACAAGAGTACATATTTTGCTAAGAGCAAGGACTTTTTGGGCAATTTTCAGAAATTTTTCAACTATACAGCTTTGGCAGTGGAGAACAGAGTTGCCTTAACAACTTGATCGTTCTTCCCGTAAATTTGATCAGATTTTCTGTCAAATATATGAACAAGAGTACATATTTTGCTAACAGCAAGGATTTTTTGGGCAATTTTGCGAAATTTTGCAACTATGCAGCTTTGGCAGTGGAGAACAGAGTTGCCTTAACAATTTTGTCGTTCTTCCCGTAAATTTGATCAGATTATCCGTCAAAAATATGTACAAGAGTACATATTTTGCTAACAGCAAGGATTTTTTGGGCAATTTTGCGAAATTTTGCAACTATGCAGCTTTGGCAGTGGAGAACAGAGTTGCCTTAACAATTTTGTCGTTCTTCCCGTAAATTTGATCAGATTATCCGTCAAAAATATGTACAAGAGTACATATTTTGCTAAGAGCAAGGACTTTTTAGGAAATTTTCAGAAATTTTGCAACTCTTCAGCTTTGGCAGTGGAGGACAGAGTTGCCTTAACAACTTGATCGTTCTTTCCATAAATTCGAACAGATTTTCCGTCAAAAATGTTTTCTTAGCATGGGCCTTTTGGGCAATTTTAGGAAATTTTAAACTCTGCAGCTTTGGCAGTGGAGGACAGAGTTGCCTTTACAACTTGATCGTTCTTCCCATACATTTGATCAGATTTTTCAGTTAAAAATATGTGCTCTTAGCAAGGACTTTTTGGGCAATATCCCGAAATTTTGCAACTCTGCAGCTTTGGCAGTGGAGAACAGAGTTGCCTTAACAACTCGATCGTTCTTCCCGTAAATTTAATCAGATTATCCGTCAAAAATATGAGGTCTAAGCAAGGACATTTTGGACAATTTTCCATAATTTTGCAACTCTGCAGCTTTGGCAGTGGAGAACAGAGTTGCCTTAACAACATGATGGTTCTTCCCGTAAATTTGATCAGATTTTCCGTCAAAAATATGTTTTCTTGGGAAGGACTTTTTGGGCAATTTTCCGAAATTTTGCAACTCTGCAGCTTTGGCAGTGGATAACAGAGTTGTCTTAACAACTTGATCGTTGTTATGTTGAAAATATGTTTTCTTGGCAAGGACTTTTTGGGCAATTTTCCGAAATTTTGCAACTCTGCAGCTTTGGCAGTGGATAACAGAGTTGCCTTAACAACTTGATCGTTCTTGCCGTAAATTTGATCAAAAATATGTTTTCTTAGCAAGGACTTTTTGGGCAATTTTTCGAAATTTTGCAACGCTGTCGGCAGCGAAGAAACAAACGCCGGCAGCCGTGCATTTCCATGAATAATGGTCGTGTAATTCCGTCAGCTGCACACAACCACCGCCGACTCTCATGCACACGTACGGGTCGAAAAATACACGGCTCCGTCGCCGTGTTTGTTTTGTTTGACACAGTTGCCGGGCTAATTGTCCCGGCGACTGCGGGCGCCCCGTAAATAATGGATTCCCTGCCTTATTAATTTATCGGTAATTGCGCGGGGGCCCCCCGGTCAAGCCGGAGGAACGGGGAGAGGAGCACCCCCTTGGGCTGGGGCCCGTTCCAGGTCACCTTCCCGCCCTCTATATCGATCACGATGATTTGCGGAATTATTTTTAAGTCCCGCGCACGTAACCTGTCGCGGTGATTCACGGCCTTAATTGTTGTTTATGAAATTATCGTGTTTTTTTTAGTTCCTCGCAAATTAACCATTGCTCATAAATATTTATTGTTCGATTAAGCTGGTCCGCTGGTTTGGTGGAAGAAGGAGCGGATTTTCGAGGGGGTCGTTCACGCATTGCAGGCCTAGGCCGGGAATAACGGTGGTAGTTGCAGTTCCACGGCTCGATAAACAAATGAGCGCAGATTCGCGTGGACCCCGTCTCACGTGCCGTGGCCTGTCGAAACTGCCCTCCGCCGATGGCGAAACTTGTTTCCTTATAAAACTGGACCCGTAATACTAGATATTGTAACTGGGTATACCACTTAGACGGGGCAAGCAGTGGAACGCCCAAGTTTTCCACATGCGAAGAGGCAGACAAGCCGAGACCTGCACTGAGTGGGAACGCGGTGTTGCCACGTCCCCCCGGTGACGTCACGCCGCTCTTGTTGATTTATAATGAGAAACAACGAAACCTGCTCGCAGAGATACGTGCGTGGTTTATTATTCACGGGATCTCGCGCGGGGGCACATGCCTCGGGCGCAAGGTTTGGGGGGTTGTTGGGGGTCCTTCCGCGGCCGGGATGATCGAAAATATCGCCGATAACCAGACACGCCCAGCCGTTAATCAGAAATCCCGACGGCCGCGGAAAACAAACGCACCAATTAAGCCGCCCAGACCCCCGTGCGGAGCCCTGTGGTACGATGGGGGGTTGCCCCGACCCCCCATCACCGATGCGTGTTTGAGCCACGCAAAAACGTGTCCAAACACGTTGCAGCGCGGCACCACGGCCTGGGTGAACGCACGTAACATCCACTGGCACTTGTTATTTTTGCACGGCCGTCTCTGATCGGTAAAATGGCTGCTGACTCATCGCTACTAGCCGTACGGAAAACGTCCGCCGCGGACGTGACGGCCGCCTGGAAAAAGGCGAACAAAAACCGCCGCTCGGCCACGTAATAGCTAGAATACCTGTTATATTTATTTGCATTTAGCATTAAAATTGATGAATTTATTTATGGATCGTACAAGGCCTGCTTACGGTTTCCTTTTTACACACACACACATGCACACGCATGGGGTTTCACTTCGCGGCTCGAAGGACCAAGGCGAAATTCGGCACAAACAAAACACGGTCCTCGTATTTTCGCCTTCCGCTCCAATTGTCCCCAAACTGTGTCCACCCCGACTATTATGCTTGCAAGTTTCATGTAGTTACTACAAAACAACCAAAGAAACATTTGTACCAAATTGCACTACCACTCACATCTAAGAAACCAATCTGGACTACCTCGTGTCGTTCTTTATTGTTTCTAATAAATATTTTCGCGTTGCAGTTGTTATCCACGGCATACTTGACACTTGTCAACGTCATCGATTTTCATTTTTTTCCCAAAGCAACATTTGTAAACTTCGTCAACGCCTTTCTCTAATGATCGATTTTCAATTGCTTTCCCAAAGCAACTAATACATTTGTAGACTTCACCAGATGTTTCCTACGTTATTTGTTGGCCAAAACGTACACCTGAAAGTGCCTAACCCCATACACATAATCATATAACTTAGGATTGATCCTTAACACGTACCATTAAAACTTAAAAGTGCTGCACATTATTGTATTTACAAAAAACTACTAAATTGGGCACATGTTAGAACCAATGTCCAGTGTGTCGTTCTTTATTGTTTTTAATAAATATTCTCGCGTTGCAATTGTTATTCATGGCATACTTGACAATTGTACGTCAACGTCATTCTCTTAATGATCGATTTTAATTGTTTTTCCCAAAGCAACTGATACATTTGTAGACTTCATCAACGTCATTCTCTAATGATCGATTTTCAAGCATCTAATCCATTTATAGACTTCACCAGATGTTTTCTGCGTTATTTGTTGACCAAAACTTACACCTGAGAGTGCCTAACCCCATACACATAATCATATAACTCTGGATGAAATCCGGTTTTACACCTGAGAGTGCCTAACCCCATACACATAATCATATAACTCAGGATGAAACCAGGTTTGACACCTGAGAGTGCCTAACCCCATACACATAATTATATAACTCAGGATGAAACCAGGTTTGACACCTGAGAGTGCCTAACCCCATACACATAATCATATAACTCAGGATGAAACCAGGTTTGACACCTGAGAGTGCCTAACCCCATACACATAATCATATAACTCAGGATGAAACCAGGTTTGACACCTGAGAGTGCCTAACCCCATACACATAATCATATAACTCAGGATGAAACCAGGTTTGACACCTGAGAGTGCCTAACCCCATACACATAATCATATAACTCAGGATGAAACCAGGTTTGACACCTGAGAGTGCCTAACCCCATACACATAATCATATAACTCAGGATGAAACCAGGTTTGACACCTGAGAGTGCCTAACCCCATACGCATAATTATATAATTCAGGATGAAACCAGGTTTGACACCTGAGAGTGCCTAACCCCATACACATAATCATATAACTCAGGATGAAACCAGGTTTGACACCTGAGAGTGCCTAACCCCATACACATAATCATATAACTCAGGATGAAACCAGGTTTGACACCTGAGAGTGCCTAACCCCATACACATAATCATATAACTCAGGATGAAACCAGGTTTGACACCTGAGAGTGCCTAACCCCATACACATAATCATATAACTCAGGATGAAACCAGGTTTGACACCTGAGAGTGCCTAACCCCATACACATAATCATATAACTCAGGATGAAACCAGGTTTGACACCTGAGAGTGCCTAACCCCATACACATAATCATATAACTCAGGATGAAACCAGGTTTGACACCTGAGAGTGCCTAACCCCATACGCATAATTATATAATTCAGGATGAAACCAGGTTTGACACCTGAGAGTGCCTAACCCCATACACATAATCATATAACTCAGGATGAAACCAGGTTTGACACCTGAGAGTGCCTAACCCCATACGCATAATTATATAATTCAGGATGAAACCAGGTTTGACACCTGAGAGTGCCTAACCCCATACACATAATCATATAACTCAGGATTGATCCTTAACACGTACCATTAAAACTTAAGAGTGCTGCACATTATTGTATTTACAAAAAACTACTAAATTGGGCACATGTTAGAACCAATGTCCAGTGTGTCGTTCTTTATTGTTTTTAATAAATATTCTCGCGTTGCAATTGTTATTCATGGCATACTTGACAATTGTACGTCAACGTCATTCTCTTAATGATCGATTTTCATTGTTTTCCCAAAGCAACTGATACATATGTAAACTTTGTCAACGCCATTCTCTTAGGCCCGTATTTATAGTCCGTGCTTGAGCTTAAGTTCGACTCAAGTCGAATATTTGGCCTCATGGCCAAAACTTACACCTGAGACTATCTAACCCCATTCACATAATCATATAACTCAGGGTTCATCCTTAACACAAACCATTAAAACTTAAGAGTGCTGCACATTATAGTATGTAGAAAAAATACACTGAAGTGTATACATGTTGGGCACATGTTAGCAGTGTTGTATTGTATTTAGATACACTTCAAGTATCTAGATACATTCTTGCTTGAGTACCTCAACTTGTATCTAGATCCATTTTTTCTATCTGTAGTATCTGGAATTATAGTACAATATCGTATTGTTGATGGATAACATCATGTCATCCGAAAACATAACTCCATTAAAACTTAAGAGTACTGCACATTATTGTATTTAGAAAAAAACACTAAATTGTATACATGTTGGGCACATGTTACCAGTGTTGTAATGTATCTAGATACGTACATAGATACGTTGCTCGAGTACCTAAAGTTAGATACTTGTATTTAGAAAAAAACACTACATTGTATACATGTTGGGCACATGTTACCAGTGTTGTAATGTATCTAGATACGTACATAGATACGTTGCTCGAGTACCTAAAGTTAGATACTTGTATTTAGAAAAAAACACTAAATTGTACACATGTTGGGCACATGTTACCAGTGTTGTAATGTATCTAGATACGTACATAGATACGTTGCTCGAGTACCTAAAGTTGGATACTTGTATTTAGAAAAAAACACTAAATTGCACACATGTTGGGCACATGTTACCAGTGTTGTAATGTATCTAGATACGTACATAGATACGTTGCTCGAGTACCTAAAGTTAGATACTTGTATTTAGAAAAAAACACTAAATTGTATACATGTTGGGCACATGTTACCAGTGTTGTAATGTATCTAGATACGTACATAGATACGTTGCTCGAGTACCTAAAGTTAGATACTTGTATTTAGAAAAAAACACTAAATTGTATACATGTTGGGCACATGTTACCAGTGTTGTAATGTATCTAGATACGTAGATAGATACGTTGCTCGAGTACCTAAAGTTAGATACTTGTATTTAGAAAAAAACACTACATTGTATACATGTTGGGCACATGTTACCAGTGTTGTAATGTATCTAGATACGTCCATAGATACGTTGCTCGAGTACCTAAAGTTGTATCTAGATACATTTTTTCTATCTGTAGTATCTGTAATCGTAGTATCGTAATAGGAAATGCTATCTAATACTAGGGGTACATTTTTTACGGGCTATATAAAAAATAATATTTAAATATGTTTAGATCCATTCCGATTAAGTAGGTTTGAAGAAGTAGTTAGCACTATCAGGTATTCACGAACTCAGTCTTTAATTTACATGGACTAGTTTCGACCTGGGGGTCATCATCAGCAGAGTCCAAATCTTGTATTAAAGGAAACGGTTAATACATAGATTGTGTAACATTGTAATAAAATAGTTACACTTACAGTCATAAATGAATGGCGACATATCGAGTTATGTTTTCGGATGACATCTTAAAGGTATTGTTGATGGATACCTTTAAGATGTCATCCGAAAACATAACTCGAATTGGTATCCATCAACAATACCTTTAAGATGTCACCCTAAAGGTATTGTCGATGGATACCAATTCGAGTTATGTTTTCGGATGACATCTTAAAGGTATTGTTGATGTATACCTTTAAGATGTCATCCGAAAACATAACTCGAATTGGTATCCATCAACAATACCTTTAAGATGTCACCCTAAAGGTATTGTTGATGGATAGCAATTCGAGTTGTTTTCGGATGACATCTTAAAGGTATTGTTGATGTATACCTTTAAGATGTCATCCGAAAACATAACTCGAATTGGTATCCATCAATAATACCTTTAAGATGTCATCCTAAAGGTATTGTTGATGGATACCAATTCGAGTTGTTTTCGGATGACATCTTAAAGGTATTGTTGATGTATACCTTTAAGATGTCATCCGAAAACATAACTCGAATTGGTATCCATCAACAATACCTTTAAGATGTCATCCTAAAGGTATTGTCGATGGATACCAATTCGAGTTATGTTTTCGGATGACATCTTAAAGGTATTGTTGATGTATACCTTTAAGATGTCATCCGAAAGCATAACTCGAATTGGTATCCATCAACAATACCTTCAAGATGTCTGATGACATAATAATAATTCTTTATTGGTGTTTGCAACATAGAGTTTTGCACAGGTCAAATCTGGTACAAAAAGTATACAAATACAAGTAAGATCAAGTAGTCAAAATTCTGACTACGCTACATATTTTTGCATTACAAATTTTGAAAGTTGCCTGGCTTTTCTTGGTACCGTCTGTATAGGTGAAACAAACGAGGAATAGTTTTGAAAGTAAACTCCTGATTGATGGTCCTCAAGCTGTGAAACCTAATGAACCGTCATTCCAAGTACCAATAATCAATATTCTGCGCGTTTGCATTATTTTTACACAATTTTCATATACTACAACCAATGCCTGTCAGGTCTTAGACGTAACGTTGGAACGTGGTGGATCTTCGAGAAAAATAATGTATCAGTCCTGTTTTTTGTACCATTCAGTGGAGTAATACTTTGAGTTGGCTGGACAAAGTATAAACAAATGCATGGTGCTTAAATATTAAAGTTTCATTTCTCACGTCTAACAGTGTTCAAACTTAAATGGTCTGCAAGTCCAATGAAACGGCATTTGAAGCAACAGCGGATTTCCAAATCCGAATCGATATTCCGCGCATTTGCATTATTTTCACACAATTCCGATGTAAATGTTAATATTTGGGCTTAAATGGTGGCGGCCAAATCTATTTTGCGCCGCCAAAGGTTAACCGGTTGATCGATTGCACGTGGAAGAGCCGATTGTTGGGACGTTGAAGGAAACGCGTTATGTGGCATTTGTTTTAACAACCGCTACGCGGGGCGCTGTTGCAAGATCGTAGAGCGGGCCTCGAACCTCGTGCGTTACGCAAGAGTTGAAAGAACGGGCTGCCATTCGTCTGAATAACGATGCCATTTAGTGATGCCAGATGCAGTTCGGACGGCGAAAGTTTCGGACTTACGTTTCAATCAGCAGGACGCCCACGACGTCCACGTTTCGGCGTGCACGCGACTAGGCGCACGGCAACGCCGCAAACAATTGCCAAACTGCAACCCTAGGCGTACTGTGCACGTGGCAGCACTAGCAGAAACAATCGGTACCGGCAACGTGCGCTTCCCACCACCATCGCTCCCCTATCCCACTTCTGAAGCGCATTATACGTTTGCAGGTGTTTTCAAAACAGCTCATATATACGTACACACAAACACACGCACATCGATTCCGTGAATTGCCTCGGATAATACAGGATGTGGATTTTTAATGGCGTGATGTAACGTCGCGGATCATCCTCCAGGCAGGCTCGGGCAGGTGTAACGGGCCTCGCCGGTGCTGTTTCTAACGACATTGTAAAAGTAATTGCGCGGCAATAATTTTCGCGCCCGTTTTTGGGAAACTGCCGTCGTAAAACAATTGCTCGTCGGATCGAACAGGTGCCCGGCGATTTCGGTTTTATTGCTCGCAACGGACAACAACACGAACAGCTGGGAGACGCAATGGACTCGGATTTCTCGGAAGTGGCAACGTCGCAAAAGTTCCTGCGACCAAATCAAGCGTGCATTTAAAACAAAACCTACGAATATGTGGCAGTACACGTCATCCCTGAGGCGTCCACGTCAAAACCCCGTCGTCGCCTGCAGGAAGAAATCTCCGCGAGACAAATGGTGAAGATGCTTTTAAGGCCAGTCCTGAAGCAGAGTTGCGAATGAAGGTGATAAGCACCACCTATTAATAAAGTGCTGCTAATACCACCATATCAGGTGGTACCGTCAATATACGTCTATTTTGACTGACGTCATAATAAGTCTATTTTGACAGTACGTCAAAATACGTCTATTTTGACAGTACGTCAAAATACGTCTATTTTGACAGTACGTCAAAATACGTCTGTTTTGACAGTACGTCAAAATACATCTATTTTGACAGTACGTCGAAAGAAATCAGGCAAAGAATTCGGACAAGGCAGGAGAGGTATCAAGAGACTAAACGGTATATGGTGGAGTAAAGAGGTATCAAGAGACTAAACGGCATATGGTGGAGTAAAGAGGTATCAGGAGACTAAACGATACATCGTGGAGTAAGAGGTATCAATTGACTAAACAAGATTAAGAGGATCTGGAGATGTATGCCCTAAGAAGATCATGTAGAATATCATAGGATACGGAGCAGAATGATGGAGATGGACAGAAGCTTACAAAAGAAGGCCAAGAGGCTCTGGAGATGTATGCCCTAAGAAGATCATGTATAATATAGAGGTTGGATAGGATACGGAGCAGAACGATGTATATGAACAGAAGCTAACAAAATAGACTAGAGGGTCTGGAGATGTATCCCTAAGAAGATTATGTAGAATATCGAGATTGCATAGGATACGAAGCAGAATGATGGTGATGGACAGGCATAAACTGACAAATAAGACTAGAAGCTCTGGAGATGGATGCCCTAAGAAGATCATGTAGAATATCGAGATTGGATAGGATACGGAGCAGAATGATGGAGATGGCAGAAGCTGACAAAATAAGACTAAGAGGCTCTGGAGATGTATGCATATGTATGACAGAAGCTGACAAAATAAGACTAGAGGCTCTGGAGATGTATGCCCTAAGAAGATCAAGTAGAATATCGAAGTTGGATAGGATATGGTGCAGCATGATGGAAACGAAACAGAAGCCGACAAAATAAGACTTAGAGGCTCTGGAAATGTATGCCCTAAGAAGATCATGTAGAATATCGAGGTTGGATAGAATACGCAATACAAGAGTAAAATAATTAATCGGCTTGAAAGAAAATATCGTACAGGAAGCAGGAAAACAACAACTTATCGGTACAGACACGTGAAAAGGATGGCAGACCATCGCTTGCCAAAAATTACGCTCGATTGGGTCCCTCTTGAAAGACGAAAACGAGGAAGGACCAGAAAATACTGGAATGGCGTCATCCAGAAAGCTATGAACGAAAGGAACAATCTGCAAGAGGCAGGATAAGTTAAGAAGGCAGAAGGCAGGATAAGTTAAGATGGAAAAATAGTCTGGGGATCGGACAGCGTTTTAAAACAGAAGTTATATGATAGCAGTATAGCATAGAAGTATAGAAGTATATGATAAAAGTAGAAGTATATATTAAGAGCAAAAGTAAAGTTTATTTTGTATACATTAACTTATTTTCCAAAATTTCATAATGAAATCATGGAGAAACCCTTCAATAGAGGCAACATTCTAAGAAATAGAATCAAAAAATTGTACGCAGTGTGTGATTCTGTAAAAATATACAGGGTATTCGCTTTGAAATACAAACATGTTTTCCCGGAAAATCTGTATGGAAACAAAAGCATGCGCCATTTTCTATGCCGAGTTTGGGGATCGGACAGCGTTTTAAAATAGAAGTTATATATGGTAGTAGTATAGTATAGAAGTATATGATAAAAGTAGAAGTATGTATTAAGAGCATACTTTGAGTTTATTTTATATACATGATCTTATTTTCCAAAATTCCATAATGAAATCATGGAGAAACCCTGCAATAGAGGCAAAATTCTAAGAAATAAAATCAAGAAAATTTGATTCAGTTAAAGTCAGAGTGATTCTATAGCAAAATCCTGCACTAGAAGCAAACTTCTAAGAAATCGAATCAATAAAATTTGATTCAGTTATAGTCAGAGTGATTCTATTGCAAAATCCTACAATAGAGGCAACATTCTAAGAAATAGATACAAGAAATTTTGATTCAATTAGAGTGAGAGTGATTCTATTGCAAAATCCTGCAATAGATCCATACTTCTATCAAATCGAATCAAGAAAATTTGATTCAGTTAGAGTCAGACTGATTCTATTGCAAAATCCTGCATTATAGGCAAAAATCTAAGAACTAGAATCAAGAAATATTGATTCAATTAGAGTCAGAGTGATTCTATTGCAAAATCCTGCAATAGAGGCATACTTCTAGGAAATCGAATTAAAAAAATAGATTCAGTTACAGTCAAAGTGATTCTAGTGCAAAATCCTGCAATAGAGCCAACATTCTAAGAAATAGAATCAAGAAAATTTGATTCAGTTGTAGTGTCAGAGTGATTCTATTGCAAAATCTTGCAATAGAGGCAAAAATCTAAGAAATACAATCAAGAAAATTTGATTCAGTTAGAGTCACAATGATTTTATTGCAAAATCCTGCAATAGAGGCAAACTTCTAAAAAATCGAATCAAGAAAATTTGATTCAGATTCAGAGAGTGATTCTATTGCAAAATCCTGCAATATAGGCAAAAATCTAAGAAATACAATCAGGATTTTTTATTCAGTTAGAGTCAGAGTGATTCTATTGCAAAATCCTGCAATAGAGGCAAACTTTTAAGAAATCGAATTAAGAAAATTTGATTAAGTTAGAGTCAGAGTGATTCTATTGCAAAATCCTGCAATAGAGACAAAAATCTAAGAAATACAATAGGGAAAATTTTATTCAGTTAGAGTCACAGTGATTCTAAAATCTAAGAAATAGAATCAAGAAAATTTGATTCAGTTAGAGTGACGAGTGATTCTAGTGATTCTGTAAAAATATACAGGGTATTCCGTTTTAAAAAAAAACAAGCTACATGCTTTTCATGCCAGTTTGTGACGTCTGAAGAGTTTCTATCAGTTTCTGACTAGTTTTTTTTATCAAATTTGTTTTTATATCTTTGATATTTTAGCAGATTCAAGCTTTAATGAAAAACTAGCCACCCTGTATATTTTTTTACAATTTAAATTACAGAATTTCAACCAAATTAAACAAAAAAATGGTGATAGTACCACATTAAAGAAATAATATACAACAACAATAATAATGTTTGTTATATTTATAAACAAGAAGACAATAAAAATACAATAATAATAATATTTAAAGTTGTTTTAATAAGTATTTACTGGTATTTATTTTTATTTATTTTATTGTTTGTTTTTATCGCCTAACTAAACTAGTTTCGGTTTATTATAATTGAATTTTTTTTATAAACCAAAACTAGTTCATTTTTTTAATGAAAAACTTCAGAATTTCAGAATTCCAACCAAATAAAACAAAAAATGGTGATGGTACCACATTAAAGAAAATTATATTCAACAATAAATAATAATTATTATTTAATAATAATTTTTGTTATATTTATAAACAAGAAAACAATCAAAAATACAATAATAATAATATTTAGGGTTGTTTTAATAAGTACTTACTGGTATTTATTATTATTTGTTTTATTGTTTGTTTTATCGCCTAATTAGTTTCGGTTTATCAAAACAAAAAATTATAATAAACAGAAACTAGTTGGGCGATAAAAACAATCAATAAGATAAATAAAAATAAATACCAGTAAGTACTTATTAAAACAACCTTAAATATTATTATTATTGTATTTTTTATTGTTTTCTTGTTTATAAATATAACAAATATTATTGTTATTGTATTTTTATTGTTTTCTTGTTTATAAATATAACAAATATTATTATTATTGTATTTTTATTGTTTTCTTGTTTATAAACATAACCAAAATTATTATTGTTGTTGTATATTATTTATATTTATTATTAATGTGGTACCATTACCATTTTTGGTTTTATTTGGTTGGAAATCTGAAATTTAAATCGTAAAAAAATATATACAGGGTGGCTAGTTTTTCATTAAAGCTTGAATCTGCTAATATATCAATGATATAAAAACAAATTTGATAAAAAAACTAGTGAGAAACTGATTTATAAATATAACAAAAAATATTATTATTGTTTAATGTATTATTGATAATAATACCTTAAATGCATAACTTGTAATTTATGGATAAGCCATTGTTTTCTTGTTTATAAATATAACAAAAAATGTTATTATTGTTTAATGTATTATTAATAATAATACCTTACATGCATAACTGGTAATTTATGGATAAAGCCATTGTTTTCTTGTTTATAAATATAACAAAAAATATTATTATTGTTTAATGTATTATTATTAATAATAAAACCTTAAATACATAACTGGTAATTTATGGATAAAACCTTAAACTTAATTATTATTGTTGTTTAATTTTTCTTGAATGTGGTACCATCACCTTTTTTTTGATTTATTTGATTGGAATTCTGAAATTTAAACCGTAAAAAAATATACAGGCGATATAAACAAATAATAAAATAAATAAAAATAAATACCAATACGTACTTTTCAAAACAACCTGAAATATATATTTCTGTTAGTATTTTATCCACTGTACCAGATATTTTTGATTATATCAGATGATATCAGATTGATATTTTTTCCCTACTAGTTAAAAAAAAAAAACTCCATTTTACCAAATATTTTTGATTATTATTTGTTATTTATGGAGTAGTTTCTGGTATCTTCTAGTGTTTATTTATTTATTTTTCCGTACTAGTTTAAAAAAAACTCAAACTGACAACACAAAAGGTCAAATATAATCTTGAAAAAAATATAGTTTAATTTAGAAAAACCTTTGATGATGGCTGAATATTAAGCCGAAACTAGTAGGGAAAAATAAATAAATAAATATTAGAAGATACTAGAAAGTACTTTACCAAAAAACAAACAATAATCAAAAATATCTGGTAAAATGAACAAAACAACCTTAAATATATATTTCTGTTAGTATTTTATCCATTTTACCAGATATTTTTAATTATTATTTGTTAAAGTAGTTTCTGGTATCTTCTAGTGTTAATTTATTTATTTTTCCCTACTAGTTTCAAAAAACATCAAACTGACACAACACAAAAAGTCAAATATAATCTTGAAAAAAATATAATTCAATTTACAAAAACCCCTGATGATGGCTGAGTATTAAGTCGAAACTAGAAGAGAAAAATAAATAAATAAATATTAGAAGATACTAGAGAGTACTTTAACAAATAACATTCAAAAATATCTAGTAAAATGAATAAAATACTAATAAAAATATATGTAACAAATAACAAATAATAATCAAAAATATCTGGTAAAATGAATAAAATACTAACAAAAATATATGTAACAAATAACAAATAATAAACTATTTTTTTTGTTAAAATGAATAAAATACTAACAAAAATGTATGTAACAAATAACAAATAATAATTAATATATATATATATATATATATATATATATATATATATATATATATATATATATATATATAACTGGTAATTATGGATAAAACCTTAAACTCAATATATAATATTTACTATTTTCTTTACTTTGTACTTTTTCTTCTTTAAATTTATTTATTTTTTATTTATTTTGGGATATCTGTTACAGTTTTTACAACGTGTACAAAACGACGCTGAAATTAGATCCATCTTGATGAGTCGGAATACTTGGCTTTCTAGCGCTGGCAACGCCGCAACATGTAGTAAAAGGCTCCCCCCACCCCCCTTTATTTTCACTATTTCTGGCAGCACAACAAAACAATTGCACTCGAGGTTTATTTATTTTTTGGCGAGGTAAATAATGGGGCATTATTTTCATTGTGTCTGGCACCAAACAAGGCCGCCTTCTCCGCAATGCGAATCGCAGAAATTTGCAATCCACTGCACTAATTACATAATGTTCATTACATTAAAAGAACAAAAAGTTTAGGGCACGTATTTTTAACAGATAATAGGTGTATGGATTGGTAAATTTGGCAACGTCGTGAGTTCTATAAGGAACAAAACATTTTGGGCAATAAAAACGTATTTTTAAGAGATGATAGGTATATATATATATATATATATATATATATATATATATATATATATATATATATATATAAATCTGGCAACGTCGTGAGTTCTATAAGGAACAAAAAGTTTTGGGCAATAAAAACGTATTTTTAAGAGATAATAGGTGTATGTATTGGTAAATCTGGCAACGTCGTGAGTTCTATAAGTATATAGGGAAATATTAGATTGTACAAATCGGTTTGTAATACTTGAATACTTGGTAATGAGTAATGTGGTTTGCTTATTCCAAAGCAGTTCATTTCTAAGCGATCAAAGGAATACATTTTTGGTTTATTACTGTCTGGCTCAAACAGCTTTTGCGGTTTTGGAATACATTCTCATTGGTCCAATTCCCCAGTTGAGGGGATTTCGGTTTTATGTGAAAAGTGGCACCTTATCTGGCATGAACTATACTACTGCTGTGCTTATAGTAGCAACTATAAACTATTATAGTATAGTTTATATTTGTCCATCAAAAGCAGTAGGTACGATGGGAGATATAATGCAGAACAGTTTTGATTATTCACGTGTTATTATTTCGACGTCTGAATTAGACATGGATTATTTATTACTTCAATTGATTATTAACCGTGGAATGCAAGGTCCATTCTGTTTAAACAGCTGTCGTTTCAGCTCTTGCAATAAATTGGCCAGCATTATTTTCAAAGCTTCTAATGGACACTTGCCCTTGTTAAAAGTTATGCAATGCAAACTTGAGACAATACGTGTTTAAATAATCATTGCATGAACGCTCTTGTAAAATGGCGGTCGCCCAAAGCACGCAAATATTATGTAGGATCGAATTAAACTTATTTTCGTTAAAATCTAAACATTTGCAGACTTGCATAATGAATTTAGTAGCGTCTAAATTCGTTATTATATTAACAGTGGCATTTAGGAATTTTGAACCACAAGATTGTAAAATTGAAATTTAGATTGAGGAAAAGTACGCGTAATTAACAAACTACATTCTTATCATTTTATTTTTCACTTTCCATCGAATATATATGTTATTGCCTGTTTCACTTAGTGCTTTTCACTGTTGCTTTTTAGGTTATATACATTTGGTGACCCCTTCACATTGATTTACTTGCTCGTTACAGCATTATTATCGCCATTGTTTTGCGATCGTGTTTATTGTTTCGGCGTTCACAGGTAATTTAAGAGGAGCTCTTTTAATTGTTAAAAGAACAATTTAAAAAAATTGCGCCTTACCTTGTTCTGCTCTTAATTAATGCGATTTGAATATTATAAACGCAATGATTTCTCTTGCTGCTTATTAATTAATGTTTTTATATAGAATACAAACGTCCACGTCAACCTATTCATAGTCAAATGTGGGAAGAATTTAATTCCGCGATTGTCGGGCGGCTCGCTGTGGGAATTGTTTGAACAATGGTTGCCCAGCGTTGTCAGATCTATTTGTGCAGGTATATAACTCGGTTATTATATTATCACACATAAATATATTATACTTATGAAACAGCACTTCTTTATGTTTATATACCGAACTAATTTTTCGCAACATTCATTTATACGTTGGCAAGTAGCAAAATTGCTACTAGTTATTATATAAAACTTATTATCTTCAATCAATGAAAAGCTTTTATAAACTTCCTCAATCAATACTATCAGTAACAATTATTGCTACTGCTGATGCAGATTATTGCTGATTCTCGCTTTTTTAGGGTTATATAATATCGAATACGTCAATCAAATCAGTAAATAGTCAGTTACGTCAAGTCAAGTCAGTAAATAGTCAGTCAAGTCAAGTCAGTAAATAAGCAGTCAAGTCCAGTTAGTAAATAATCAGTCAAGTCAAGTCGGTAAATAGTCATTCAAGTCAAGTCAGTAAATAAATCAGTCTGGTCAAGTCAGTAAATAAATCAGTCAAGTCAAGTTAGTAAATAATCAGTCAAGTCAAGTCAGTAAATAGTCAGTCAAGTCAAGTCAGTAAATAGTCAGCCAAGTCTGCCTCAATCAATAGTATCAGTAAGAATAATTGCTACTACAGATTCTCGCGTTTTTAGGGTTCTTTAATATGGAATACGTCAGTCAAGTCAGTAAATAGTCAGTCAAGTTGTTAAATAGTCAGTCAAGTCAAGTCAGTAAATAATCACTCAAGTTAAGTCAGTAAATAAACAATCAAGTCAAGTCAGTAAATAAACAGTCAAGTCAGTAAATAGTCAATTAAGTCAGTAAAGAGTCGGTCAAGTCTTCCTCAATCAATAGTATCAGTAAGAATAATTGCTACTGCTGATTCTCGCGTTTTTAGGGTTCTTTAATATGGAATACGTCAGTCAAGTCAGTAAATAATCAGTCAAGTCCAGTTAGTAAATAATCAGTCAAGTCAAGTCAAGTCAATAAATAGTCAGTCAAGTCAAGTCAGTAAATAATCAGTCAAGTTAAGTCAGTAAATAAACACTCAAGTCAGTAAATAGTCAATTAAGTCAGTAAAGAGTCGGTCAAGTCTTCCTCAATCAATAGTATCAGTAAGAATAATTGCTACTGCTGATGTTCGCGTTTTTAGGGTTCTTTAGTATGGAATACGTCAGTCAAGTTAGTAAATAATCAGTCAAGTCAAGTCAGTAAATAGTCAGTCAAGTCAAGTCACTAAATAGTCAGTCAAGTCAGTAAAAAGTCAGTCAAGTTAAGTCAAGTCAGTATATAATCTGTCAAGTACTGTCAGTAAATAAACAGTCAAGTGAAGTCAGTAAATAGTCTCAAGTCAAGTCTTCTTCAATCAATAGTATCAGTAAGAATAATTGCTACTGCTGATTCTCGCGTTTTTAGGGTTCTGTAATATCGAATACGTCAGTCAAGTCAGTAAATAATCAGTCAGGTCAAGTCAGTAAATAGTCGGTCAAGTCAGTAAATAGTCGGTCAAGTCAAGTCAGTAAATAGTCAATCAAGTCAAATCAGTAAATAGTCAGTCAAGTCAGTCAATCTTAACGTAAAGTTATTTTAACATGTACCATAGAAGATGGAAGATGGCCAAATTGGCCAAGAACTGATTTTAACAGCACTTTTAAAATAATTGTAGTATAGGGGCATTCGTTTGTTAACGTAAAGCTATTTTAACTATAGAAGATAGATTAAAATGGACTTTATATTAAAGTTGGAATAAAGTTAGTTATGAAACCAGGATAGCTGATAGGATATTAAAGCTGACCTTGGTTTTAAAGCAGGTTTAAGTTAAATATCTAACTGATCTCTAATGTTACAGCAAGATTTCATATCGCACCTTAAAAATTGCTAAAAATCGGTGCCAGTTTGGCTAAGAACCTATTCTAACAGCGCTATTAAAATAATTGTAGAATAGGGGTATTCGTTTGTAAGTTATTATAAGATGTACCATAGAAGATAGGTTAAAATGGACTTTATATTAAAGTTGGAATAAAGTTACTTATGAAACCAGGATAGCTGATAGCAAATATTAAAGCTGAACTTTGTTTTAAAGCAGGTTTAAGTTAAATATCGAACTGATCTCCAATGTTACAGCAAGATTTCATATCGCACCTTAAAAATTGCTAAAAATTCGTTCCACTTTGGCTAAGAACTGATTCTAACAGCGCTGTTAAAATAATTGTAGAATATCGTTTATTAACGTAAAGTTATTTTAAGATGTACCATAGAAGATAGGTTAAAATGAACTTTATATTAAAGTTGGAATAAAGTTATTTATGAAACCAAGACAGCTGATAGCGGATATTAAAGCTGAACTTTGTCTTAAAGCAGGTTTAAGTTAAATATCGAAGTGATCTCTAATGTTACAGCAAGATTTCATATCGCACCTTTAAAATTGCTAAAAACTAGGTGCTAGTTTGGCTAAGAACTGATTCTAAGAGTGCTATTAAAATAATTGTAGAATATTGGCATTCGTTTGTTAACGTAAAGTTATTTTAAGATACCTTCATAACTCTAAGATCATAAGATAACATAGAAGATAGGTTAAAATTAACTTTATATTAAAGTTGGAATAAAGTTAGTTATGAAACCAGGATAGCTGATAGCAAATATTAAAGCTAAACTTTGTTTTAAAGCAAGTTTAAGTTCAATATCGAAGCGATCTCTAATGTTACAGCAAGATTTCATGTCACACCTTTAAAATTGGCCAGTTTGGCTAAGAACTGATTCTAACAGCGCTTTTAAAATAGTCGTACAATAGGGGCATTCGTTTGTATAGTATTCATGAATAATTTTATCTTAAATGTTTTTACATATTTAATTTCGACCTAAAAGTTAGATGAATTCGTCTTAAGTGAATGAATCAATTTATCTTAGAGTAAGAAACAAATTATTGCATTTGAAGGGCTACTGAAGGGCTGAAGGGTAAGGAAAAACGATCAGAATCCATTTTGGTCGTTTTCCAGAAAACTAAATTAAAACTGATACTGATAAAACTGATAGTAAAGTGTAACTTTACTGCACTAGAGCGGTAAAGTGTCACTTTACTGCACTAGAGCGGTAAAGTACGTCATTACAATCTTAAAGGGATGAACACCATAAAGTTTGATATTATATTTTGATAGTAAATATATATGTTTACGTATGATATAATTTTTCCACACTTTTCTGTACGCAGAGACAGACAAACTTTGAACAAAATTGAAAATTTGTCTCTTGAACATGTAAATATGAAAGTAAAATTTACTGCCAGTCTGATTTCAAAAACCAATAATACCAAATTGTTATGTTATTAGAAGCATCCATTAGTTATACCAGTTATTTTTATATTTTTTATTTATTTTATTTCTTCATTATGAGGAGTACTTACTAGTAGTATTTAAATATAAAGATGTTTCTTAGTTTATGTTGTTATTATTATTTTTATTATTTATTAGTCAGGTGAAGAGCATTTTTTTAATTATTTATATTAAATTGAAAATTTGTCTCTTGTAACATGTAAATATGAAAGTAAAATTTACTGCCAGTCTGATGTCAAAAACCAACAATACCAAATTTTTGGTTATTAGTAGCATCTATTAGTTATACCCGTTATTATTATATTTATTGTTTTCTTTCTTCATTATTAGGAGTACTTACTGGTAGTATTTAAATATAAAGATGTTTCTTAGTTTATGTTGTTATTATTATTTTAATTATTTATTACTCAGGTGAAGAGCAATTTTTTTATTATTTTTATTATTTGCTATTCACCTGACTAATAAATAATAAAAATAATAATAACAACATAAACTAAGAAATATCTTTATATTTAAATACTACCAGTAAGTACTCCTCATAATGAAGAAATGAAGTAATAAAAAATATAATAATAACTGGTATAACTAATAGATGCTACTAATATTAAAAATTTTGGAAGAAAACAATAAAAATACCAAAATTTTCATGATTACACTTTTCATGATTACGTTTTCTTTTATTTTACCATTTACATGGTAAACGAAAATAAAATTTAATGCCAGCTTGGCTACTAAAATCAAAAAAAGAAACATTAAAACTAAATATTGTTATTTCTATGGGTTAAATTTAATATTTATGGCATAAGATAATTGTACAATTCGTACATGTTTTATCATCGAGTAATGATAATTCTAATAATAAAGTGAAATAATTTATAGTTTATTTGCTGGATACTAAAATGAAATTTTCTTCATAAAATGACCAGAGGAATTACACCCTCAAATATTAGCACGTCATTAAGGAACACCCAGTATAATTAAAAATTCTAAGTAGTTTTGCCAAATATAATTAAAACTTCTAATTAAGTTATGCCCATAAGTGAACTGAATGTTATTATTAATTAAATATTTACAATTTCAGATTGATTTTAGTTTAAATTATTTATTATTTATTATTTTTTATGATTTATTATTTATTACTATTTATTAGTTCAAAATTTATACATTTGCTCTTAAGACACATGCTGGCTCTTCTGATGAGATATACAGGGTTGTTCAATATTCACCCCCAGCCCTCGACTACGTGTTCTACAATTATAAAAAAATTATAATAACAATTAAAAAAATCAGAATCTCAAGAGACCTACTTGATGGCCCAGATATTGTGAAAATGCAATATAAATTTCAAACCTTATAGATCAGTCAAATGCTAAATAAAACTATAGATACTTAGTTACACAAGAAAAAGTAACTTCTTAAACATACTGTTATTAAATCGAAAAAATAGTTACTGTTTCAGTTACAATTAAAGTTTCTAGATACTGTATCAAGTTACTATACTGTATCTAAATACATTACAACAATGGAAATCTTATCTAGTTACATAAGAAAAAGTAACTTGTTACACACACAGTTGCTAAATCGAATAAATAGTTAGTAAATCGAAAACATTGTTATTATTTCGGTTACAATAAAAGTTTCTAGATAGTGTATCTTCGGTTACTTGTGTAACTAAATGCATTACAACAATGGAAATCTTACTCTAGTTACACATGAAAAAGTAACTTGTTGCACATATAGTTGCTAAATCGAATAGTTACTGTTTCAGATACAATAAAAGTTTCTAGATAATGTATCTGGTTACTTGTAACTAAATACATCACAATACTGGAAATGTTAGCTAATTACACAATAAAAAGGAACTTGTTACACATACAGTTACTAAATCGAAAAAGTAGTTACTGTTTCTGTTACAATAAAAAGTTTCTGGATAGTGTATCCGGTTATTTGTAATTTAATACATTACAACAGTAGAAATGTTAACTAGTTACACAAGAAAAAGTAACTTGTTACACATACAGTTGCAAAATCGAATAAATGGTTACTGTTTCAGATACAATAAAAGTTTCTAGATACTGTATCTGGTTACTTGTAACTAAATACATTACAACACTGGAAATGTTACCTAGTTACACAAGAAAAAGTAACTTGTTACAAATACAGTTGTTAAATTGAAAAAATAGTTACTGTTTCAGTTACAATAAAAGCGTTTAGATACTGTATCTGGTTACTAGTAACTAAATACATTACAACACTGGGAATGTTAGCTTAGTTTAAATTATTTGTTATTATTTATTATGGTTCATTATTATTTATCATTTTTTATGATTTATTATTATTTATTACTATTCATTAGTTTAAAATGAGCACAGTTGCTCTTAAGACACATTCTGGATCTTCTGATGAGATATACAGGGTGAGTCAATATTCCCTCCCCAGCCCTCGAATGTGTTCTACAATTATAGAAAAAAAAAACTAAAAGAATTAAGAACACTAAAATCTCTTGATGGCCCAGATATTGTGAAAATGCAATATTAATTTAAAATATTGTAAATCAGTCTAATTCTAAATAAAACTATAGATATTTACTTACACAAAAAAAGTAACTTTACTTGTAACTAAATACATTGTAATACTGGAAATGTTACCGAGTTGCATAAGAAAAAGTAATTTGTTACACATACAGTTACTAAATCGAAGAAATAGCTACTGTTTCAGTTACAATAAAAGTTTCTAGATACTATATATGGTTACTTGTAGCTAAATACATTACAACACTGGGAATGTTAGCTAAATACACAATAAAAAGTAACTAGTTACACATACAGTTACTAAATCGAAAAAGTAGTTAATGTTTCTGTTACAATAAATATTTCTGGATAGTGTATCCGGTTACTTGTAATTAAATACATTACAACACTGGAAATGTTAGCTAGTTACACAAGAAAAAGCAACTTTGTACACATACAATTACTAAGTCGAAAAAATAGTGACTGCTTCAGTTACAATACAAGTTTCTGTATACTATATATGGTTACTTGTAACTAAATACATTGCAACACTGGAAATGTTACCTAGTTACACAAGAGAAAGTAACTTGTTATACATACAGTTGCTAAATCGATAAAGTAGTTACTGTTTCAGTTACAATCAAAGTTTCTGGATATTATATCCGGTTACTTGTGTAACTAAATACATTACAACACTGGAAATGTTAACTAGTTCCACTAGAAAAAGCAACTTAGTACACGTATAATTACTAAGTCGAAAAAATAGTGACTCAGTTACAATAAAAGTTTCTAGATACTGTATTTGATTACTTGTAACTAAATATATTACAACACTGGGAATGTTAGCTAGTTACACAATAAAAAGTAACTTGTTACACATATAGTTACTAAATCGAAAAAGTAGTGACTGTTTCAGTTACAATAAAAGTTTTTTAAGGAACACCCTGTATATGGTCAAAAGATTGCATGAAGTAGTAACTGGGAGACACCCAGTATGTTATTGTTGAGTATAATTTTCATATAGTAATCACTCAGTTGTAATAATGAATGCGGATGCGGAGAAAGTCATGTATTGCCCACGCGTTTTAAAGTTGTAAATAAAGTTCAGATTTCTATTTGCTCCGCGAATGTATTTTATTGTCCGTAATTGTTGTCGTAGTAAATATAAATTTATGTTGAGTAGTATATGTGGTGCAACTTTGCTAGCATAGTTCCCCTTTAAATTAGCTGAATATTTATGGCACGGTTGCCATTTTTCGTGGGCAATAAATTTTCGTTAAAATGCAATATTTGCGCTAACTGCATCAATCAACGCTGTTGCCAGATAAGCCGTTTTACGCATTGCGGATCTTCCTCAATGTATGCATTCTATTCAGAATAATGCAGCCCCATAATGGATGTATTCTAGAACATATTCTGTTCCAGTATTAGGATATTTAAGTATTCCACTGTACGTAGCACAGCCTTGGTGTATTGTCCGTAATAATTGAACGTGGAAACAATTGCGTTAGCACACTTGGCGTTGTTGTCGGATGTGGAGGTTCTTTTTTTTTATTGCGCCCGTGGCAAGGAAACAAAACAATGCGGCACTCGTCCGGACAATTGATGCCTCGGGCGGCGTTGCAACGTGTAATAAAACTTAACGTTTTCCGCGCCAAGACTTGGTCCCACCTTGGAACAATTGCCCGATCGTTACTCTCATCTGCATCTTCGCATCGGCCCCCGCCCCAGATGGAAAATTAATCCGCGGAAAACTCGCAGAGGAAAAAAAATATACAGGTCCTTTAATTATGATTCCCCAAAGCTTTTCATTTCCTCAGGACGAGTTCGTTTTTAATGAAAGGCTCCGAATGTGAAATGAGTTTTTCTCCTCGTTACGCAACCCAACGGCCCCCACCACCGGCCTTGGCTTTTCCGCGAGTGGAAACTCGGCAGGCCCGGGAAATCCATTGAGCGGAACTCGAACGTACCGATAAGACACACCGGCCGACTATTCACGTCTCCGTGTGCATTTCCCTCATGGAGGAAGAGGAAAGTTCTCCTGGTGAAGCGGCTGTGCGAGTGCTAGCCTGTGCGCAGCAAGAGGGGCAAGAGGTGGTGGTGCTGGTGGTGATGGTGGTGGTGGCCCGTCGTGCAATTCCGCGGCGGACCGACGATGTGCCCCCTCCCTACCCACTCTACTACTAAAGACTCTCTCGGTCGTCCATGCGGGTGGGTGATCGATATGCGGCGTTGCCGGGCAGCGGGCGCTGTTGCGACGTTGCCGCCGTGCTGTTGACCGGAATACGGGTCCCATGCGAAAGGCTACTTCGGTTCTAGGCTAAGAAACGCGTGTCCTGTTCGGAGAAAGCGGCACACCGGGGCTCTACGTGCGAGACCACGTAAATTTCACGAGCTCGAAAACCGACAGTGGAAAACGACGAAATTCATTTGTTTAATGGAAGCGTTTTGAAACTTCGATCGCGTGCTATTAATAATGGTAATGCAATAACCCGCTTAATTGGGCCTTTTTTTCACAAGATCCAATTGCCAAATATGCACAATAGGAAAAACGCCACATTCACAAGACAAATTGGGCGCCAAAACCGTGATGACCCAAGAAATAAAGCACCCACCACGTCAATTAACGTGCAAAAAGCAAGGCTTCCATCGCCCATTATATCGAGTTGAATCGATCCGCACACAGCACACAGCCGTGAAAGGACGGCACACGTTCCACCCGTCATTATTATCATCATCATCATCATCATCGCGATTTCCGAATGACTCATTAAACATACATTTCGGGGTTTGTTTATACGCGGCGAGCGCCGGGGCAGGAGCCAGCGGCAACGTCGCCCCGGAAAAGTCTGGAAACTCGCCCGGACTTTTCCTAGTTATGCTCTTTCTGCTACCAGGGCTGCACAGCGTGCGTGTGCGTCCAGGGGTGGCCAAACGCCGCAGGAAAGGGAAAATGTCTGCAGCGTTTCGCTGCCCAAAGTTGCGATTTGAATTTTAAATGCACCACGGCGGGGGCCGGGGGAGGGCACGGGGGCGGCGAGGGGGGGTGGCGTTCGAAATTGGAACGGATCTGCGTAATTCATGCTTATTGCTTCGGCACAGGGGTCATAAATAGGAATATCGATATGATAGGAACGACATATCGATATATGAGCGATAATATAATATATTAAATATCGATATTATGAAAATGGCCTAAGCCCATTCGTCATTTTTTGTTGTTGATTGTAGTGACGTTTATAATATGTATCGGTTAGCTGCTATATGAGCCAATTATTGTCGAAAATGACGTAAGTCCATTTGTCTTTTTTTTTTGTTGACTGTAGTGACGTTTATAATAAGTATTAGGTTATCTGCTATATGAGCCGATTATTGTCGAAAATGGCGTAAGTCCATTTGTCATTTTTTTGTTGTTGACAGTAGTGACGTTTATAATATGTATTAGGTTAGCTGCTGTATGAGCCGTTTATTGTCGAAAATGGCGTAAGTCCATTTGTCATTTTTTTGTTGTTGACAGTAGTGACGTTTATAATATGTAGTAGGTTAGCTGCTATATGAGCCGATTATTGTCGAAAATGGCGTAAGTCATTTGTCATTTTTTTGTTGTTGACTGTAGTGACGTTTATAATATGTATTAGGTTAGCTGCTATATGAGCCGATTATTGTCGAATATGACGGAAGTCCATTTGTCTTTTTTTTGTTGACTGTAGTGACGTTTATAATATGTATTAGGTTAGCTGCTATATGAGCCGATTATTGTCGAAAATGGCGTAAGTCCATTTGTCATTTTTTTGTTGTTGACAGTAGTGACGTTTATAATATGTATTAGGTTAGCTGCTGTATGAGCCGTTTATTGTCGAAAATGGCGTAAGTCCATTTGTCATTTTTTTTTTGTTGACTGTAGTGACGGTTATAATATGTATTAGGTTAGCTGCTGTATGAGCCGTTTATTGTCGAAAATGGCGTAAGTCATTTGTCATTTTTTTGTTGTTGACTGTAGTGACGTTTATAATATGTATTAGGTTAGCTGCTATATGAGCCGATTATTGTCGAAAATGACGTAAGTCCATTTGTCTTTTTTTTTTGTTGACTGTAGTGACGGTTATAATATGTATTAGGTTAGCTGCTATATGAGCCGTTTATTGTCGAAAATGGCGTAAGTCATTTGTCATTTTTTTGTTGTTGACTGTAGTGACGTTTATAATATGTATTAGGTTAGCTGCTATATGAGCCGATTATTGTCGAATATGACGGAAGTCCATTTGTCTTTTTTTTGTTGACTGTAGTGACGTTTATAATATGTATTAGGTTAGCTGCTATATGAGCCGTTTATTGTCGAAAATGGCGTAAGTCATTTGTCATTTTTTTGTTGTTGACTGTAGTGACGTTTATAATAAGTATTAGGTTAGCTGCTATATGAGCCAATTATTGTCGAAAATGGCGTAAGTCCATTTGTCATTTTTTTTTTGTTGACTGTAGTGACGTTTATAATAAGTATTAGGTTAGCTGCTATATGAGCCGATTATTGTCGAAAATGGCGTAAGTCCAGTTGTCATTTTTTTGTTGTTGACTGTAGTGACGTTTATAATATGTATTAGGTTAGCTGCTATATGAGCCTATTATTGTCGAAAATGGCGTAAGTCCATTTGTCATTTTTTTTTGTTGACAGTAGTGACATTTATAATAAGTATTAGGTTATCTGCTATATGAGCCGATTATTGTCGAAACTGACGTAAGTCCATTTGTCATTTTTTGTTGTTGACTGTAGTGACGTTTATAATAAGTATTAGGTTATCTGCTATATGAGCCGATTATTGTCGAAACTGACGTAAGTCCATTTGTCATTTTTTTGTTGTTGACTGTAGTGACGTTTATAATAAGTATTAGGTTATCTGCTATATGAGCCGATTATTGTCTAAAATGACGTAAGTCCAGTTGTAATTTTGTTGTTGTTGACTGTAGTTAGTGACGTTTATAATATGTGTTAGGTTAGCTGCTATAAACATCAATTTATCTATGACTCATAAATAATAATACATTCATTATGTAAGTAACTATAGTAATATAATGTACTTCATTATACATCAGGGGTTGTATAATGACTTCATTATACATCAGGGGTTGTATTGGCCTAAGTCCATTTGTATTTTTTTTTGTTCACTGTAGTGACGTTTATAATATGTATTAGGTTAGCTGCTATAAACATCAATTTATCTATGACTCATAAACAATAATACATTCATTATGTAAGTAACTATGGTAATATAATGTACTTCATTATACATCAGGGGTTGTATAATGACTTCATTATACATCAGGGGTTGTATTGGCCTAAATCCATTTGTCATTTTTTTTTTGTTAACTATAGCGACGTTTATAATATGTATTAGGTTAGCTGCTATAAACATCAATTCATCTATGACTCATAAATAATGATACATTCATTATGTAAATAACTATAGTAATATAATGACTTCATTATACATCAGGGGTTGTATTATGACTTCATTATACATCAGGCGTTGTATAATGACTTCATTACACATCATGGGTTGTATAATGACTTCATTATACATCAGGCGTTGTATTATGACTTCATTATACATCAGGGGTTGTATAATGACTTAATTATACTACAGGGGTCGTATTTCAATGAATACCGAGAAACTTAAAAAAAATGTTGTTAAAATGTTCAATGAATCCTTTAAAATTAAAGTTATTTCTTAAATAAAATTTGATATCTTTATAATTTTTAGTTATATCGTAGACATTTAAACAGATATTGTAAATTTAACAGTTTTCATTAAAATTTTGGCATCAATCGTTGAAAATTTGACATAATTTTTCAGTAATTATGTCAAATTTTCAATAAAACTTTTGAATTTACAATTTCTGTCAAAATTTCTATGATTACACTAAAAACTTCAAAGATATAACATTTTCAATGATTTCCCTGGAAACTAGCCGATGATTAATGTTAATTTTCAACATTTTTTGTTGTTGTTTACTATAGTGACGTTTATAATATGTATTAGGTTAGCTGCTATAAACATTAATTCATCTATGACTCATAAATAATAATACATTCATTATGTAACTAACTATAGTAATATAATGACTTCATTATACATCAGGGGTTGTGTTATGACTTGATTATACATCAGGCGTTGTATAATGACTTCATTACACATCATGGGTTGTATAATGACTTCATTATACATCAGGCGTTGTATTATGACTTCATTATACATCAGGGGTTGTATAATGACTTAATTATACTACAGGGTTTGTATTTCAATGAATACCGAGAAACTTAAAAAAAATGTTGTTAAAATGTTCAATGAATCCTTTGAAATTAAAGTTATTTCTTAAATAAAATTTGATATCTTTATAATTTTTAGTTATATCGTAGACATTTAAACAGATATTGTAAATTTAACAGTTTTCATTAAAATTTTGGCATCAATCGTTGAAAATTTGACATCATTTTTCAGTAATTATGTAAAATTTTCAATAAAACCTTTGAATTTACAATTTCTGTCAAAATTTCTATGATTACACTAAAAACTTCAAAGATATATGTAAGTAACTATAGTAATATAATTACTTCATTATACATCAGGGGTTGTATAAAAACTTCATTATACATCAGGGGTTGAATATTGACTTCATTATACATCAGGGGTTGTATTATGACTTCATTATACATCAGGGGTTGTATAATGACTTAATTATACAACAGGTGTTGTATTATGACTTCGGTATACAACATGGGTTATAATATGCAATTTTAAAGAAAAATGTGATATCTCAAAAATAACTCATTATTAATTATACACATCTTATACTGACATACACATAAAATAACTCAAAAAATCGCAATCTTAAAGTGATATCTTAAAAATTACTCATTGGATATACATTTTATTATACATATCTTATACTGATATGCAAATCAATATCAGGAATAAATTTGGCTTATTTTGATACCGTTGTTTTTAAGAAATCATAATTTAAATATAATCCCATGTGAAGATACACATAAAATAACTTAAAAAATTGCAATCTTAAAGAAAAAATGTGATATCTCATAAATTACTCATTGGAAAAGTCATAGATAAAACGTCGTATTCGACTCGCTTATATGGGTATAATCCACGAGGATGAATTTTATACACGAGTCGAATGCGAGTGCATAATCATCCTTAAAAAAAATACGATTACGTCACAGCTACGAAATAAGGGGGAGTAATTTTTTTTGGATTTATGCCAAATATGTATTTTCAATATAAAAAATTGAATTGTTCCTGAAATGTTTTCCAATATTTTCAATTTCGAATGTAATGAATTTGTTCCTTACGTCAGGGAAAGCGTGTATAAATAGCAGGGCATATTGCATTAAAGAGGATTTGAGTATTTACGTGCTTATGCACTATATTGGTGCGAGGCCACTATAAGCGCAAGGTCACGGGAGACGGCCACTGATATCGTAGATCCTCTTTCGGAAAAGTCTTCCTTTTCATGCATGTCCACTTTATGAGGTGAATCCGCTTACAGCAGTGGCCTCCACCATTGTGCCAGTAAAATATCCCTTTGTGCATTTAAATTCTGATTTTTATACGAAAATACGGGCATTATAATGGATGTCGCTTTATAGAATCGCGGTTATTAAAGTATAACAAGAAATGCAATATGCAATAAAAAAAAAAAAAAAAACCTTGCCGCCACAAGACTTTTTTGGCAGCGCAGTTATTATAATTAGGTACATTATTATAAATAGCCCACACCGAAAGGTAAAGGGCCTATTGATAATAATAATAACATTATTATAAAATAAAATAATAAACTAAATGATTAAGTGTTTAAACTGTTCAGGTATCGTTGTTTGACGTTTCTTTATAGCCCACGGGCAATAATAAGGTCCAGGGGCTATAAAAAGACGTTTATGACGTGTATAATTGTCAATTTATGATATATCCGTCATTATAAGCTAATTAAAACCTTTTAAATTAGTATTTTGATATAATCTAATAGGTATTTGTGTAGAAAAAATGACATTGTCATTAAAGCGAAGAAATTAAAATGGTCATAATTTTGTCCTTCTTAATTTATGTCTTACTTTGTAAGAATAATAACATGCATACATTTTTAAGTATCGTGGAATATAAATTTATATTCGTCTAGTCTAGTGTAATATGAACTATAACGTACGCATATAATATATTATTCGACTAGTCTAGTGTAATATGAACTGTAACGTACGCATATAATAACATTATTATTTGAGAGTCATAGATAATAGTTATTTATGATATAAGTGTACAAATCGCTTTTAACACACATAGCATACAATATTTTTTCTAAAAACACCTTTAAAAGTACAATAAAGTTATTATTCGACTAGTCTAGTGTAATATAAATTATAACGTACGCATATAATATCATTATTTGAGAGTCATAGATAATAATTATTTATGATACTAGTGTTAAAATCGCTTTTAACACACATATCATACAATATTTTTTCTAAAAACACCTTTAAAAGCACAATAAAGTTCTTTAAACATGTTGACATTTCGGTCAGTCTGTGGAATTTATAAAACAAATAAATCTAGGTTTCATATTGTATGACATACTTGTCAAACAAGAAATTATTTCTTAAATCATCATTATGAATTGTAATATTGAAGAAAAGGAAACAATGGATAAACATTAATAATTGTTGCACTATTAATATTAGTTTTTCAAACTAGTTTGTACCTACTTAATTCTGTTATGTTATTTCTTATTTTTGATTAAATAAATGTCATTTTGACATATTATTGGCGTATAACTTACTTTTCTCTGTCACTTTCTACTGTCAGGATGACAGCTGCAACTTCACCCCGTGTATAATATACATATTGTGCACGAGGTGAAGTTGCAGAGTAGCTGTCATCATGACAGTACAAAGTGAAGTTGCCTAATATTTTTCGTAGATTGCTATTTTTTGTTTTTTAAGTTCCTGAAGTCGTGTTTACAAATCTTGGGGGTATCTCAAGAAGTAATCCAGCGAATTCACTTCAACGCTTTGGTGTTGCGAATTCCTGCATTTAGAAAGCGCGATTGGGTATCCCTAATGAATTATGACTGTGCAGTTATTGATAACGTCGGCGGGTCCCATTAGGAGCCAGCTTGTGCAACTTTCGCCCCCACCCTCGGCACTGGCTCGGTCAGGCACGAAATGTCACGGGTCCTCGTTTCGCAAAACCGTGCACAAAGCAGGAAACAATGAGTCTCGTAAGAGGGAGTCATGACTTTTCGAGACGCGAGATCGACGTGATAGAGCAAGCACACACAAAGAGCACGGCGGTTTTCTCCAGCCACCACCAATGCAATGACTTAAGGTCGCGACGGGCGCAGAATTACAGCTATGTAGTGTACTTTTTTGGGATACGGTGCCAAGTTGAAAAGACGGTTCGTTTTTCGATTTTTGATGAACGCTCGATATTTGACTCAGCTGCAGGTTTTAACTCCCAACCAAAGTATTAAAACATTGCTTTTTTACTTCGCTCACCCTTTTGGTCTTTCGAACCGGATGCTACAGTCAAAATGCAATGTTCTCTTTCGAAATTGACGCCACAGGCAGCAGTTCTGCGACTTTCATACTTCGCTCAGCCTTTTGGTCTTTCGAACCGGATGCTACAGTCAAAATGCAATGTTCTCTTTCGAAATTGACCCCACAGGCAGTCGTTCTGCGACTTCATACTTCGCTCACCCTTTTGGTCTTTCGAACCGGATGCTGCAGTCAAAATGCAATGTTCTCTTTCGAAATTGATGCCACAGGCAGTAGTTCTGCGACTTACATACATCGCTTACCAATTTGGTCTTTCGAACCGGATGCCACAGTCACAATGCACTGCAAAACTGATCATATTGAAATATCTGCAAAACGCAGATATTTTGTTTCTCTGAATGAATCGACATACTTTATATTTAATCTTTAATTTAGTTTTTATATATGAAAGAATGCCCATTTTGTCACTCTTAGGAAACAAACGAAAAGTCAGTTTGATGACTAAATGACTCAGTAGTAAACACTTATTTATATCACAAATCTTAGGCAAATATTAGGCAAATGTTCTATGGGATCAGCTTGCCTCTAGGTAACAATAACTCAATGTTAATATTGAGATAATGTAGTTTGGCCGTACTCACGACCGGTTTCGCCCTATCGGGTCTCATCAGTCCACCAGTGCGTCGAGAGATGATATATATATATAAACAATATTTATTAGGCTATCGACCCCATAGGGTCTTTCCGCCTGAGAGATGATGTTTTTCAAGCTTTCTTGAATTGTTATTGGTTCAGTGTCATTTTTGTGCTACTAAAGGTTGTTCTGGTCTAAATTATAGGTATTCTGATCGGAAGAGTTCTGTAAGACGTTTTTCCAATCGATACCAGGCAGGCATGTAACTCAGTTGAGTAATCGAGACGGTTATCATTTCCAGCACTTACATAAAACTTACTCAAATAAATGTGTGTAATACGAGCAATAACACGATGAAAGTAAATGAAATGCTGGACGATTTTATGCGTACGTCGCGAAGAACGAATGTATTCAATGACCTAATTCCATGAATGGACGAAAACAGTTCGCTTTTTTGCTCTGCTTGTTGTTCGATGGAAGTGTTTTTTAGATGCCAATGTGTATTTATTTTGTATATCTATTATTAATTGTGTTATTACTAAAAATAATACAAGTGATAATAATAATGCAATACACGTTATAACAATCCTAAATACATCAAGCAAATCTCCAGAGAAAAAAAATCTCAAATGTGGCAGATTGTATATTGGCAAGGTAATTAATTAGCCGCAGAATCATCATTCATATCAAACAAAATAATAATAATAATAATAATAATAATACAAGTATAGTTATGGATTTAGAAAATTGTACTCCCTTAGTTCTTCATATGATGAATTAAGGAAGTATAATTTTGTAAACCCATAACTATACAGTGTGAGTAAAAAGTAAAGAACTTCAGAGAGGTGGTTCTTTACTTTTTACACACACTGTATAGTTATGGGTTTACAAAATTATACTTCCTTAATTCATCATATGAAGAACTAAGGAAGTACAATTTTCTAAACCGTTATTATTTTTGCAAAAAAAAAAGTTTTCAACCAAAGTTGATGGCAAATTATTTTCCACAATTTGGCGGTTTATTTTTTTTGTTACGTCACTTTTTGAAAATGACATTATCGATACATTTTTTAAATAGTAACCTAATTGTTTCTATCAACAAATTTGATAGTATTTGCTTTTCTCTTCACGAATATTCCAAGAAGTTGCCTCTTGCCATTATCATTGAAATTTTTCAGTGATCAGGTTATTTAGTTAAAACAATTGCAAATACACCAGAATTTTTTTTTTTTTAAATACATTAAGAATGGATAAGTTCGTAGTAATCATTGAAATGTTGGTAAAATAAATGAAATTTTGATAGAATAATTAAAAATTTGTGAGAAAAACGTACAGTAATCATTGAAATGTTTACACCAATAATTGTAATTTATACATAATAATTGGCATCAGAATTTTGAAAACAATCTTAAAAACCCTCACAGTAATCATTAAAATATTTTGAGTTACCTACTACTATAAAATTTGAGTGAAAAGAGAAAATTTTATGTCAATTATTGAAATTTTGACGAAATTTTGACGAAATTTTGAAGAAGTTTTGACTATAATAATTGAAATTTGGCAAATTAAATGACATATTAACAGAATGATTACAAATTTGTGAGAAATATTTTTAAAAAAACAAAATTGGTAACAAATAATTAAAAAAATTACGCTAATAGAAATTTTGGCAGCACTAACAGCAATTTAAGCAAAATAATTGCAATTTTGACTGTAGTCTTTCATACTTCAATAGCAATCATATAAACATTGTTGGCTACCATTCAAATGAAATCATTGAAAATTTGACAATAATCGATGAAATTTTGATAGTGATCAATAAAATGTATAATAGAAAATTTGTGAGAAACAATATAAAAATTACAGTAATCAAGGACATTTTTACAGCAATCATTGTAATTTGTACAATATTTATAATTTGTTTTTTGTTTTTTATCTTTTGTTTCTCATTGACCGACTTATGACATATGTAAAAACAGCTGGGTGAATAAAATACTTATTATTATTATCATTAATATCCGTACTGATCAAATTTTCTTTGGGACTATTTTTTTGTTTCGCAAATTTTCTATTATACTAATAATAATAATAATAATAATTTCATTTATTGTAGTTAGATTCAAAGAGAATATTACAGAGTCAATTTACAAGTAATGTCATATAATGGCAAACAATTTAAAAAGAAAGATACACAGACACATAAGACACACCAAAATAAGAACAAATTTGAACAAATTTGAACAAATTTGACATTTGACACACGTTGGCAGTAGCAGTACTGTCAACACTTTATTGATCACTGTCAAAATTTCAGTAATTACTGTCAAAATTTAATTGGTTACTGTCAAATTTTCAATTATTTCATTTTAATGGCAACCAACTATATTTCTATGGTTCCTGTCAAAGTATGAAAGACTGCAGTCAAAATTGCAATTATTTTGTCTAAATTGCTATTAGTGCTGTCAAAATTTCCATGATCATTAAATTATTTCTCACAAATTTGCAATTATTCTGTCAATATGTCGTTTAGTTTGCCAAATTTCAATTATTACAGTCAAAATGTCTTCAAAATTTCGTTGAGCACTGACAAAATTTCAATAATTACCATAAAATTTTCATTTATTTCAAATTTTATAGTACGGTATTAGTGAAAATATCATTTTCACTGAAAAAATTTCGTTGAACACGTTGAAATTTCAGTGATTACCATAAAATTTTCAATTATTTCAAATTTTATAGTGGTATCTCAAAATATTTTAATGATTACTGTGAGGGTTTTTAAGATTGTTGCCAAAATTTCAATGCCAATTATTATGTATAAATTACAATTATTGCTGTAAAAATTTCAATGATTACTGTACATTTTTTTTTACAAATTTTCAATTATTCTGTCGAAATTTCATTTATTTTGCTAACATTTCAATGATTACTACGAACTTATCAATTCTTACTGTATTTTTTGTATTAATTCTGGAATATTTTCAATTTTACAATTTTGACTGTTCTACCAAAATAAACGGTGATCACTCAAAAATTTCAATAATAACTGCAAATTTTGCTATTACCATTTCAATGGTAACCGACGATTAAAGTTACTTGGTGATTAGACAACTGGACGTATTAGTAGTAGTAGTAGTAGAAGTACGTTTCTATTAGTACTAATAACATTATTAAGTTTGAACAATACAATTCAATTATTTTCTAAATAATTAATGATGTCGAAATTTCAGAGATTACTGTAAATTTTTAAATTATTTTTAACAAACTTTCAATTATTCTGTCAACATTTTATTAACCACTATCAAATTTTCATTGATTACTTACATTAATTATAATATAACTAAATTATTTTGTAAATAATTAATGATGACGAAATTTCATTATTTTCTAAATAATTAATGATGTCGAAATTTCAGTGGTACTGCAAATTTTTGAATTATTTTTAACAAACTTACAATTATTCTGTCAACATTTTTAGTAATGACTATCAAATTTTCATTGATTACTTTCATTATTTATAATATAATTCAATTATTTTCGAAATAATTAATGATGACGAAATTTCAGTGGTTACTGTAAATTTTTAAATTATTTTTTTACAAACTTTCAATTATTCTGTCAACATTTTATTAATCACAATCAAATTTTCATTGATTACTTACATTATTTATAATATAATTACATTATTTTCTAAAAAATTACAGTAATCATTGCAATTTTTATAGCAGTAATTGTACTTCATACATAATAATTGAAATTTTGGCAACAATCTTAGAAATCTTAAGAGCAATCATTAAAATATTTTGAGTTAGCACTATGAAAATTGAAATAATTGAAAATTTTATGGTAAGCACCGAAATTTTGAAGTGATCAACCACATTTTTACTGTAATAATTAAAATTTGGCAAATTTAATGACACATTTACAGAATATTTGAAAATTTGTGAGAAATAGTTAAAAAAAAAAACGTTAATCATAGACATTTTGGCAGCATAATTTAAGCAAAATAATTGCAATTTTGACTGCAGTCTTTCATACTTCGACGGCAACCATAGAAATATTGTTGGTTACCATTAAAATGAAATCATTAAAAATTTGTCGGCACTCAATTAAATTTTGACAGTAATCGATGAAATTTTTATATTGATCAATAAAATGTTGACAATATAATAGAAAATTTGACTTTTGTTAGAAAAGCCAAAACTATACTTGTATTATTATTATTATTTTGTTTGAAATTAATGATGATTCTGCAGAGAGGTGGTTCCTTACGTTTGTTATACTCACCCTGTATAGTTATGAGTTTACAAAATTGTACTTGCTTAATTCGTCATATGAAGAATTAAGGAAGTACAATTTTCTAAGGCCATAACTATATTTGTATTATTATTATTATGAATGAAATAATTAATGATGATTCTGCAGCTAATTAATTACCTTGCCAATATGCAATCTACCACATCTGGAATTGTTTAGGACGAATGATCCAGATATTTCAGTACTTTCATCCAAGCAAAGAGAATTTGAACCAGAAAATGTTATCCATTTTGATATATTTATATATTTTTTATTTATCTGTCTTTCATACCATTAAAATGAAATCATTGAAAATTTGACAGTGATCAATTAAATTTTGACAGTATCGATGAAATTTTGATAGTGATCAATAAAATGTTGACAGTATAATAGAAAATTTGACATTTGTTGGAAAAGCCATAACTATACTTGTATTATTAGTATTATTTTGTTTGGAATTAATGATGATTCTGCAGAGAGGTGGTTCCTTACGTTTTACTCACCCTGTATAGTTATGGGTTTACAAAATTGTACTTGCTTAATTCGTCATATGAAGAATTAAGGAAGTACAATTTTCTAAAGCCATAACTATACTTGTATTATTATTATTATTTTGTTTGAAATTAATGATGATTCTGCGTCTAATTCATTACCTTGCCAATATACAATCTACCGCAATTGGGATTTTTGGGACGAACTGATCCAGATATTTCAGTACTTTCATCCAAGCAAAGATAATCTGAACCAGAAAATGTTATCCATTTTGATATATTTATATATTTATTACATTTTTATATATTTATAGTTTTTGTTTAAAATCCCTTTTGCCATAGCCAAGGGCATGTCTTTTATTTTTTTAATTATTTTTTATTATTACTAAAAAAATGAAGAATTAAAAGCAGACGATTGCAACGATTCGGGTGTCGTCGTGGCATATAATTATTTTTTCGTGTGCGGTAGTCGCCGTTACGATCGCTATGTAGGGCTCGAAATTGTGCCAGCGGCTGATATTTGTTTGTGAGCACACAGAGTGCATTTCAGTGATAATGCAACTAGTTATATTATCAGTTATTAATACATGAGTAACTATAGAAACCGGATTATAACAATAACTCCTAGTTAAAACAGAGGTATAAATAACACCTCTGTTTTAACTAGGAGTTATACTCCCTTATTAACATATAAATTTTATTAAAAATCTTGCCAAAAACACTAATTCTAGCTGATAAAATAATTTATTTTTGACTTTTTTGTTCAATTTTCGATTAACCTTAAACGTGGATTAATTTATTTACTAACACAATCGTTTCTGTGGAAACTAACCGATTAATTATTAGTTATATTCCAACTAATTATGAGATATATTCCAACTAATTATGAGATATATTCCTTTATTAACATAGAAATTTTATTAAAAATCTTGCCAAAAACACTCATTCTAGCTGATAACATAATTTATTTTAGACTTTTTTTTGCTCAATTTTCGATTAAACTTAAACGTGGATTAATTTATTTACTGACACAATTGTATCTGTGGAACCTAACCGATTAATTATGAGTTATAGTTTAACTTCCATTATTAACTTAGACATTTTATTAAAAATCTTGCAAAAACACAAATTCTAGCTAATAAATTAATTCGTTTTAGACTTTTTTGTTCAATCTTCGATTAACCTTAAACGTGGATTAATTTCTTTACTGATACAATCGTATCTGTGGAAACTATCCGGATATTGTAAGATCCACGATTAAAAAAAAAATTCGCTTAACAATCGTGCTAATTATTAATAAAAGCATTGGATTATGCGCACGAATCTTATTGCCGGAGTATAGATTTCCTGTTCTGAAAACGCTGCGATAATTATAACTCCGGACATCGACGTTTAATTATTGATGGGCGTTTTACGTGCTCCCTTTCTCCGAGATGTGTGCCCATCAGGGGAGTTTCGTGCCCCGCCATAGTTCATGACCGGAAGGCGCACGGAAAATGCGGGGAAAATTTATCGCGAACTTTACTGCCTTATACGGACGGAATTTATTGCCGACGTTATTGTTGTTCTCTAAACGCTTGATAATTGTGTTCGGTAAAAAATTACACCCTCGCGAGTTCAGGATGCGCCCTGTAAACTCGCAAATGGGTAAGACTAGAAACCTGGTAAGATAGGCGAAGCAAAATTATACAGAGAGCGCGTAAAGTATTAAAACCTGGCTTTATTTACCCCCCTGTATAAATTTTCGAAAATGAGGGTGAAAATGATTTTTTTTTCAAACAAATATTTTGAGACCATTTTCAATTTTCCATCTCTCTTCGTTTTGAAGTTATGACGTCAGAGTCATTTTTTTTAAATGACAACCAATATTTTTTATTATTGATTTTGATAGTTCTTTTTATTGTTTTCAACAGCATGACATTTCCAATATGCAACATTTGATAAAAATCGAGAAAGAGTGCGTTAAAGTAAAACTATTAAATTATTATTTCAATGTGCAGAATGCATCTAGTTACCGTTCAAAACAACGTCAGTTAAAACAAAATTAGGAAAACGGGCTTTGATTTTAAATATTGGAATTAAACAAAATTGATCAACCTAAAAAACATTCTCATTACAATATCATCAATTACAAAACTAAGAACAGAAAAACCAAAAGAATTTTTTATGGAGAAAAAAATGCCAAAGACTTGTTTTAAGATTAGTTTTAAAATAACATGAAGTCACAAAAATAATTGAAATAACGAAAAAATATTGGTTAGGAAAAAAAATGAAATTAGATGTGTTTATGGAAAGTGAAAAAGAAAGTGATTAGAACGTAGTTTGTTATTTTTGGATTTTGTTATTTACGCGTACTTTACTACAATCTAAATTACAATCGTAATATAAAAACAAATATAGTTGTGGTACATAACAACAAGTTAATTGCATGGAAAGTATACTGTTTTCAAGAACAACTTTTTTATTAAAACTAATTTATTCGTAAGTTGTTTTGGGCAGGATCGTTTTTAAGCCCGAAATGCATCTTACAATATGCCTGTTCCCTCACAACGCGATCACGCCTTGTACACACACACACACACACACACACACACATACATACATACATATACATGCATGCATACATACATTACATGCATATTCCAGTGCGATAAAGGATTATCTGTCTATATTTATTTATGAAACCCGATAAACTCTGCTATCACGAATTTCTGTGTCGCGCTTTGTCCTCGAGGTGTGCGTTCCAAGCGAAACGTAAATATATAGGTGACGTGGCGACTTGTAATTGTCAATGGCGGACAGTCTCTTTCATTGCCTCCATCGGACGGATCGATTGGGCGGCCGTTATTCGCGACGGAAATAAAACAAACGAGCGGCGCGCGGAAAAATAACTTTTCCGAGATAATTGCGAGTTTCCATGAGGCGAATAGAGATGTTTACGTTTGCAGCAATCGGGAGATATTTATGAACGCTGCTTTATTTAAACTCTTTTTCTTTTATTATAAACAAGACTATTCAAACATATTTGTTGTTGTTTTCAATTTTCTATTTCATATTTAATCATATTTGAGAATTGAAGTTTTTACAGTCAAAAGTTGAATCGATTTTCGATTTCATATTTAATTATATTTGAGAATTTAAGTTTTTACAGTCAAAAGTTGAATCGATTTTCGATTTCATATTTAATTATATTTGAAAATATAAGTTTTTACAGTCAAAAGTTAAATCGATTTTCAATTTCCTATTTAATTATATTTGAAAATGTAAGTTTTTAAAGCCAGTTGAATATTTAATTACATTAGAAAATTTAAAAATATTACAATTTTTTGAAAAGCAGAATTTCCAAATATTATTTTTCTGTAGTATACATACTTCGTAATCTTGATATGTATGTTGTTATAGTATGCAGTAGTTATAGTTATAGTATGCAGTAGTTATAGTTATAGTATGCATTAACTGTAGCAAAATAACAAAATATTTATAAATGTAGAAATGGGGGTTCCTATCGCCGAATACTGCGTAGTGGACTGACTAAATTGCATTTTATACCTTGTCCTGATAATATTTTCATTGTGTGGTTAGTACAGGAAGTGATATATCATCAGAATAGGCACAACATCCATTTAATAAAATTTCGAATAACCTAAGTGTAAAAGTTTCGTTCAAAAATTATTATTTTTCAGGCCTGAAAATTAGGTTAAAAGTTTTAATTGTGAGTACAATAGACAGTGAGTACAGTACAGAGTATAGTAATGGTCAGTACATAGAGTTATTTCTAAGTGACAGACTTTCAAAAGTTAAGGAAAACTTTTTGCAGAATAGTCACAACATTCATTTAATAAAACTATGTAACATTTCGTTCAAAAATTATTGGCCTGAAAATTAGGTTAATAGTTGTATTATACAAAAACTCGGGTTTATTTAAAGTAAGCAATTCCTAATCATAAACAGTATCAATGGTGCAAAGACCTTTGGTCGGCACCATAATAAAGATTATTTATATGCAAATAAGTACTTAACAAATTGTACAAATTTTAACTATTTTCTTTTATTGCCTAGTTAAAATTGCATTTACTTCGAAGCACATTCTTTAAATTATGCTTAGGTTTATAGTCATCAAGTGAAATTGCTTGAAATCGATATAGAGAACATAAAAAACGTAAAGAACGAAGAAAACGTAAGAATATAAACGTTTTTTTTTAAACATTAAGAAAGTAGAACAAATTCAACAAAATTATAAAAATAACGTAAAGTTTAATTTATACTCTTCGGACTGTTTTTATTTTAAATATCTGTAGAATTTGTTTCCAAAGGAAAAATAAACAAATAGTTGCTTAAAGAAATAAATAGTTGCTAAAATGCTTGAATTAATTAATCAAAAATTGATTAAAATGCAGATATAAGGAATACAAATTGAAAAAAACCCAGAAGTTTAATTAATACCCATCAGACAAGCAATTGTTTTTTTTTATCTCTATGGAAAAGAAACCAATAACCGATTATAGTATATTGTGTGGTTAGTACTGGAAGTGATATATTCTCGGTGATATATTGTGGTGTATCACAACTATATCCCCGGACTTCCGGTGATACAGGAAGTGATATATTCAATCATAACTTGATTAAAATTTAGAAAACTATGTAGAAATGAAAAAAACAAAGTATATTTTTACTCAACATATAAGCTACTGTCGTTTTTCGAATCTCTGCAGAAACCAAGATTGGAATAAATCATGATTTAAAAAATATCAAATATCAAATATATTTAGATTTTCATGATATCAAAATCATGATGAATAAAAAAATAATCAAATATATTGTCGTGTTTCGAATCTTTGTACAACCAAAATTGGAATAAATGATGATTTAAAATAATCAAAAATCAAATATTTTTTTAAATATCAAAATCATGATGAATAAAAAAATAATCAAATATATTGTCGTGTTTCGAATCTCTGTAGAACCAAGAATGGAATAAATCATGATTTAAAAAAAAATAAAAAATCAAATATTTTTTTAAAATACAAAACCATGATGAATAAAAAATAATCAAATATTAATGTTTTAGTAGTGTTTTACCAGGTATATTGATTATATTGATTCTTCTTGTTTTATTTTATACGTACTGGTGTATTTTAAATATAACAATAAACAAATAATAAATAAAACAAGAAGAACAATATAAAAAAATAATGATTATTTTAAAAATCATGACTGTTTATTTTATAATTTTGATCAGTTTTGCCAAAGTTAGTGTGATTAATAATAATGATAATAAAAAAATATTTATTAGCAGAAAAGCTACATAATATACAAAATATAAATTTATACATGACTACATGATTATACTTTATATTATACTATATATTATACAATATATACATGATTTAAATGATCAAACATGAAAAAACTATGTAAAAAAATGATTATTTCAAAAATCATGATTTTGTTTATCTATTTTATAATTATGATCAGTTTTGCCAGGCTCAGTGTGATTTAAATCAATTGATTGATTTAAATGACCAAAGAAGAAGAATCAATATATAAATATAATGATTATTTTCAAAATCATGAGTTTGTTTATTTATTTTAGAATTCTGATCAGTTTTGAAAGGGTCAGTATGATTTAAATCAATCAATTGATTTAAATAATCAAACAAGAAGAATCAATATAAAAAAATAATGATTACTTTAATAATCATTATTTTGTTTATTTATTTTACAATTATTCTGATCAGTTTTGGCAGGGTCAGTGTGATTTAAATCAAGTGATTTAAATCACACGTTTTTTTACATAAATCTTTGATTTTATTTTATCACACTGCTCGATGATTTTGTTTTGTAATTTTTTCATATTTCTGCATTCTTCATACTTTGACACTGGAGTGTTGGTTCTAGAAAACTATAGGCATTGATTTTGCAATTTTGTAGAACTAAAAATCAATTTGTATTTTGTTTATCGCATTTTAAAAACGACGTGGAATTTATTTTGTTCCAAAATTGGCAAATTTTACACAAGTAATTATTCCTTTCAGAAAAATCTGTAAACATTTCAGAAAAATCTGTAAACATTTCAGAAAAGTTGAATACTGAAAAATGATTTTTCAAATTTTCGTAATGGAATTTTATTGAATACAGAATGAATACAGAATGAATACGGAATACAGAATTGAATACGAATTGTGGTTTGATATATACAAACCCTCCAATAAGTTCATGATGACAAGTTTCTCATATATAAGAAAATTACCTCCCAAATAATTCTGCGTGCTTAAATTCTATTAAAATAATTTAAGATTCAATGAGTATAAAGTTCAATGAGTCGATACTCATTAGAAAATTTGCAGTTTTCAGGTATTTTTTTACATTTTTAGTCTTAGAAAGCATTGAATCATTAGAAAGTTTGCAGTTTTCAGGTATTATTTAGGTTTGTACTAAGTCTTACTAAAAACGCAAAAAAATACCTTGAAACTGCAACGATTCATTAGAAAGTTTGCAGTTTTCAGGTATTTTTTTTACGTTTTTGGAAAGGTCTTACTAAAAACGCAAAAAATACTTGAAAATAGCAAATTTTTGAATGTGTAATCAGAAAATATCTGAAAACTGCAAATTTTGTAGTGAGTCGATACGCCCTACTCAGTTTTCAGGGTTTTTTGTTTGCGATTTTAGAAAGACTTGGTTACTAAACTCGTAAAGAAAGTACCTGAAAACTGCAAATTTTCTAAATGGATTTTTTAACAAAACGTGCTGACATGGCAGTTTCAGATGGCAGTTTCAAATATTTTTTACGTTTTTAGTAAGCCTTACTCGACTCATTAGAAAGTTGGCAGTTTTCAAGGTTTTTTTTTTACATATTTAGTAAGCAAGTCTTCCTAAAATCGTAAAAAAGTAATAGTAATTTGCAGTATTCAGGTATTTTCTTTACATTTTTAATAAGTAAGTCATCCTAAAATCATAAAAAAATACCTGAAAAGTGCATATTTTCTAATGAGTCCACACTTCCTACTCTATTTTCAGGTATTGTTTTGGAATTTTTGTAAGACTCGCTTACTAAAAACGTAAAAAAATACCTGAAAACTGCAAAATTTTAGAAATAATTAAAATAACATTCAGTGGACGAGACACGTTCTGTCATGAATTCTGTTATAATTAATATTATTTTTGTTATAGTTTCATCCATTTTGGAAAAAATAAAAGTCAAAACATTTATAAAAATCTTATCTAATATAATATATATTGAACTCAAAATAAATAACACTTCTGAAGATGGCTGAAACATAGCCTAAACTAGTCAGGTGAAAAAGACATAATAAATATAATAAAAACTAAAAAAACATCTTTATTACACAATTCTTCTTTATTGGAGTACTTACTGGTAGTTCATATGTTTAAATACTAAACATATGAACTACCAGTAAGTACTCCAATAAACAAGAATTTTGTTCCTTGTTATTTTATACGTACTGTTAAATAAATTTAAATAAAATATTTTGATATTTTTAAGTTTAAGGTTTTATTCATAAATTACCAGTTATGAATTTAAGGTATTATTATTAGGTACTTACTGGTAAAATTATTTTAATTTAATTTTATTATTTATTTATTTTATTTCGCCTGACTAGTTTCGGTTAAAAAAAAACATCATCAGAGGCATGATATGTATTTTAATATGTTTGTATCCTGATCTTATTTCATGATAAATATTTATAATTAATTTCCATTTTGAAATTAGAAAGTTACAGATGTCTGTTTGAAGTTTAAGTTAATTAAAAAAAAATTAATTATAAGGCATGATACGTATTTTAATATGTATATATCCTGATCTTCTTTTCATGATATACATTTGTAATTAATTTTAATTTTGAAATTTGAAACTACAGATGTCTGTTGGAAGTTGAAGTTAATTGTTTACAAAAAAAACAATTAACATTTAAATTTCAAAATTCAAATTGATTACAAATATTTATCATAAAAATAAGATCAGGATATATACCTATTAAAATAGATACATACATACATACATACATCTGTAACTTTCAAATTTCAAAATTCAAATTAACTACAAATGTTTATCATGAAAATAAGATCAGGATACTAGGATCAGGAAACTAGTCAGGCGAAATAAAATAAATAAATAATAAAATAAAATAAAAAAATAATTTTACCAAAGTAAGTACCTAATAATAATACCTTCAATTTTTATTTATATTATGTTTTGTTTATTCCTGACTAAGTTTCGGGGATTTATGCCATCTTCAGAGCATAATTAATTCTACAAAGAATACAATATTTAATATAAATATAAAGTCTATTAGTATTAATAGTGTATGTTTAATTTATTTTAATTTCTAAATAGTAGGAATTTTTCTATAATATTCTTTACTGTTATTGTAAAGTTTACCATATAATGTTTATTTATTCGCTTAAACTTAAAAGAACAATAAAACATAAACGTACGCAACATATGCAATAAGCAAACAAAAACAAGCAGGTAAACATAAGCAATCATAACATTGATTGCTCCTTCTGAGCTCATTTTGCAACATAATTAAACTAGATGTATCATTGCACCACATTATCTATAGTAGGCAATTAATAAAATCAGGTATTCTTTAAGTTTTTAGTAAATCTTACTAACAACGTATAAAAATACCTGATTTTTTATTAATTGAACGTTATGTTAAAAAATTCCATTCAGAAAACTTGCAGTTCTCTAATTATAAAAAATATTGTGCATGGGAGGTATTAAAACGAATTTATAGCAGATATTTAATAAAATACTCTAATTATAAAAAATATTGCACATTAAAATGACATCGACGATATCATATCTTGCCTCTTTCGTGGGGCTTTCAAATATGTATTTCAAATGGAAAGGTCCATTTTGAACTCTTTTTTTTTCGCCTGACTGGTGCAAAAATTCAAAATTCCATCGCTGCTAAGCTATGCGAAATTTATCTGGTCATATTGTGTAAAAAAATTGGCTCGATTGGTTTAAAACTGTGGCCGGGCATAGATTTCTAACTGAGGCACTTTCTCGCCAAAAAATGCTGAGAAATGAACAAAACCAAAAGGTCAATTTTGTGCATTTTTTTCTCCTGACTGGGCCTAAAATTCAAAATTTTGTCGCTACTAAGCGATGCGAAATTTATCTGGCTATATTGTGTAAAAAAATTGGCTCGATTGGTTCAAAACTATGGCCGTGCATAGATTTATAACTGGAGCACTTTTTCGCCCAAAAATGGTGAAAAAATGGCAAAACCGCCATTTGTTATTGCCCGTCAAGGGGGTTGCAAGGGGGTTACGGCCCCGATTTCGACGCGTTTTAGGTGAGAAAATGTAGATCTTTCGAACCCCCCAGGCGTCTTTTTTTTAAACGTTTTTTCAAAAAAGTTCCGAAATTTGATTCTAACCTAAAAATCGAACGCGTCATGGGAATCGAAATCCAAAACCGAATTCAAGTCCCGCTCGAGGCGATATTTTTTTGCCGAATTTTTCTGGTGTGCCATTGCAGCATCCATCAACGCCATTTTGGCGTATTTGTGTTGCCAAAATTGCCAAAAACGTATTTTTGCCCTAACTTTTAAGGGGGTGCGCGGAGGGGGTCGAGGTTTTTACGGGGCACAGGCCTCGTACATACGGTCGTATGTTATTTTTTTGAAAAAAATTGGTACGCATGTTTGCAAGAAATTTAATTTTCAAAATTGAAAGTTTTTGGTTTAAAATTGATTTTATGAGGTTGAGAAAATTGGTACGCATGTTTGCAAGAAATTTAATTTTCAAAATTGAAAATTTTTGGTTTAAAATTGATTTGATGAGGTTACTAGCACTGCTGGATTTTTTTGGTAAATTTCTAAATATATTAGAATTCTATATACATATTTTCGTAATCAAGTTTAATGTTGTATCCATAAATTACCAGTTCAATTTTCATATTATAATGTAATATAAAAAAGGTATTCAAATGTCTCGCGCATGGAAGCGCAAGCCCTAAGTACACCTTCTGTGTCCGAAAATCTACACATACACATGTATGGATACATATTCATACAGTGTGTATGTATACATATTCATACAGTGTGTATGTATACATATTCATACAGTGTCTATGTATATATATATATATATATATATATATATATATATATATATATATATATATATATATATATATATATATATATATATTCATACAGTGTGTATGTATACATATTCATACAGTGTGCAAGGTGCCAAAAGCCCCAAAAATTGTTTAGTGGCCGACTAATATCTCGCACCATTGATATTTAACGTAAAAACTCACTGCATTGGTTTCAATAGAATTAATAAAATAATGCACTTTTTTTTTTACTTTGCTTATCTCTTCCGTTCGTGATTCGAATAAATTAATTCTATTAATAGATTTGGGTGGCATTGTTAAAACGCCTGTGCTTCGCTTCTGCATCTTCGTCTTCCTCAAGCAGTGTTAAGTACTTCGTCTCTCTTGTAAACAGACAGGTTGAAACAAATCCGAGATTCTTGCGCCAAGCGAACTGCGCGTAGGTTCCTTAGTTGTGAAATCATGGAAGGGACTGCACGTTTCTCCCTTAAGGTCCAGTAAACGGGAAAGTTGAGGAGGTACAAATTTGAAATTGAGGCACAGGCGGAGGTTAACATTGGAGGTAACATTGCATACATACGTGGTGAGATTTCGGTGTCCCTCGGACAACGCGCTGATACACAAATTTGAGGTGGAGGATGTCAAAAAGATCGCCATGTTAGGCAAGCGAAACGACAATTAGTCCGGCGACACATTTAAGGTACCAAAAACTATATCTCTTCGTATTTCTTAGGATGCTGAATCTCATGTAATGTCGTGATTACATATTACATGCATTTAGGTATCTGATTTAACAGCAATTTTCTTACTACTTACGTATTTCGAATGATCGTTATTACCATGTAATGTCGTGATTACATATTACATGCATTTAGGCATATGATTTAACAGTCACTAAGTTTCTTACTATTGGGGAAATCCGTATACGTATCCAATAAGGAAACCTAGTATAGTAGATATGTATGTATATATGTATGTATGTACGTATGTATGCATGTGTATATGTATGTATGTATGTATGTATGTATGTATGCATGTGTATATGTATGTACGTATGTATGCATGCATGTACGTATGTATGCATGTATGTATGCATGCATGTACGTATGTATGCATGTATGTATGTATGTATGTATGTATGTAGTTTATATCAAATTTAAGAATTGCGCAGATTATTTGATAATAATAATAGTAATAATATTTATTAGCAGAAAGCTACATACATATTCCAAAAAAGAAATACAAATCAAATGATTTGAAGGTAATTTTACGTGATATACGTAATACCATATACAATACTACAATACAATACACACTATACAATAATACCTTGTTCGTGCTGTATTACAAACACTCCCAAGTGAAATGTATTTAAATACATGGGTAAATTTGTAGCACAGTTCTGCACATGTATGCAGTGTTGTAATGTATCTAGATACATGCACCTATATACAATATCTAGATACATTTCAAATATCTAGATACTTTTTTTTTTCGGAAGTATCTGTATTTGTATGTAGATAGAACTTACTTACTTACTAAAAACGTAAAGAAAATACCTGAATACTGCAAATTACTATTACTTTTTTTACATTTTAGAAAGACTTATTTACTAAATACGTAAAAAAAACCTTGAAAACTGCAAACTTTCTAATGAGTCAAGTAAGGCTTACTAAAAACGTAATAAATATCTGAAACTGCCATGTTTGTGCCATAATAAACCATTAATATTGTAATTCATAATGCAGATTATTTAGTAATTTGCAAATTTTCAAAACTATTTCCATTTTTAAAAACTTTGATAAATGAAAACACTTACTAGAATGAATATTTACACACATGTATGCAGTGTTGTAATGTATCTAGATACATGCACCTATATACAGTATCTAGATACATTTCAAGTATCGAGATACATTTTTTCTGAAGTATATGTATTTGTATCTAGATACAAAAAAAAGTATGTGTTACAATACTGCATTTCATGTTAATTACATACAATTAGCCAGTGTTGTAACAGATACATTTTTTTGGTATCTAGATACAGATACAGATACTTTACAAAAAATGTATCTAGATACATATTTAGATACAAATTTGAAAATGTATTTAGCTACAGATACCAGATACCGATATATTTGAAAAGTATCTAAATACATTTTTTTCTGAAGTAACTGTATTTGGATCTAGATAAAAAAATGTATCTGTTACAATACTGCATTTCACGTTAATTACATACAATTAGCCAATGTTGTAACAGATACATTTTTTGGTATCTAGATACTGATACTTAAGAAAAAATGTATCTCTATGCATACCTAGATACAAGTTTGAAAATGTATTTAGCTACAGATACCAGATACAGATACATTTGAAAAGTATCTAGATACATTTTTTTTCTGAAGCATCTGTATTTGGATCTAGATAAAAAAAATGTATCTATTACAATACTGCATTTCACGTTAATTACATGCAATCAGCTAGTGTTGTAACAGATACATTATTTTGGTATCTAGATACGGATACAGATACTTTAGAAAAAATGTATCCTGATACATATTTAGATACATATTTGAAAATGTATCTGGCTACAGATGCAGATGCTTTGAAAAGTATCTAGATACTTCTAGATACATTTCAGATACATGGAGAATCAAACAAAAAAATGTTTTCTTTCTACGTAATGCAAAAGAAAATGCTCATAAATATTTAATAAAAGTTTACAAATTTTCAAACTATTTCCATTTTTAAAAACTTTGATAAATGAAAACACTTACTAGAATGAATATTTACACACATGTATGCAGTGTTGTAATGTATCTAGATACATGCACCTATACATAGTATCTAGATACACGTACCTGATACATTTCAAGTATCTAGATACATTTTTTTCTGAAGTATCTGTATTTGTATCTAGATACAAAAAAACATGTATCTGTTACAATACTGCATTTCACGTTAATTACATACAATCAGCCAGTGTTGTAACAGATACATTTTTTTTGTATCTATGTACAGATACAGATACTTTAGAAAATTTTCATCTATATACATACCTAGATACAAATTTGAAAGTGTATCTAGCTACAGATACCAGATACAGATACATTTGAAAAGTATCTAGATACATTTTTCTCTGAAGTATCTGTATTTGGATCTAGATAAAAAAATGTATCTGTTACAATACTGCATTTCACGTTAATAGCATACAATTAATTAGCCAGTGTTGTAACAGCTACATTTTTTTGGTATCAAGATACAGATACTTTTGAAAAAAAAAATTATCTATATACATACCTAGATACAAATTTGAAAATGTATCTAGCTACTGATACCAGATGCAGATACATTTGAAAAGTATCTAAATACTTTTTTTCCCTGAAGTATCTGTATTTGGATCTAGATTAAAAAAAAAAGTATCTGTTACAATACTGCATTTTATGTTAATTACATACAATCAGCCAGTGTTGTAACAGATACATTTTTTTTGTATCTAGATACAGATATTTTAGAAAAAAATGTATCTATATACATACCTAGATATAAATTTAAAAATGTATCTAGCTACAGATACAGATACATTTGAAAAGTATCTAGATACTTCTAGATACATTTCAGATACATGGAAAACCAAACAAAAAAATGTTTTCTTTTTACATACGTGTTTTACATGCAAAAGAAAATGCTCATAAATATTTAATAAAATGTGAAAAACTAAATTTATTAGATACATGTTTTTCTGAAGTCTCTGTATTTGTATCTAGATAAAAATGTCTGTTACAACACTGACAATAACTATAAGCAGACGGTTAAAAATAACTTTTGTTTTGCACATTTTATTAAATATTTATGAGCATTTTCTTTTGTATGTAAAATGCGCATGTAAAAAGAAAACAATTTTTTGTTTGGTTTTCCATGTATCTGAAATGTATCTAGAAGTCTCTAACAATAACACTTTTCAAATGCATCTGTATTTGTAGCTAGATACATTCAAATTTGTATCTAAATGTATGATACAAAAAAAGTATCTGTTTTAGAAGAGTTTTAGAAATTAAACTTTATATCAACATTAATTAACGCAAATATTGTTCATTTTACAAACATTTTAATAAATCCATGTTTCATGATGTTAAATTTGGCTTATATATTTTCAGTGATATTATGCAATAGATAGATTAGGTAGATAGATAAGGAGTATTTCTAAAGTGTCTTGACAAAATTGGAAAAAAAAAATCCTTGCTAAGTATTAAGATTTAGGACAAATTCAAAAGGATACCTTCAAAATTAGAAACATTAATATCACGATTTAGGACGTATTGGAAATGATTCCTTCAAAATTTGACAAATCAACAACAACAGAAAAAACAAAAGAGGTAAATTTAGTACGGTTTTTGCAGATATTCAAATTTCGTAGTGACATTTCAAAAATTCAAGACGAAAGTTTCTTGATAGATTTGGTAAAATTCAATTTTCATTCTGTCACAATTTGAAAATTAATGCCAAATTTATGAAATACCTTCCAGAAGATAAAATTTCTTAGAAAATTGGTGAAAATTCAAAACGCATTTTAAAGGTTTCTGAAAAATTTCTTAGTGAAATTCCAAAAATGCAAGACTAATTTTGAAAGTTTCTTGATAGATTTGGTAAAATTCCGTTTTTATTTAGCACGATTTAGGGCAAATTATATATATTCTGTCATAATTTGAAATTTAATGCCAAATTTATTAAATATCTTTGAAATATGAAAACGGGTGAAAATTCAAGGGGCATTTTAAAAGTATCTGAAAAATTTCTTAGTGAAATTCCAAAAAATCAAGACGCGTTGGGAAAGTTTCTTGATAGATTTGGTAAAATTCAGTTTTCATTTAGCACGATTTAGGGCAAATTATGAAATATTCTGTCACAATTTGAAAATTAATGCCAAATTTATTAAATATCTTCCAGAAGATAAAATTTCATAAAAAAATGGTGAAAATTGAAGACGCATTTTAAAGGTTTCTGAAAAAATTCTTTGTGAAATTCCAAAAATTCAAGACGAATTGGGAAAGTTTCTTGATTGATCTGTCAACTTTTCAACTTCTAACTGTCAAAATTATTCACTAAGACAGTGAAAATCTGCTGATCACTGTGAAATTTCTAATTTAATAATCTGTTGAGAATCTGTAATTTTGCAAAATTTTGTAGGAGTACTATGGAAATATGTGAAATTTTTCAGGATAACTTTCCAAGTTTATTAAATTTTCAATTGAAATACTTAAAATTTGTCAAATTTACAAACGCCACTACAAATCTGTCAATTTTTCAACTTAAAACTGTCAAAATTATTGACTAAGACAGTGAAAATCTGCCAGTTTTTACAGTGAAACCGCCAACATTTGTCAAATTAAGCTTCATAAGTGAAAATCGATTGGTTTTCAATTACTATAATAATTGGAAATTTAATTTAAAAAAAAACTCAAACATTACCACTAACAAAAACTAAAACGAAACTATCACATTTCTAAATGCAAAATCTGTTGAGAATCTGTAATATTACAGCTCCAACTGTCGAAATGTGCCAAAATTTTCAGCTTAACTTTCCAACTTTATTCAATTTTCAATTGAAACTGTTAAAATTTATCAAATTTACAAATGCCACTCCAAATCTGTCAACTTTGCAACTTCCAACTGTCACAATTATTGATTAAGGCAGTGAAAATTTGCCAGTTTTTATTCCATTTTTTTTTTTTTAGTAAACTTGCAAATACTTGATAAAATACTTTATAAATAATCTTGATAAAAATGTATTATAAAACTCTGTTACTCATATTCAATACTCTGCAATAGTGTCGTGTCTCCTGTCTCTTTCTGTCCTATTTATTTCCTCTTTTACCCTGTCGAGGTTTTATACAAGTCTATTATATTATTATATTAATTCTGCACTTTATAATTTTCAAGAAAATAGTGGTTTCATAATATTAAAAAATCATTAGATATCCAAAAATATTAGCAATATTACATACATCTAATGAAATTTGCACCTATCAATTTAAACTAAACATCACTAAGTAACGAAAAAGTTAAAAAATATCACCAATAAACTAATTTTTTCAATGCATTTACAATATTTGTATCCACAAGGCAAATAATATTTAATGATTTTATTTGTTTCAGAAATGGCGAAAAGAATTCTCTTTGAGCCATTAATGCGTTCATCATCAAAAGCGAGCATTATCATCATTGGCTGAATTGCAGAGGAAAAATAAGGTAATATTAATTTCAATAATACCATATTAAAAAAATGGCTACAAATTTTGAAATTGCGCAAATTTGCGTTTTAAAATTGGTCGACCAAATAAGTTGAATACGAGGACCATTTTTCAAAACAAAAACAACAAAAATGCACAGATCTACGTACTACATATCGCCCCAATCTTATCAATGCCCTCTTAGTATTCTTCTTAGTACTACTAGTACTAATCTTAATTCCTCTTTAGTACTCTTAGTATCTTATAAATAGGACCAAATAAGTTGAATAAGGGAATTTAAAAAAACATCTTTGCTCTTATCTACGTACTAATTATCACCCCAATTATATCAATGCCCTCTTAGTTCCTCTTTAGTACTCTTAGTGTTTTATAAATGGGTACACATTTACGCAATGATTATGCAATTACTGACTTTATTGAATGGAATCCTTACCAATTCACCAGAAATCAACGTTCCAATTTTATGTCCAAAGTATTAAAATGTTCCCCTCAATGTTTCAGGGCATCTAGAACTCTCAACGTGAATCATGCGAGATGATCTTATTTGTACTTCGACCACTTCTGGGCCAACCTTGGTTTGGTTGAAGTGTGGTGTACATGAATGTATATATGTGACCCATTGGCTTTTGGTGCACTATTGTAGATTGTAATTGAGATTTTCTCGTTGCTATTCATTCATGACGATTTCAACGAGTTTCTCGTTGTTATTTATTAATTCATACTTCATTCATAGTCTTTGTTGCACCTAAGGTTATTGAGTATATCGTTCGTATTCAGGAGAAAATGGCCAAGTCCAAAATTTAAAGATTTTGTTTTATTTTTAAATTAATACTAAATTTATTTTCTACTATATGTTATTTTATAGTAAATGGATTTGCTAAATCCATTTTCTATGAAATTCGTTCTTTTTTGCTGTAAATTCATCTTGACCAAGTCCATTTTTAAATTACATGTACACAAGATATGTTCAATAGAAAAAATGAACTTGAATAATGGACTTGGCCACTTTCTCCTGTATACCAACGATATGTGTGTATGCGTGTATGTATGCATTTACTAATTTGTATTCCTTCCAGAACGTTTAAAATTCGCGACAATACTTTGGGATGACTTTCCCGAGTCAAACGTATACTTTTTAACAGTGATTACAGTGTTCTTGTCTTCAATAAATAAAGAGTGCAAGTATCTTGAGTATCGTTCAGATTACCTTCTGACGTTAAAAAAATTTGCCATGTCAAAAGTGCGCATTATGGTTGATTTGGATGGTTTCTTCTAATCCACGCCCAGGCAGCTCCGAAAAGGTACATCAGATTTCTGGATCTTCGCCAATACAACTTTAAAAGTAAATTCTGGGGTAGGTACTTTTTTAAGATGAGCCCCAAGACGTATCGCAGTGAGTACAATTTTTCAGCACTCCGTTGGACACAGTACTTGCTTGTTGCAAAGTACTACTAATATGCATACAACACTGGCTTGTTGCATATTACTACGTATACAGTACTTGCGTGTTGCAAGTACTATTTATATGGGTACAACACTTGTTTGTTGCATGTTACTATGTATACAACACTTGTTTGTTGCATATTACTACGTATACAGTACTTGATTGTTGCAAGTACTATTTATATGCATACAACACTTGTTTGTTGCATATAACTATGTATACAACACTTGTTTGTTGCATATTACTACGTATACAGTACTTGCTTGTTGCAGGTACGTTTTACATCCAACAACACTTGTTTGTTGCATGTTACTATGTATACAACACTTGTTTGTTGCATATTACTACGTATACAGTACTTGCTTGTTGCAAGTACTATTTATATGCATACAACACTTGTTTGTTGCATATAACTATGTATACAACACTTGTTTGTTGCATATTACTATGTATACATTACTTGTTTGTTGCAAGTGCCATGTATACAGTACTTGTTTGTTGCAAGTACTAGTAGTATGTATACAGTACTTGTTTGTTGCAAGTACTATTACTATGTATACATTACTTTTTTTGTTGCAAGTCCTATTACTATGTATACAGCACTTGTTTGTTGCATGTTACTATGTACACAACACTTGTTTGTTGCATATTACTACGTATACAGTACTTGCTTGTTGCAAGTACTATTTATATGCATACAACACTTGTTTGTTGCATATAACTATGTATACAACACTTGTTTGTTACATATTACTACGTATACAGTACTTGCTTGTTGCAAGTACTTGGCTATGTATACATTACTTGTTTGTTGCAAGTACTATTAATATTCACACAGTACTTGTTTATTACAAGTACAAACAATAACACTTTCTCTTTCTCTTTATATAAACCAGGATTGGTGTGATTTAAATCACATCTAAACTGGCAAAAAATGATTAGAAATATTTTAAAAAAACAGATAAATCATGATTTATTTTATTTTTATGAAGAAAAAATAAACGTTGATTTTAGATTTTTTTGTTCAAATCAGGATTTACTCCAACCCTGACTGTACTATCTATACAGTACTTGTTTTTTGAAAAAATATTTAAAAAAAAATCGTTGATTTTAGATTTAAAAAAAATAAATCTTGATTTATTCTAATCCTGACCAGTACTGTGTGTACTAGTCAAACAGTACTTATTTGTTGCAAGTACTATTAATATGCAAACATGCATATACAGTACTTGTTTGTTGCAAGTACTACCAATAACATTTTCTCTTTCAAATACTATATAAACTGCGCCTCCATTGAGTTCCTCTAAATAGGTTCTCATAAATTACTTTCTGCACAGTACTTATTTCTTGTAAGTAGTACTATGTGTATAGTACTTGTTTGTTGCAAGTACTATTAATATGCAAATATGCATACAGTACTTGTTTGTGGCAAGTACTAACAATAACATTTTCTCTTTCAAATACTATACAAACTGCGCCTCCATTGAGTTCCTCTAAATAGGTTCTCATAAATTACTGTCTGCACAGTACTTATTTCTTCTAAGTACAAACAATAACATTTTATCTTTCAAATAGTATATTGGGTTCCTCTAAACAGGTTCTCTTAAATTACTATTTGCACAGTACTTGTTTGTTCAAGTACGAAACAATAACATTTTCTCTTTCTAGTACTTATAGTACTATATAAACCTATAGTATGTTCCTCTAAACAGGTTCTCTAAAATTAGTATGCAAACAGTACTTGTTTGTTCAGGTATGAACAATAGTATGTTCTCTTTCTGGTACTATATAAACTGCACCTATATTGGGTTCCTCTAAACAGATTCTCATAAATTACAATCTGCACAGTACTTATTTCTTGTAAGTACCAACAATAACATTATCTCTTTCAAATAGTATACAATCTACGAGTATATTGAGTTCCTCTAAACAGGTTCTCTTGAATTACTATTTGTACAGTACTTGTTTGTAAAAGTACGAAACAATAACATTCTCTCTTTCTAGTACTTCTAGTACTAGCCTTTTTTTCTTTATGGTACTGTACAGTACCAGTACAGTATACAGGGTGTCCCAAAAATAGTAGACAAGCTCAACAGCACGTCACTCAGAGATAGCCACTAAGTCCTTGGACAAATTTAAACTCAGATTTTCTTTTCCACCAAAAAACATTTATTACTTTTAAATCTACATTTCGTTCGTCATTAGAACATCTTCAGTAAGAATATACAAACAATATATAACAAATGTTTGTATATTCTTACTAACGTACTATTTTTTTTTAAATAATAAAAAAAAAATATCAAAAAACCTAAATTATAGGTGACTGTCAATATTTTAATTATACTGCAGATTGTTGTTACGTTGATTTGTGAACAATTTTCATTTTGAAATTTTAAACACGCTATTAAAAATGTAAATATCCAACAAGATTATTAAAAAAAAAAAAAATGTAATTAAACAACTTAACACATGATTTTCATTTAATCCAGCCCTTCTAAACTTGATGTAACTTTATACTTAACACTTGATTTTCATTTAATTCAGCCTTTCTAAACTTGATGTAATTTTATATCTTTGACTAGCAATATTTCAAAAAGTTTTTTTAGTATATTTTTTGGGCTCAGTTGGCATCCCCGACTGGCGTGCTGTTGAGCCTGTCCACTATTTTTGAGACACCCTGTATACACTGTGTCTATATTGGGTTCCTCTAAACAGGTTCTCATAAATTACTGTCTGCACAGTACTTATTTCTTGTAAGTACAAACAATAACATTTTCTCTTTCAAATAGTATACAATCTACGAGTATATTGGGTTCCTATAAACAGGTTCTCTTGTATTACTATTTGCACAGTACTTGTTTGTTCAAGTACGAAACAATAGCATTTTCTCTTTCTGGTACTACATAGTACTAGTACAGTATACAGGGTGTCTCAAAAATAGTGGACAAGCTCAACAGCACGTCACTCAGGGATGGTCACTGACTCCCACAGGCGTGCTGTTGAGCTTGTCCACTATTTTTGGGACACCCTGTATACACTGTGCCTATATTGGATTCCTCTAAACAGGTTCTCTTAAATTAGTATGCACGCAGTACTTGTTTGATCAAGTACGAAACAATAACATTTTCTCTTTATAGTACTTCTAGTACTATATAAACTGCGGCTATATTGAGTTCCTCTGAACAGGTTATCTAAAATTAGTATGCAAACAGTACTTGTTTGTTCAGGTATCAACAATAGTATTTTCTCTTTTTGGTACTATATAAACTACAGCTATATTGGGTTCCTCTAAACAGGTTCTCTTAAATTACTGTGTAAATAGTACAAATCAGTACTTGTACTATTTACACAAAATAGTACTTGTTTGAACAAGTACAAACAATAGCATTTTCACTTTCAAATACTATATCAACTGCGTATATTGGGTTCCTCTAAACAGGTTCTCTTAAATTAGTATGTACACAGTACTTATTTGTCCAAGTACGAAACAATAACATGTTTTCTTTCTAGTACTTCTAGTACTACATAAACTGTGCCTATATTGGGTTTCTCTAAATAGGTTCTCTCAAATTACTATGTACACAGTACTTGTTTGTTCAGGTACGGCCAATAGCATTTTCTCTTTCTGGTACTACATAAATTGCGCCTATATTGGGTTCCTCTAAACAGGTTCTCTTAAATTACTATTTACACAAAATAGTACTTGTTTCATCAAGTACAAACAATAGCATTTTCTCTTTCAAATACTACATAAACTGCGCCTCTATCGGGTTCCTCTAAAGAGGTTCTCTTAAATTATAATGTATAGTAGGTACTTGTGAGTTGCAAGTACGAAGAATAGAATTTCTTCTTTTAAGAACTTTGAATAGGACGAAAACAGGAACAGGAGTAGGAACAGCAGAAGGAACAGGAGGAGGAACAGCAACAAGAACGGGAGGAGTAACAGCAACAAGAACGGGAGGAGTAACAGCAACAAGAACAGGAGGAGTAACAAGAACAGGAACAGAAGGAACAGGAAGAAGAACATGAGTAAAATAGGGCTTCAGGCGAGATCTCTCATGTATAAAATAAAAAGATAACGGCATCAGTGAATTGGGAGGCTTTATTTACAGCAACAGTTTGACTCTGATTTCCTTATTCACAAAATACATTTATTATTATGTTTATATTTCTTTTGTTGTACTTACTGGTCAAATAATTGGGTCATTTAGTTTTCTTATAGTTTTTATTTATTTATATTTTATTATAACTAGTTTCGGCCGATTATAGCCATCTTCAGAAGCTATTTAAATGTTTCGTTTTATTAAAATGTTAAATTTATATGAATTGTATGTTGGAGTAACTTATAATTTTTTAAATAAAGTGTATGAAATAAATGTTCATACTGGATGAATCTATAATAAAAACATTTATTATTGTTCAAATGTACATTTCGTACATTTAAAAAATAATAAATGTCTTTTGTAAAAAGGAAGTAAAAAAAGGAAGTAAAAAAGTTTTAATTTAAACTTTCAAAAGCTCCCATCTCCAAATTTCAACATTGGAAGAGTCATTATAAACCAAGAGGTAATTTTAATTCAATTCTGTTGTAATGTAAATCAGGTCCTCCATTCACAGACAGTACCTATAACTTGTAGTACTTTCAGAACTTTCAGTGAACTGCTGTAATTAGCTCTTTCAGAATATTCTGGAAGTGCTGCAATTTAAGGTGATGCTGTAAAAATCTGTCAAATGCATGTTTTGTTAAGTAACATCTAATCTGTACTTCAATTTGATGCCAATGTTAATTAAAACTCATTAAAATATAAGTCTTCAAAATATTTGTTTTATTTAGTACGTTGTGGTTTTCGACTTATGTTAAGTTTGGTGGTTCTACAATGTCCTGTTTGTCTATTGTCAAGTATCGATATTTTGTCTATTGTCTATTTTGATGTCAGTGCTAATTAGTTACTCAATAAAAAATGAGTCATCAAAATACTTGTTTTATTTAGTACGTTGTTATTGATTTTCTGTAACGTTTGCTGGTTCTTCAATGTCTCATTTGTTTATTGTCCATATTTGTCTCAATTTGCACCAAATTTGATGGTACCCAAGTCACTTTACACTAATTTAGAAAGTTGTCATATGATTTCGCACAAATTTACAAATTGCAAGTAATTTTATACAATTTGGAATTTGGTTTACCGAAATTATGAAGACAAGCAAGTCATTTTGACAAATTTTGAAAAATGGTACTTGAAAAAAAAATGTATATAATGCGGTTTATTTAAAATATTTTTTAGTTAAAGTTTTAGTTTTAGTAAAATATTAGTTTGCCATCTTCAGATGGCACTGATACATGAGCCGTTGAAAATCAAAGTGGGGTAAGGGCAAGTCTACGTAATAATGTTGTAAAATTTCAACGTCATAAATGTACCTAAAGTATGTAAAAAACTTTAAATCCTAAAAGTTGTGAAATGTACAAGTTAGAATATTGATTCAAAAAATTTGGAAATGTAAAAGTTAGAACATTGATTCTAAAAATTTTTAAATGTACAATTTAAAACATTGATTCTAAAAATTTTGAAATGTACAAGTTAGAATATTGCCACTAAAGTTTCAGATTTAAATTCCAGAAAAAGTAGGGGTAAACAAATTATAGATTTTTTATTTAATTTTTAAATGATTTTTTTAATTTATTCCAATCCTGCTGAAAACGAAATTAAATCTGAATTACATTGCATTTACATTTAGCAACTGCTGAAAATCAATGTAGGGGCAAGTAAGGATTTCAATATTATTAATCTACCTCTGTTTTCCTCTATTCTAAAAGAGTATTAAAAAAATCAATTCTAAAAGTTGTGAAATGTACAAGTTAGAACATTGATTCTAAAAATTGAAATGTACAAGTTAGACCATTGACCCTAAATGATTTGAAATGTACAAGTTAAAACGTTGCTACTGAAGTATCAAATATAATTCCGGAAAAAAAGTAGGGGAAAATCTATGAGTTTCTTTTTTATGATCTTTTAAATTTATTCCAACTCTGCCGAAAACGAAATTAAATCTGAATTACATTGCGAAAATTGGGCAAAACTGTAAGGTGATGGAAATTTATGCACCGCTAAAAATCAAACTGGGGGAAGTCAAGGCAAGCCTACATAATAATGTTGTAACATTTTAATGTCAAAAATCTCAGTTTGTTTTCTTTTATTCAAAAAGCATATTAAAAAAAACACAATTCTAAAAGTTGTGAAATGTACACGTAGTATTCGTCTTCAGTTACTTTTGGTGGTTCTTCAATGTCCTATTTGTCAATTGTCAATGTCTAAATTTACACCAATTTTGTTCACATCAGATATACTATTCAGAAAATAGGGCCAAAAAGTAACAAAAAATGTCGCAAAATGTCAAAAAATTGGCCCAAAAATATGCAACTTCGGGAAAAATGCATATTTTGCATATTTTTGGACCAATTTTCATGAAAAATGCGAGCCAATATAGCTAAACTCAGGGATTTTGTTAGTCTATTGCCAAACCCCTCAAGGATTTTGTTAGTCTGTTGGCCTACTTTCATTTCGCGTTGTATCAAAAAATTGGCCCAAATATACCACAATATACAAGGTAAAAGATAAAACATTGATTTTAAAAGTTTTGAAATGTATAAGTTAGAACATTGCTACTAAAGTTTCAGATTTAAATTCCTGAAAAAACTAGCGCTAAAAGAACTATTGATTTTTGATTTTTCTTTTAAATGATATATTAATTTTTTCCAACCCACCCTGCTGAAAACTAAATTCAATCTGAATTACATTGCAAAAATTGGGCAAAAATTGCCCAGGTGACAAGGTGCCAAACTAAAATTTCAATGTCATTCATCAACCTTTTTTTTCTATTCTAAAAGAATGTTTAAAAAAAATCAATTCTAAAAGTTGTGAAATGTACAAGTTAGAACATTAATTCTAAAAGTATTGAAATGTACCAGTCAGAACATTGCCACTCACATTTCAGATTTAAATTCCGAAAAAAACTAACACTAACTAACACGCTTTAAGCATTTAAATGTACCATGTCCAGCTGGCATAACAACCTAATAGAATGCATTATTAGCTAAACTGAAGAATTACATTAAACCCTGTCCAAAAGTGCACCAATCTATAGAATTATTTTGTACCAAATCGAAATACTTCAAATTTAATATGACTTGGTTCAAAATAATTCTCAGTCGATGATATTGTTACATTTCTTGTAAATTGGGCAACAATATTTCCCAAAAATATACAACAAAATGCAAGGTACAAGTTAAAACATTGATTTTAAAAGTTTTAAAATGTACATGTTAAAACATTGCTACTAGTTCAGATTTAATTCCGGAAAAAATTAGACGTAAAAAAACTATTGATTTTTAATTTTTCTTTTGAATGATATTTTAATTTATTCCAACCCTGCTGAAAACTAAATTAAATCTGAATTACATTGCGAAAATAAGGCCACATTGGAAAAAATGTTACAAAATGTTTTGAATGTTATATTCATATTTTATTTAACATGACCAATCACATCCATGTATTGTATGGCTACGTAAAAATAAAGAATTGAATTGAAAACGTCAGAAAATTGGGCAAAAAATGCCGCAAAACTACAAAAAATTGGCCCAAAAATATGCAAACTTCAGGAAAAATGCGAGCTAATATAGCCAAACTCCTCAGGCATTTTGTTTAGTCTATTTCTAAACCCCTCAGGGATTTTGTTAGTCTATTGCCAAAACCCTAAGGGATTTTGTTAGTATATTGCCAAAACCTTCAGGGATTTTGTTAGTCTATTGCCAAACCCCTCAGGGATTTAGTTAGTCTATTGCCAAACCTCTAAGGAATATTGTTAGTCTATTGCTAAATTCCTCAGGGATTTTGTTAGTCTATTGTCAAACCCTTAAGGGATTTTGTTACTCTATTGCCAAAACCCTCAGGGATTTTGTTAGTCTGTTGGCCTACTTTCATTTCGCGTTGTAGCAAAAAATTGGCCCAAAATATACAACAATATACAAGGTACAAGTTAAAACATTCCTACTATTGTACTTTTCAACTTTAATTGTATATTATTTATTTCTTGACTTGTGTAAAACTATTTTGTTTCTTAACACCAATAAATACTATACTATACTAAAGTTTCACATTTAAATTCCGGAAAAAATTAGGGGTATAAAAACAAATGATTTTTGATTTTTCTTCTAAATGATATTTTATTTTTTTCCAACCCTGCAGAAAACTAAATTAAATCTGTATTAAAATATTAATTTTGGAGATCAAAGATAGAAAGCGTTTTCTTTCTCTGAAGTTTTAAAAGACTAATCTTAAATTTAGTTTACACGGACGATTAAATCAAATCAGTTTTTTTCTTAACCAAACAGGAATATTCTTTGGTCAATGTTCTGAAATTGAAATAACATTGCGAAAATAAGGCCACAATAGGAAAAATGTTGCAAAATGTCCAAAATTAGCTCAAATTTAGTATATCTTTGCCAATTTTCAGGGAAAATGCGAGCCAATATAGCTAAACCCAGGGATTTTGTTGGTCTATTGTAAAACCCCTTAGGGATTTTGTTAGTCTGTTGGTCTACTTTAATTTCGCGTTGTAGAAACTTGGGCTGAAATTTCTTGTTGCACTGTACAATAATATAATAAATACTAAACGAACTTCGAGTTGTGAATCGAGTTTGCACTGTCAACACAGCCAAACATATTTGTTAGCACCTTATCAGCGATTGCGTTATCAATTCGCACTACTTTCGAGTTATCTCGTGCTCGTACACCTTAGTGGGACCAAATTTTGCAAACGCAATTTCGCGCAAACTTCCTCGATATTATGGCATCCAGTTGACCCACATCTTTGGGTTTTGCACGAATTCGTTCGGCGCGTTTTTTTTAAATTTAATTAATGAAATTGAGCGAGGAAAAAAAAACACGAGGCGCAAACACAGATAAAGGCGAGTGATTAAAATGTATCGCCGAACATACATACACGACGTCACCGAAATATGTTTCCAGATACGGGGCACTTTGCATAGGATAAAAGCGTAGGCAAAAGTTATACGGGCTTAATTTTTCGCTCAGGATAAACAATGATTGGGCTAATTAAAATTCGTCGGTGGGGTTCCTGCGAGGAAGACGCCGCGCAATTAGCGGTGGATCCGTTATGGGGGGCGGTTTATGGCTGGCACAAATCGGCAGTAAAACCTTCCGAGGGAAATGTTCTTACCTTGTACGGGCATTACTTTTATAAATCATAAAGTTTGCAGGAACGACAATAAAATCACGTCACCGCGAGGCCCAATAAAAGCGGCGCGACGCGTCCCGACGACTTGCTAGCCGAACACTGGTGCGCCTAGCGAGTCAGGCGGCGCGCCTAGCTAGCGCTAACGATTCGCGATAATAGGTACTAATGAACCTTACATGAATGCTGGTGAGGTCGAGGTGGCACTTTTGTCTCAACATAACAGACGGTTTCGTCTCGGCTTCTTGCTCCTCGAAAAACGCTTATAATCCAAGTGTGGGCGAAAACTCACTGCACTCCGCGCGAAGGTCCCGCTTATACACACGTACACACTAAATCTACACCTTTGCACGGTGGCGTGCGGCGTTATCAGCAGCCTCGTTATCATAGATAACAATTAAAATGCGAAAGCGAAGTGGAATGGCTGCGAGCGCCGCGGCGCACCTCCGAAGCAGTACCACGGGGCTCTTGAATGGGTCCGCTTCGCAACATCCCTGCTGCAGACGGGTTTGTGTGCGTGGTTGCTTGCACGGGAGAGTTGGCCGAGGACCGCCACGTACACCGTCTACCTGACACTGAGGGGATTTCTGTGCGATCGTTTTTGGGGTGCGCTGCAGCAACTGAAGAGGAAGAGGATGATGGTAGGGGCGAAGGTCGCCGCACGACGGAATCGTTTGCGCCCGAGTGCCACCTGTGTCTACCCACGTGTCATTAGCGACAGAAAAAAGAAAAACAAGCTTCGCAACGGACGGCTTATCAAGCAGATAACGCCCGTTGAGAGATCGGTGATTAATGCTTTAATTCCGTCGAGGAGGGTGTTATTAATTGTACTAGCTGCGGCACCGAACTCTGGACTACCACAGTATAGGAAACGTAGAGATGTGGAGGTCGAAACTGGAACAGCTTCTTCGTCCCACAGAAACAATATTGATCTCGACACCTGAAACTGGGCCTCCAAACCTTCCAAAAATTGATAACATTTACGAAAAACGTCTTCATTCTATAGAAGCCAGAGAACTACAATCTTTTATAACCACTCTTCACTCTTCAAAGTTTGAATTATCGTTATATGTTTAACTATACCTTCTTCTCCATGTGCATCTCAATTACTTGAGGTTCGCTACGCTTAAATGACTGTCTGCCACTGTGTAATTATACTCTCTTACGCCTCAACACCCAAAAGGGTAAAAGAGGGAAAGATTACGAAAGAAAGAAGTATTCCTATTATCATTATTATTACTATTATTATTATTATTATTATTATTATTAGTATAATTATTATTATTATGAGCCTAGCTAAATTTAAGAGATTTTGAATATTTCGGTTGAACAAATGACTAATGTGGACATCGTTAATTTTAATAGATTCCTGCAGCAAAAGTTGGAAAATTTCAAAATTCTGACTAATTTTGAGAGTTGGAGTTTTAAATTTGACAGATTTGGACAGAATCATTCAAAAATTGTCATATTTGGGCAAGTTTAATTAAAAATGATGACATATGCAGTCTGTCGCAAACAATTCATAGATTTGAACAGCCTCACTTCGAAATATTATTATTTTGATAGAGTCAATTAAAAATTTCACAGATTTGGGCAAATAAAAGGTTGCTTAAAAGCGTTTTATAAGCTTCAAGCTTATAAAACGCAGCTTTAAAAAACGACAATTTGATGAAATTTATAAAACAAAGTTGCAAATAAAAAGTTGAAAATTTTTGATTGTTTCAGACGAAATTTTGACGGATTCGAACAAATTAAAAAGTTTTAATCAGTTCCAATTATGAATTTGCATAGTTGCATTTAAAAATTTGATATATTTTCGCATTCACACCTAAAAAAATACAGTTTTTGATACATTTATAATAATAATAATAACAATAATAATAATAATAATAATAATAGATTCATTTCCAACAGTGCCAGATAGACTATGTACAGGAAAAAACAAGTAGACACAATAACACAATTGACTGAAAATGTCCAACAGGGCCAGATAGACCATGTACAGGAAAAAACAAGTAGACACAATAATACAATTGACTGAAAATGTGAAAATGCAAAAGTCCGTCAACGTTTCAAATGCATATGTCCAAATTTTCAATTGAAACTGTTCAAATCTTTCAAATTTTCAATTCCATGTTCAAAGCCATTAACTTTTATGATCCAAAATGAGAATATGCGAAGGCCTGTCAATGTTTCAAATGCAGATGTCCAAATTTTCAATTAAAACTGTTCAAATCTTTAAAATTTTCAATTGCATGTTCAAATCCATCCAATTTTATGACTGAAAATGTGAAAATGTAAAAGCCTGTCAACGTTTCATATGCAAATGTCGAAATTTTCAATTTAAACTGTTCAAATCTTTGAAATTTTCAATCGCATCCTCAAATCTATCAAATTTTATGACTGAAAACGTGAAAATGTAAAACCCTGCCAATTTTTCAAATGCAATGTCCAAATTTTCAATTAAAACTGTTCAAATCTTTAAAAAAATTAATTGCATTTTCAGATCCACCAAATTTTATCACTGAAAATGTGAAAATGTAAAAGCTTGTTAATGTTTTAAATGCGATTGTTCAACTTTATAATTGGAACTGTCCAAATCTTTGACATTTTCAATTGCACATGCACATGACATCAAATATTTGACGAAAACCGTCGAAATCTATCAAAGGAGTTGAAAATTTGGTAGATTTTTACATTTACACCTAAAAAATTACAGATTTTGATACATTTAAAATATAATAACAATAATAGATTTGTTTCCAACAGGGCCACACAGGCCTTCTACAGGAAAAAAAAAGTAGGCACAATAATAAAATTCAGGGATTTCCAAATGTAAAAATGTGAAACCAGAAAATTTCTAAAAGCAGTTGTCCAACTTTTCAATTGGAAAGGTCCAAATCTTTGACATTTTTAATCGCACATGTCCATACACTTCAAATATTTCACTAAAACCGTCGAAATCTATCAAAAGAGTTCAAGAATCCTTCCAAAGTAGCTGAAGTTGAATAAGTAGAATATGTAAGTAGGAAAAACATAAAAAAATGAGTGTTTCGGTAGAATTGTTGACTAATAAACATTTACAATTAGAATTTACAATTTAGTATAGACTTTGTACTAATACCAACAAAATATGACAAATTTGTGTGAAATTTTTGTTTAAAAGCAATTTCGAGAATCATTTCATTTGGGGGTTTCTTACGAAAAGCGTCCCAAGTAATCTATTACTTACGCAACAATTTAAAAAAAAAATGCAAATGTAATGTTTCCAAAACTACTATAAATTGTGCGTAGTTTCCTATTTTTTTGTTTTTTAAATTGACTTCAAGGTCAAACTGCTGACAACCTGTTTTTTTTAAATATTTTTATTATTGTATCTGGTAAAGTTGAAATCTGCTTTGAATGTTCCAAATTATAAGTGTTAACATACTGTGAACAGTGTGTAAAAACTTAGTTACGCACTGTCGTAGAAAAAAATCTATTTTCATGAAGCACCAAACTGATTTTTACACATTCATTTGGGGGTTTCCTACGAAAAGCGTCCCAAGTAATCTATTACTTAAGCACCAATTTAAAATAATCAACGCAAATGAAATGTTTCTAAAATTACTATAAACTTGGCGAAGTTTCGTTGTTTATTTTTATTACTTTAAGGTCAAATTGTTGACTACCTGTTTTTTTTTTGTTTTTTAAATATTTTTATTGTTGTATCTGGTAAAGTTGCAATCTGCTTTCGTTCGAATTCGAATGTTCGAAATTATAAGTGTCAGTCGGCTGAAAATTATATTGTCCACATTTTTATTCAAGTCGAAATTTACTTTAATCTGATTACATTTCTTGATTATTGATTAAATTTATTTTTTACGTACACAAAATAATGTTTGTCTCAAAATAGAAATTAAATCTTGAAACTTTTGGGATTATTTATATTTACAATATAATTCATTTTAAGCTTAATAAAACATTATTTATAACTTTCACATATATGTACCTATTTACAATTATAGAATATATATTTTTTATATATATAGTAGTATTTATGTATAACAATAGTTTACTTGACATTTTTCTAAATTCAAAAGTACACCTTTTTTTATAGTTTGATTGCATAGTTTTATTGTCATAGTTTTCTGAATATTTTTAAGAATATTTTAAATAAAATTTCCAAAACAATTTTTATCGAGATTTTGTGTACGTATTAAAACATTAAGAAAAATTCTGATAATTTTCGTGGTAGAGTAGTCCAAATTGAGGATAAAAATCCCTGAAGGGCTAAATCCCTGAAGGGTCAAATCCCTGAAGGGTCAAATCCCTGAAGGGTTTGGCTGCATTAGCTCACTTTTTTTATAACTTCCTGAAGTTCGCATGTTTTTAGGCCAGTTTTCGGACGTTTTGCGATATTTTTTTCCATTTTGGCCCAATTTTCTGACGTTTTGTGACATTTTTTTTCCATTTTGGCCCAATTTTCGCAATGTAATTCAATCTTGCCAATCTTTATTTGGCTACCTAACCTAACCTAACCTGTTTTCATACTATTTTTACTTAGAAGTATTATAATTACAACTTTGGAAAATTGCCAAAAAAGGTAGAAACCTTTTCTGGCAATTTTCCAAAGTTGTAATATTTTTGTTAAGATTCTAGATGTACTCTCTAAATATTTTTATTGCATATTTTGAACATTTTCAAATTACATTAAACTATGTAGCAATTTCTGAAATTGCTTGCCAAAGCCTTCAGGGATTTGGACTACTCTACTACGAAAATTACCAGAATTTATGAAATATTATGTGTCTTCATTGCTTATTTCATTAAAATTGCAGATAGTGAAGTATATTTTATTGTAATTATATTTTGATATTATCATTAAGTTTTCTGCAACTTCAATAACATTTTCTGGTTTTTCACCTCCTGTTGTTTTAAAATGCTTCCATTAACTTTTTTGAGATGATAAGTTATTTAGATTCAAATTCAGAACTTTTTGACTCGATATTTAAATTGTGCAATCTAGAAATTTCCACAAAACTTTGTTGCAACTTCTGCAATTTGCTTCCAAATACTTTTCATATTTTTAATAATCATTTTTGTAAACACTTGTATGTACTGACATCAATAATTTAAAAAAAAAAATTCTTAACACTTTCACTTTCTCGATATATTGATTAGGTACATAATTTGGAAATTTTCAATTTCCTTAAACTTGAAAAAATTCTCATCTAAACACATCATATTCTACTGAAAATGCTGAAAATAGTGGCAGTAGCAAATATAGTCGTATATTTCACAATACTTTTATATTTTGATTAAAATTCTGAATTGACTTTCTCGATATATTTATTGCATATTTTTGAAAATGTTCAATCTCCATGAAACTTGAAAATTTCTCATCAAAAACATCATATTTTATTGAAATATAAATATAAATAAATATTATGTAGCTTTTTTGCTAATAAATATTCTTTATTATTATTTTTATTATTATAAAATGCTGAAAATAGCAACAGTAGCAAATATATTCGTATATTTCAAAATACTTTTTATATTTTGATTAAAATTCTGAATTCACTTTCTCGATATATTTATTGCATATTTTTGATATGTTCAATCTCCATAAAACTTGAAAATATCTCATCAAAAACATCATATTTTATTGAAAAATAAATATAAATGTAGCTTTTCTGGTAATAAATATTCTTTATTATTATATTATTATTATTATAAAATGCTGAAAATAGCAACAGTAGCAAATATATTCGTATATTTCAAAATACTTTTTATATTTTGTTTAAAATTCTGAATTCACTTTCTCGATAGATTGATTTCATATTTTGGTAATTTTCTATCCCCATAAAATTAGAACATTTCTCATCAAAAACATCATATTTTATTAGAAATGCTGAAAATAATAATAATAATAATAATAATAATAGTTTATTAATGCTTAGACACGTCAATATAGAAATTATAGAATAAATATGATATAAAAATAGGTAATACACAATAATATGAAAATATCAAAAAGTAACAGTAAAAAGTAATTGGTACAAAATATGATATAAAATATGGTGTGCTGTATGGTTGGCTACATATCAGACAGAAATTATTTCCAGTAAAAATACGCTTCTAAAAATACTAAATACTAAAATATTAAATAGCAGCTGTAGCAATTATATATTTGTATATTTCAAAATACTTTGTATATTTTGATTATAATTCTTGAATTCACTTTCTCGATATATTAATTACACATTTTGGAAATTTCTCATGAAAACCATTACATTTTATTGAAAATTGCTGGAAATAACAATCGAGGCAATTATATTCGAATATTTCAAAATATTTTTTATATTTTTATTAAAATTCCGAATTCACATTCTCAACATATTGATTGCATATTTTCGAAAGTTTCAATCATCAACTAAAACTATCATATTTTAGTAAAATTGCTGAAACGAGTAACAGTAAACAGTAAAGATTAACAGTAGCAAATATATTCGTATATATTGAAAATATTAACAAGTTTTCAATAGAATGTTGGGTTTCTATTGGTGGGTTTCCATTTTTCCACTTTTATGGGTTTCATAATTCGTGTATTATTATTATTTTTTTAAATTTACCTTCTCATACTTTCGATATTTTGATTGAAATTCCGGTTTTTGGAATTCTGATTCGGAAAACTTTTTGGCAATTTCTAAAATCTTTATTAAATTTGGTGTTGAAAATTATTTTGATATTACGAATACTTAAATTTCTACGATTTCTCTCCTTTTTTGGTTTCTTTACAAAAAATGGAGAAAAAGAATAGAAAGCACTGCACCTTTGTTTGCTGCAATTTGCACAATTTTTCTGCACATTTGTATTAAATTAGACTTGACCTAAGTGTTTTGCCCACTTAAAGTAGTTTATAACGTCCTTCAGAATATTTGGATTGTATGTTATAGGATCTCTAATTTTGCTTTCCAAATCTGCACGAATAGTTCAAAATTTTCACAATTGTTTACAGCTCACGATTTTTATTTAAGGATAAGTTACCACAGGCAGCTGACTTGACCTAAGTGTTTTGCCCATCTTAAAGTAGCTTATAACGTCCTCGAGTATATTTGGATTGTATGTTATAGCATCTCTAATTTTGTTTTCCAAATCTACACGAATAGTTCACAATTACAATTGTTTACAACTCAGGATTTTTATATAAGGGTTAGTTACTACAGGCAGCTGAGTTTCAAAATTTCCCAAAATTTGTATCTAAAGACTTCGAGGAAAACAGCAGTTTGAAACGAAAAGTTACCAAAATTAGGGAAAGTTGCAAGTAGTGAAGGGTTTTAAAATATTATTTGTCGTTTATCACTTCCTAAAATTTGTACCTTAAGACTTCGAGGAATAATCAGCTGTCTGAAACGAAAAGTTACCAAAATTTTCTCACTAAGTTTCAAGAAGTAAAAGGTTTAAAAATATTGTGGTTTATCACTTCCCAAAATTTGTACCTTAAGACTTCGAGGAATAATCAGCTGTTTAATCAAAGGAAATATTACAAAAATTTTCTCCGTAAGTTTCGAGAAGTAAAGGGTTTTAAAATATTATTTGTGGTTTATAACCTCCCAAAATTTGTACTTTTAGACTTTGAGGAATAATCAGCTGTTTGAAACGAAAAGTTACCAAAATTTTAGTTTCGAGAAGTAAATAGTTTTAAAATATGATTTGTGGTTTATCACTTTCCAAAATTTGTACCTTAAAACTTCGAGGAATAATCAGCTGCTTCAAGCAAAAATCTACCAAAATGTTGTCCTTAAGTTTCGAGAAGTAATGGGTTTTAAAATATTATTTGTGGTTTATCACTCTTTAAAGCGAAAAGTTACCAAAATGTTGTCCTTTCCTTAAGTTTCGAGAAGTAAAGGGTTTTAAAAAAAGATTTGTGGTTTATCATTTCCCAAAATTCGTACCTCAAGACTTCGAGGAATAATCAGCTGTTTGAAACGAAAAGTTATCAATATTTTCTCCTTAAGTTTCGAGAAGTAAAGGGTTTTAAAATATTATTTCTGGTCTATCACTTCCCAAAATTTGTATCTTAAGACTTCGAGGAATAATCTGCTGTTTGAAACGAAAAGTTACCAAAATTTTCTCCTTATGTTTCGAGAAGTATTCACATATTTGGGCAAATAGTTGGTTTAGAAAAGGTATCAAAATATGACACTTCACCAAACCTGATCACACCACACGGTCCTAAAATAAATTCTGTGCAAACAATTGCCAATTGTGATCCTTATTGGCGCATTCTGAACAATATCGAGTAATTACCAAGTGCTGGTCGTTTGTTCAACTCTTCTCTCATTATCGTGTCCCGATATGATTTCCTTACTATGCGCTTATCGCGTTTTTGTCGGTGTCTCTCGCTGATTACCAGCGGAGAGGAGAAAAACGAAAAACAGACAACACGTAGATCGAAGAGGCGAGGATTGTGTGTGGACGAGGACAAAGGCTGCCCCTCTGCACTCTGTCTCATCTGAATAAACAAGTCATTGTCGGCCTTTATCTCAAAATACAAATAGGAGTTTATCGCCGGGTTATTGTTTGTGTCCGTATGGGCAATTAAAGTCGGCGTGCGTTTAATTGGATTTTCCGAAACTGCCAGGAGGCCTGTGCCTCAGCAGGAGGCCCTGTGGTCATCCTTCCCGGAAAAGGGACGGCAGAGGGTTAGCGAAAAAGGTTTACCTTTTGAGAGAAGGTCCTACGGTTTTGGCACGGCAGGGATTACCCAGTATTTCATTGAATTTGCACTAACTAGCTTATTTTGGGCAGTTCCTAGAAGTTATTGTGCAAGAGAGATTTTTAATTTGGTAGTTGAAGCGCTGATAATTTCCATAGCCACAGCTGTCCAATTTTTAATGTCAAATAAATTCATATCTGTTGTATTCAAAAGTTGAGTATCAATGCACGAGGAATCATGTGAATACATATAATGTTACCGTTACAATTACAAAATCAATAAATAAACTACACGCGATTCACTTTATTCCCGAAGGAAAGTTGATGTTGAGGTAGTCCCATATGTGAAGGTTTTCAGATGTAAGTTAAAACTATTTAATTACTAATAAATAAATTTAAAGAAGCCAACGCAATTGCTATGATAAACGCAAAGAAAGTCGAGATTTGAACTCAGGAATTATCTTCTGCATTGGTTCTGCTTCGAGAAATTAGGCAAAATTGTATTTTGCACAAAAATACCAATATTATATTAATCTTAGTTATAGTTTCACCCATTTTGGATACCAGTTATTATGATATTATTTATTGTTTTCTTGTTACTCCAATAAAGAAGGAAGAAAACAATAAAAACATATTATTGCAATTGTTACAGATTACTGTTATATCTTTACTCGATACTAGATAAAATACCAATATTATTTTAATCTTTGTTATAGTTTCATCCATTTTGGATACCAGTTATTATTATATTTTTCATGGTTTTCTTTTTACTCCAATAAAAAAGGAAGAAAGCAATAAAAAAATATGATTTTAATTGTTACACATTACTGTTATATCTTTACTAGATAAAATACCAATATTATTTTAATATTTGATATAGTTTCATCCATTTTGGATACCAGTTATTACTACATTTTTTCTTGTTTTCTTTTTACTCCAATAAAGAAGGAAGAAACCAATAAAAAATATTATTTTAATTGTTACACATTACTGTTATACCTCTACTAGATTATATCTGCTCCATTATATTTTACTAACTGTCCATTCTGATTATATTAATTACATACACGCATGGTGGTATGCGGGATAGGAATTTTCGTTCCCGAATTGCTTCTGCGCCGTTTTATTCACGTCTTTTTCTCCTATTCATCCGCTTCTTGCTGTCTTGCATCTGCCTACTCATCGCTTTTAATTATCATACGCTGCGCGTTAATTAATTTTTTGTTGCGCCCATCGAGATTCATCAGCTTAAATTAAGAATGCGGGTTCATGTAGGGATGGGCCCAAAAAGTGTTGAAATCTGATATGAATTTCTTCAAAGAGAAAATTAATGTCCGAGGCGTCAACCGAGGACAGTAAGGCGAAGAGGGCACTTCATATGCGTACCACACATACTGTTTTTGTCTCCCATGGCAGTCTCCCATGGCACCTCAAATTTGCTTTTATTGTACAAAAGTACATTAAATTTCATGCAATGTAAAGTATTGTGATCGTTGGTTAGGTTAGGTTAGGTAAGTTAGAGGATGATTATAGTGTTTAATCTAAATTTAATGCAATGTAAAGCATTGTAACTATATTTTTTTGCAATGACAACAGCTGTAAACTAAAGTTTCATTTATTATTAATCATCTGTATGTCAATCATTTTTAAAAACAATTGCAAATCGAGTATTGATCATTGTTCATGAAAAATTGACGGTAGGTGGGTGGGCACAAGTATAATGATTCACTATTTTAATACGGCAGCAGTATAAATCATCATTTTCATTTATTAATAACCATCTGTATTTTAATGATTTTTGAAAATAAGTGCAGGTCAATTATTGATCATTATTCTTGTTAAAGTTGAGGATGAGTGCGTGGTCACAAGTACACTCATCTGGTAGCAATATAAATCATCATTTTCGTTTATTATTAATCATCTGTATCTCAGTCATTTTTAAAAACAATTGCGAATCAAGTATTGATAATTGTTCATGACAAAATTGAGGGTGGGTTCACAAGTATAATAATTCACTATTTTAATACGGCAGCAGTATAAATCATCATTTTCATTTATTAATAACTATCTGTATTTTAATGATTTTTGAAAACAAGTGCAGATCAATTATTGATCATTATTCTTGTTAAAGTTGACGGTGAGTGGGTGGGCACAAGTACAATAATCCACTATTTTTATCTATAAATCATCATTGTCGTTTATTATTAATCATCTGCAGGTTAATTATTTAAAAAAAAATGCAAATTGAGTATTGATCATTATTCGTGTAAACTTTGAGGGTACAGTTATAATCATCCCCTGATATCCGGCAGCAATAGAAATCATCACTTTATTGTCACAAAAACGTGAAATCATCGGATAATTAAACTAATAATTTATTAGAATCAACAGTAAATTCAGTTTTAATCATCATACTAGAATGTGTTGATTTAGGCATGTTGTCTATTATTGATCATTATTCTTGTTAAACTGGAGGGTGTGTGAGTGGTTAAAAGTACAATCATCCACTATTTTCATCAATAAATCATCATTTTCGTTTATTATTAATCATCTGCCGCTTAATTATTTTTAAAAACAATTGCAAATCGAGGACTGATCATTTATCGTGTAAAATATGATGGCTGGTGGGAGGGCACAGGGGCACAGGTATTATCATCCCCTGATATCCGGAAGCAATAGAAGTCATCACCTTAGTGTCACAAAAACGTGAAATCATTGAATGATTAAACTAATCATTAATTCAGTCTTAATCATCATACTTTATACTCGAATGAGTTGAGTGTACATGCATGAATCAACCGTAAATTCAGTTTAAATCATCATACTAGAATGCGTTGATTATAGGCATGTGACCATAAGCATAATCATCCCTTAAATTCAAGGTATCATCTTTAATTGTACATTTATTTAGAATAAAAACTTGAATCATCCAGTTGGATCATGATTTCGTATCATGAATATGATGATTCCATTGCTGTGGGATCAAGTTAGAGGATGGTCAGGTTAGGTCAGGTTAGATAAGTAGGAGGATGATTATAGTATAATCATCCCTTAAATTCAAGTTATAATCTTTAATTGAACATTTATTTAAAACAAAAATTTGAATCATCGAGTTTGATCATGATTTCGTATCATGAATATGACGATTACCATTGCTGTGGGATCAAGTTAGAGAATGGTTAGGTTAGGTTAGGTAAGTTTTGAGGATGACCCATCCACCCTTCAATCTAAATTTCATGCAAAGTAAAGCATAGGAACTACAATTTCCTGCAATGACAACAGCTGTAAAGTGAAGTTTCATTTATTATTAATCATCTGTATCTCAATCATTTTTAAAAACAATTGCAAATCAAGTATTGATTAGTTTTCATGAAAAAAAAAATTGGGTGGGTGGATGGATACAAGTATAATAATTCACTGTTTTAATACGCAGTATAAATCATCAATTTCATTTATTTAATAACATCTGTATTTTACTGATTTTTGAAAACAAGTGCAGATCAATGAATAAGTATAATCATCCCTTAAATTCAAGGCATCATCTTTAATTGTACAATTATTTCGAACAAAAATTTGAATCATCCAGTTTGATCATAGTTTCGTATGATCCAGATTCGGATCAAGTTAGAGGATGGTTACATTAGATTAGGTTAGGTAAGTTAGAGGATGATTATAGTTATGATTATTACAGGTATAATCATCCCCTGATATCCGGCAGCACAAGTATAATGATTCACAATTTCAATACGGCAGCAGTATTAATCATCAATTTCATTTATTAATAAGCTTCTGTATTTTAATGTTTTTTAACAAGTGCAGATCAATGTTTGATCATTATTCATGTTAAAGTTGAGGGTGGATGGGTGGGCACAAGTACAATCATCTGGTTGCAATATAAATCATCATTTTTGTTTATTGTTAATCATCTGTATGTCAATCATATTTAAAACCAATTGCAAATCGAGTATTGATCATTATCAGTGTAAAATTTGAGAGCGTGTGGGTGGATACAGGTGTAATCATCCCCTGATATCCGGCAGCAATAGAAATCATCACCTTATTGTCACAAAAACGTGAAATCATTGAATGATTAAACTAATCATTTATTTACCAGGATCAACGTTAATTCAGTCTTAATCATCATACTTTAACTCGCATGAGTCTAGTGTACATGCATGAATCAACTGTAAATTCAGTTTAAATCATCATACTAGAATGCATTGATTATAGCCATGTGGCCATAAGTATAATCATCCCTTAAACTCAAGGTATCATTTTTAATTTAACATTTATTTAGAACAAAAGTTTGAATCATCGAGTTTGATCATGATTTCGTATCATGAATACGATGATTACTATTGCTGTGGGATCAAGTTAGAGGTTGGTTAGGTTAGGTTAGGTTAGGTAAGTTAGAGGATAATTACAGTGTTCAATCTAAATTTCATGCAATGTAAAGCATTGGAACTACAATTTCCTGTAATAGACTAATGATTTATTTATTAGGATCAACTGTAAATTCAATTTTAATCACCATACTAGAATGCGTTGATTATAGGCATGTGGCCTAAGTATAATCATCACCATAATACAAATATTAATTATTTTTGCAATAATCGATAATTATTTATTATTACCAAAGTCTGCATTTGATATTTTCAACAAAATAAACATAAAACACTTAAAAACATCCCCCTTCTAAAGTTTACAATTTTTGAGTTGTTTGTATTAATGCCAGATTAGTATCAGTTTTAAATATATTTTCAGCAAAATAAAACTTAAAACACTCCTTTTCTAAAGTTGACAATTTTTGAGTTGTATCGTTATCAACGCCAAATGATCAACGCAGGTCTATGTTCTATGAAAAAAAAGCCGGTGGCAACTTTTCAAATTGATACCCTGTATAATAAATAGTGAAAAATAAATGTTGATTTAGTAGGTTCACGAGAATACGAGTTCTGATCTCAAAGGTTTATTGAGGTCAAGGGTTCTCCACTGTCAATTCGGAACGAATAACTCAATTGGGGGAGGAGTTTTAAGACTTCGTCGAGCAGCGTAACGTTCTGTGCCGGTGGTTACTTCTAACAGGCCTTAGTATGTGCCGAATTTTTGAATTTATACTATTTATATACTACATTCCATCACCTCGGCCGTATTTTCGCTGATTTTTCTGTATTTCATCTCTCTCTACACATATGTACCACCCAAGTTTACCACGCCGGTGGCGAACTTAGCCTGACCTGAGTTCTGACCTGAAACAAAGGTTTATTGAGGTCAAGGGTTCTCCACTGTCAATTCGGAAACGAATAACTCAATTGGGGGAGGAGTTTTAAGACTTCGTCGAGCAGAGTAACGTTCTGCGCCGGTGGTTACTTTAAACTGGCCTTAGTATGTGCCGAATTTCCAAATTTATACTATCTCTCCTTCCACATTCTGTTCTCTACTGTTAATTTGGAAATGAATAACTCAATTGGGGGAGGAGTTTTAAGACTTCGTCGAGCAGAGTAACGTTCTGTGCCGGTGGTTACTTCTAACTGGCCTTAGTATGTGCCGAATTTCCGAATTTATAGTATTTCTGCTTCCACATTCTATCACCCCGGCCCTATTTTCGCTTATTTTTCTGTATTTCATCTCTCTCTACACATATGTACTACCCAAGTTTACCACGCCGGTGGCGAACTTAGCCGGACCTGAGTTCTGACCTGAAACAAAGGTTTATTGAGGTCAGGGTTCTCTACTGTCAATTCAGAAACGAATAAATCAATTGGGGGAGGAGTTTTAAGACTTCGTCGAGCAGAGTAACGTTCTGCGCCGGTGGTTACTTCAAACTGGCCTTAGTATGTGCCGAATTTCCGAATTTATAGTATTTCTCTTTCCAGATTCTATTACCCCGGCCCTATTTTCGCTTATTTTTCTGTATTTCATCTCTCTCTACACATATGTACCACCCAAGTTTACCACGTCGGTGGCGAACTTAGCCTCCAAGTTTACCAGGCCGGTGGCGAATTTAGCGTCCCTAAGGTATATAGATTAAAATTCAAGTTGACGTTAGTTATGCTTTCGTATTAATATATGTCAGCTCTCTCTCTCTCTCTCTATTATGCATGTCCGAAAATATGGGTGGGCCCATGCCTTTTCGTGCGCTTATAAAAGTTTTTTACATTTTCGTTTTTGTATTATACGTTTTAATTATAGAACAATTATATTTGAATTCATCTTTAAAGAAGCTCTGTTGAAGCTGATCAGCATATCGAAAATAGCTGATAACAATGAAGGCGAGGACCAAATTAAGCCGCACGTTTTGCAATTTCAACAATTTAATTTTGTCGGCTGCAGTTTTTCGCTGAACACCACGTTTTCTCGCCGCGGTGCATAATAACGTCACGCGACACCAAAACACGGAGAGAAAAGCGCTCGCCGCACAGATTTCGAGTGCCTATTTTTATCCCCGATATCGCGCGAGACTCCGCAGCACTTCTGCCGTTCGTCGCAGTAAGCACAAAGAGGACGATAAGGGGTTCGTGGAAACAATTGCGCCTTTCATAATTTTTACACGCTCTGTGCCACACTACGTCCCCCCCTCCCTCCCCCCATGTGTGAGAGAGTGTAATTAGTGGCGACGTTTAATGAGAGCGGAGTGCGTCCCTCGCAACGCTCAAGGACTCCCGAAGAGTGGTCTCTTCGGAGAGCCGGAGGAAGTGAGTCATGCTCGAGGAGCGAAGTCTGCTGGTTACGGTCTTAAATGGAGCGGAAAATTTTTCCGCGTCCCGACACGTTTTTTAAGTGTGTAATGTCAAACACAGCAAGACAAATACAATCAAAAAAGAAATAATTTAAACAACGCAGAATACTAATTGGTGATTGCACTAAATGCCTAGGCAGTAAAAGTAACACTTTTAATGACATTGTAGTTGTAGTTTACCAAAATTGAAGGTTCTCAAACTAACAAATCATATAACAATATGCAGCTGTAAAAGATATTAAAATATTCTGAAATTGCTATGAACTAATAAGCTTAGCTCAAAACTTTCCTAAATGTAACCCAGCTCTTGCTTTTGCAGAAAACGACGTATTTTTTGACTAAAAAGTAAAAGAGTAAGCTGTAAAAGATGTGGTAAAATATTCTGAAATTGCTATGAACTAGTAAGCTTAGCTCAAAACTTTCCAAAACGTAGCCCAGCTCTTGCATTTACACAAATCGACGTCTTTCTAACTAAAAAGTCCGCCACCATTGCTCCGCGGTACTCTAAGAATTCCCGTCTCCGAGTGGAGCGTTTCGCTTGAAAAGCAATGCGAAAACCTCCCTTAGAAATATAAGAGACACACACACACACAATATTGTCGCTTGTTCGTTTTGTATGTACAATCCTGGGCGTACATTTTCCTCCAGCGGGGATTCCGCTATGCCCGACGTTCGCTCCCCAGTTTGTTTATCGTGGGGGTATCGATTCCTCCGCGCCACGTCACTCCTGAGTCACGTCATCCCCCGAAAGGGCTGCCAACCCCCTAGCAACGGGACGCTTTCGGGGGCCCAGAGTTCTTAATTCCGATGCAAATTAATGCGACCCCGGGTCGAGGATCCCGTGGGTCGAGGGGTCGCGGGTCCGCAATGGCGGACAGGAAACGGAAGGGCCGAGGGAGGGGTGCCGGCAATTGGGCTTTAACGGGGGCGCGTGTGTGCGGAATCGGAAGGTGGCTGGAGATAAGTGATGGCGCCGGGGATTAGGAGTTGGACGTAAATGGCGTTTGATTCTGGTTAACGTGGGAATTCCGTCCGGAAGACAACTGGCTTGTGGGGTTCAGCATCCGGGATTGGAAAAGTTTCGTTGCATCGCAAGATTACACGTTTGCCCCTGAAATTCCCAATCAGGCTTTGTGATGTTCCTAGGAACCAGTGCAGATCTATTAACGAATGACCAAGAATATAAAAGAAAAGTTCAGAAAAGTAGGGAATCGCAACAACACATACACCTTACTAACCTACTCTAAAGTCAATTTCCATACTAATAACAAAACCTATCTAGAGATACTGCGATTTCGCTAGAGTAGTTGATTGAAGTTAATAAAGGTAGAAGAACGTGGGTCACCGTCGCCACAAAATGCGCGGGTCGGCTTAACTGCGTCTCATACCTTGTCCAGACAATATTCTCATCAAGACAGTAGAATATTGTAAAATATCATTCCTTTCTTACTTCAAAAACATTTGGATGCAAATATTATTAATCGAGCTGTTTTCTAAAAACCTAACTTGTAACGAGCACATATAATGGGTATATCAATCTCTTAATACAAATAGTTCAATGCTATTCTGGGTAAACGTAATCTCGTCAATTAAATTGTCCAATATTCAGGCAATCTCCAAACAGAACCAATCGTATGAATGAATGCACAGTAGTTATACTGGGACAGTTCCAACGCAGGTCAGGTTAGTTTTCGATTAATTTAATCCGCGGTGTAATCGAACTTTTGATTGGCGTAAGTAGAGCAATTTGGGGGTAATTAGAGCATTAAAGCGTCGGATTAAATTAATCGAAAACTAACCTGACCTGCGCTGGAACTGTCCTAGTATAACTACTATGCACGCATGTATAGATGTGTGTAGAAATAGAATTGTACCTGGTAATACTAAACTGGAATCTGTTTTATTTAAATAATGTTACCTCGTAATTACCTCATTACCTCATTTATTTCAATCGTTCCTATCCACAAGGTGGCGTTAAAATACATTGGTTGACACAACTGCTGATGAATTTCTATGCAGTGATGACATGTATTCCGTAGCTAATTTATTTCACTTTGTAATTCCAATATTGATTATTAACGATAACCAATTTAAATAAAGTCAATCAGATAAGGTCAAAAATTCTAAATAAAGATACAATAATTATTAAATAAAATATTTGCAAAATTTGAATAAAGTAAATTAAATAAATAACGTCTAATTTGCATGATAAAACTGTATTTTATTTACCTGTCGCTTGCATAAAAGATAATTAAAGAAATCACGTCTAATTTGAATGATAAACCTGTATTTTATTTACCTGTCACTAGAATAAACTTTCAAAATGAATAAATCTCACTGAATCCATATAAGTGTGTTCTACTAACTTACAAAAATTACTAACAGACACATTACCCATTAAACGAATCTAATTAAGTTGTCACGACAATGATTTTAAAAGTACCACCACTAAAATACGAACCAAATAAATATTACAAATTATGAGAATTTGTATAATTTGTAATATATATATATATATATATTTGTTTGAATTTGTATAATACCTAGGTGCAAACCGTTACGAAGGTGCATGTTTTTTTGGGGGGGGGGGGGGGGGGGGGGGGAGCGTATTCCGAAGGCCCCCACACGTATTATCCCTAAATAAAGAGCTACGTAACGAAAGGGATTTCTTCCACATACACATGGCTACTTAGCGACAATACCCGAATGTGTGCGATCCTCTAAACTTTTTATTTGTACAAAAATACTGTAAACCATAGCAGATGTTTGCCAAGGAGAAGGTTTGAAATCTTTAAATTTTAGTTACAGTCTTATTTTCTTTTGTGCCTTCTCTAATTTCAATTTGCGAAGTATGCATGGGTACTTAGCGACAATACCCGAAAGTGTGCAATCCTCTCAACTTTTTGTTTGTGCAAAAAACTGTACACCATAGCAGATTGGTTTGCGAAGGAGAAGATTTGAAATCTTTAGATTTTTGTTACCATCTTATTTTCTTTTGTGCCTTCTCTAATTTCAATTTGGGAAGTATACATGGGTACTTAGCGACAATACCCGAAAGTGTGCGATCCTCTCAACTTTTTATTTGTACAAAAATACTGTAAACCATAGCAGATATGTTTGCCAAGAAGATTTGAAATCTTTAAATTTTAGTTACCATCTTATTTTCCTTTGTGCCTTCTCAAATTTCAATTTGGGAAGTATACATGGATACTTAGCGACAATACCCGAAAGTGTGCGAACCTCTCAACTTTTTGTTTGTGCAAAAAATTGTACACCACAGCAGATTTGTTTGCGAAGGAGAAGATTTGAAATCTTTAGATTTTTGTTACCATTGTATTTTCGTTTGTGTCTTCTCTAATTTCAATTTGGGAAGTATACATGGGGTACTTAGCGACAATATCCGAGAGTGTGCGATCCTCTCAACTTTTTGTTTGTGCAAAAAACTGTACACCATAGCAGATTTGTTTGCGAAGGAGAAGATTTGAAAACTTTAAATTTTTGTTACTATCTTATTTTCTTTTGTGTCTACTCTAATTTCAATTTGGGAAGTATACATGGGTACTTAGCGACAATACCCGAAAGTGTGCGATCCTCTCAACTTATTATTTGTACAAAAATACAAAAATAAACCATGGCAGATATGTTAGCCAAGGAGAAGATTTGAAATCTTTAGATTTTTGTTACCATCTTATTATCTTTTGTGCCTTCTCTAATTTCAATTTGCGAAGTATACATGGGTACTTAGCGACAATATCCGAGAGTGTGCGATCCTCTCAACTTTTTGTTTGTGCAAATAACTGTAACCCACAGCAATTGGTTTGCAAAGGAAAAGATTTGAAATCTTTAGATTTTTGTTACCATTGTATTTTCTTTTATGTCTTCTCTAATTTCAATTTGGGAAGTATACATGGGTACTTAGCGACAGTTCCCGAAAGTGTGCGATCCTATCAACTTTTTGTTTGTGCAAAAAACTGTACACCATAGCAGATTGGTTTGCGAAGGAGAAGATTTGAAATCTTTAGATTTTTGTTACCATCGTATTTTCTTTTGTGTCTTCTCTAATTTCAATTTGGGAAGTATACATGGGTACTTAGCGACAATACCCGAAAGTGTGCGATCCTCTCAACTTTTTATTTGTACAAAAATACAAAAATAAACCATGGCAGATATGTTTGCCAAGGAAAAGATTTGAAATCTTTAGATTTTTGTTACCATCTTATTTTCTTTTGTGTCTTCTCTAATTTCAATATGGGAAGTATACATGGGTACTTAGCGACAATACCCGAAAGTGTGCGAACCTCTCAACTTTTTGTTTGTGCAAAAAAAGCTGTAACCCATAGCAGATTGGTTTGCGAAGGAGAAGATTTGAAATCTTTAGATTTTTGTTACCATCTTATTTTCTTTTGTATCCTCTCTAATTTCAATTTGGGAAGTCTTTTGGGCCTAAATCAAGTATCGCGTGAAATTCCAATATCTCAACTATCACTTTCCAGTCGTTTAAATCACGGCCCTGTCAGATCGCCGTTTCGATAAAACGTTCAATCTGCGGCGATAATAACAGATATTTTCCGTAACCTTTAATCACATCTCCAGTTAGATCGTAAATTAGACTCGCCGCGTCGCTCAGGCGTGACTTTTCGCCGCCGCTCACAGGTTTTTCCTGTTCGCCGTCCAAACCAAGGTTGGACAGGTCCAGCAGTGAGACCAAAGTTCGGTGTTTGGCGCAAATGAAACGCGACACTGTTGAGAACGCTTCCGCGTCTCGAATTCAAACCTCGGTTTTGTGCAATATATCACGAGAACCACGCAAACTTTCCCACAACCGACGTGATGCAATCGCTAAATATTTTTGTAGCATGGGAGTGCGTGTGCGTATGTTTATGTGTACTTTGCCATGGGTTCTCCGTTTGTGCGGAGCCATGGGAAAAATGCGCGAGGAGGATGGTTGTTTGGCATAGGAAACGCGTTAGTCAGCATCCTTGTTTTGGAGGATTGTTGGCCCTTTAGGGCAAAAAATCCAAAAATTTATTAATCACTGTTCTAAATACATTTGTAACCGTCCATGGGAAAAAGGAGCTTAAACTTACATGGGCAACATTTTTAGGAACAATGTATAGAGGGAAAGGATAAACATAACGATCTAATTACATTTGTAACCGTCCATGAGAATCTTAAGGGAGCTTAACTTACATGGTAAAAATTTTTAGAGAGCGATTTATATAGAGAAAGGTCAAAGCTATCGATCTGATGCATCTGATGCATAGATCTGAAGGTCAAACATATCGATCTAAATACATTTGTAACCGTTCATGAGAAAAGGGAGCTTAACTTACATGGGAAAAATTTTTAGAGAGCGACTTATATAGAGAAAGGTCAAAGCTATCGATCTGATGCATCTGATGCATAGATCTGAAGGTCAAACATATCGATCTAAATACATTTGTAACCGTTCATGAGAAAAGGGAGCTTAACATACATGGGCAACATTTTTAGAGAGCGACTTATAAATATGATAGTGATTTATTAAAATAATGACAGATCTTATTAAATTCTAACCCAAATCAGTCATTTATCATTAGATTCTAACCTGTATCTGTTAGTTTTGCGAAAACATGTCAATTTGACTTATTTTTCATAATAATGTGATAGTAATTTATGAAAATAATGACAGACCTTATTAAATTCTATCTTGATATATATGTGAGAGCAATATTTTGAGGTGATGTGTCAAAATAATTACGTTTCTCATTACTTTTTGTCCTAAATCGAGTGGGCTTTTAGAAAATAAGTGAACTTTATACATTTTTTACAATTATTGAAAGGTAATTTATCAAAATAATGACAGATTTTATTAAGTTCTAACACAAATCCACGTTTTTTTTAATATTTCAATTTCGTATATGGTTGATAACAGTAATTTATCAAAATAATGACAAATTTGACTACATTCTGATCCAAATCCATCAGTTTTTCGAAAACATATAATTTTGAAATATTTTTGACGAAATATGATAGTGATTTATTAAAATATTGACAGATCTTATTAAATTCTAACCCAAATCGATTATTTATCATTAGATTCTAACCTGCATCTGTTAGTTTTGCGAAAACATGTCAATTAGACTTATTTTTCATAATAATGTGATAGTAATTTATGAAAATAATGACAGACCTTACAAAATTCTATCTTGATATATATGTGAGAGCAATATTTTGAGGTAATGTGGTAAAATAATTACGTTTCTCATTACTTTTTGTCCTAAATCGAGTGGGCTTTCAGAAAATAAGTAAACTTTATACATTTTTTTACAATTATCGAAAGGTAATTTATCAAAATAATGACAGATTTTAATAAGTTCTAACACAAATCCACATTTTTTTAAATTTCAATTTGGTATATGGTTGATAACAGTATGACAGTAATTTATCAAAATAATGACAAACTGATTGATTTGGATCAGAACGTAGTCAGTTCTGATCCAAATCAATCAGTTCTTCGAAACTGATCAAAATTTGCACAAATATCTGATGGACACTTTTCAATAAACGCTCACTACTTTTAGACATTCATATTTTTGTTAATATTTTCGAGGAATTAAAAGAAAAGAAACAAAAAAAAAAGTTTTTGTGAAATATATAATATACATAACATAAACATAACATATACAATACATATGAAAAATTTATGCAAATTCCACATATAAGAATCAGAATTGACAATATTCTCAAAAACTTTTACACGATATTGAATAATCTTTGTGTATATTTCTTATGATAATCTCCAAGTCATAAGAAATGTACACAAAGATTATTAAATATCGTGATAAAATCATAGGCTTTGAAAATGTTACCAATTCTAATTCAAAAATGTGGAATTTTCACTTTTCTTGTCAATTTGATACATATATCTTTGACATTATGATGGTAAATTATCAAAATAATGATAATCTTATTAAATGCTAATCCAAATTCATCAGTTTTTCGAAAATATATTAACATGAGATATATTTGAAAGGAACACGACGTAATGTGTCAAAATAATGACATTTCTCATTACTTTATAACCTAAATCAGCCTGTTTTTCGAAAATGTGTCAAGTTGATATGTATTTGAAAGCAATGTTGAGGTAATGTGTCAAAATAAAGACATTCTTATTGTTCTCTATCCCAAATCTGTCAAGTTTTTTGAAAAATGTCAAGATGATGTGTTTTTGAAAGCAATTTGAGGTAATGTGTCAAAATAAAGATGATTCTCATTGTTTTCTATGACATATTTGACTATGGATTAGAATTTAGTCAAATCTGTCATAGAAAACAATGAGAATTATCTTTATTTTGACACATTACCTCAAATTGCTTTCAAATACACATCATCTTGACATATTTTCAAAAAACTAGACAAGATTGGGATAGAGAACAATAAGAATCATCAGTTTTTCGAAAATATATTAACACGAGATATAATTGCGTGCAACATGGCGTAATGTATAAAAAAAAGTCGTTTATTGTTACTTTCTAATCTAAATCAGCCAGTTTCTAAAAAATATGTCAAGTTGATGTGTATTTGGAAGCAATTTGAGAAAATGTGCCAAAATAAAGATAATTATCATTGTTTTTTATCCCAAATCTGTAAGTTTTTAGAAAATTTAACAATTTGGTACTTATATGACAGCAATATTTGAGCTAATGCGTCAAAATAACGACGTTTCTCATTATTTTCTAACCCAAATCGGTCAATTTTTCGAAAACATGTCAATTTGGCATTTTTTTGATAATAATTGACACGTAATTTATCAAAAAAATACAGGTTTTATAACGTTCTAACCCAAATACATCAGTTTTTCGAAAATATGTCAAGTTGATATGTGTTTGAAACCAATTTGAGGCAATATGTCAAAATACAGATGATTATTGTTTCCTATCCCAAATCTGTAAGTTTTTCGAAAATTTAACAACTTGGTACTTATATGACAGCAATATTTGAGCTAATGCGTCAAAATGGCGACGTTTCTAATTATTTTCTAACCCAAATCGGCCATTCTTTCGAAAACATGTCAATTTGGTTTTTTTTTTTTGATAATAATTGACAAGTAATTTATCAAAAAATACAGGTCTTATAACTTTCTAATCCAAATGGATCAGTTTTTCGAAAATATGTCAAGTTGATATGTGTTTGAAACCTATTTGAGGCAATGTGTCAAAATCAAGATGATTATTATTGTTTTTTTATCAAAAATCTGTAAGTTTTTCGAAAATTTAACAACTTGGTACTTATATGACAGCAATATTTGACTTAATGCGTCAAAATAACGACGTTTCTCATTATTTTCTAACCCAAATCGGTCAACTTTTTGAAAATATGTCAATTTGGCTTTTTTTTCATAATAATTGACAAGTAATTTATCAAAAAAATACAGATCTTTCGTTTCTCATTATTTTCTAACGTAAATCGGTCAACTTTTCGAAAATATAGTCAATGTGGCACATTTCTGACAATAAATGACAGGTAATTTATCAGAAATAAGACAGCTCTTATTACGTTCTAATCGTAATCTATCAGTTTTCCGAAAATATGTAAATTTTACAGAAGAATATGACATGTAATTTATAAAATAATTACTTACTACATTGATCCATCACTTCGCATGGATGGATCATTGATCATTGATGGATCGTTGATCCATCAGTTTAAAAAAAGTCAAGTTAGCATATGTTGGTGTTCTATAATTCTACAAACTTAAGTTAGACTTCAAAATTTATAAAGCACTATTCTGATAGGTATTTATGTTACTAGTACACAATGCTTAACTTTACAGGACTATGTTCATGTCTATGTGGTCAGGAGATCGTACGGGTTGAATGATTGTTGGACGGCCAGTTGCCCTAGGCAACTTGTAACCATGGCAACTTTGGGGATTGAGTCGGGAAAAGACTCGTTTTAGGGATTTAAATGGGTCCGTAAAATAGCGTTTTTTTTTGGGAGCATGTGTTTGGGAGTTAGTAAGGGATTGCTAGGGATCTAGGGATTTCGTAAAATTCCATTTGGTAACCCTGCTGTCGCATTTAATTTATATTACTTTAGTTGATGAAACAGTTATGTTATATGTTAATATATGATATATATATATATATATATATGTTAATTTTAATATCGCTATAGGCGACGTGCTAACTAATGAATCGAGGTTGCAAGTCTGTGCCTTAACTCGTAATTTATTGTGCTCCGTGACTTGTATAATATTAAAATATTAAATTATCTATTATTGCACGAGGAACATGCTAGTTTATCATTAATAATATAACTGATTCACGATTTATAAATGATTGAGCAATCTCTATCTTCGCTTTTGAGCAAATTACGTACAAGCCCAGATTGTTACTTATTACCGAGCATAGGTCAGTCGAACGGCAATTAAGCCGACAAATACCAATGTCATCGGTCGCAGGCCTATCCATTAGACAAAACAGCCTTCTGCATTGTGCTCGAAAAAAATAATCGCACTTTTACCAATGCACCTGCGTTCTTGCGATTGTTCGGCTTCCAGCCTTCGCTCTCGTCGAAATTAGAACTCGAGAGCGGCGAAGCCTTTCGCAATTCGCCGAACTAGGCTTCCTCTTCGCTTCCTCTCCTTTCCACCCCACGTTTTAATGGTTCCCCGGAAAATTGCACGTTGCGAGGGCTTCGCCCCCGTCACTTCCACTTTTGGTATCGATCGGGGCCCTAACCGCTCCAAGAACGCATCTTCCGCGAACCCCAACAGGTAACGAGTCAACTTGCAGAAGTTCAGAGATGAGGAAGAGAGGAAGTCCACCCTCATTGCTTACAGATAACTATTGTGAGTGAAGCGAATTGCAGAAATCATTACTGTGACTGTAAACAGGTCTTCAGGTAGACTACCAAGTATACCTGCAGGCAGGCGTACATTTGGCTACAAATCAATTCGATCGTGACACTGTTTGCGAGTGCAAGAGTAAAGAATATATGAATAATTGTTGTATAGATATGAGAAAGACGCAATAAGCTAAGAGTTCATTTTGCCTGCAACCAGCCGTTTGGCTTGAAGGTTGGCTTGCATGAGTACATGGTTGACCAGATATATTTAGCTGCTGATCTTCATTGGTTCATTATCAACCGATGAAGATCAGCAGCTAGAAACCTCAGGTCAACCATGTACTGGTTGAAGGTTGGCTTGCATCAGTACATGGTTGACCAGATGTTCTTAGCTGTTGATCTTCATTGGCTCACCGATGAAGATCAACAGCTAGAAACCTCAGGTCAACCAGATGTTCTTAGCTGTTGATCTTCATTGGCTCACCGATGAAGATCAACAGCTAGAAACCTCAGGTCAACCATGTACTGGTTGAAGGTTGGCTTGTATGAGTACATGGTTGACCTGAGGTTTTTAGCCGTTGATCTTCATTGGTTCATCATCAACCTATGAAGATCAACAGTTAGAAACCTCAGGTCAACCATGTACTGGTTAAAGGTAGGCTTGCATAAGTACATGGTTGACCTGATGTTTTTAGTTGTTCATCTTCATTGGCTCACCGATGAAGATCAACAGCTAGAAACCTTAGGTCAACCATGTACTGGTTGAAGGTTGGCTTGCATGACTACATGATTGACCTAATGTTTTTAGATGTTGGTCTTCATTGGTTCATCATCAACCGATGAAGATCAACAGCTAGAAACCTCAGGTCAACCATGTACTGGTTGAAGGTTGGCTTGCTGAGTACATGGTTGACCTGATGTTTTTAGATGTTGATCTTCATTGGTTCATCATCAATCGATGAAGATCAACATCTAAAAACCTCAGGTCAACCATGAACTCATGCAAGCCAGCCTTCAAGCCAAACGGCCGGTGTTCGTTTTTTGGCCCATTATTGGTTTCTGGTGTTGCAAAATGTTCATCTAACTTATTGTGAAGTTGATTTTTGACAGTCTTTTTGGGTCTGGGTGTTTGCTGTTTACATTTAGGAAGTGGCTTTGATGTCTTTATATTTCTTTTTTAATGGTCCTAATAACGAACACAAATCTACAACAACTAATTTATTGGTATTTTATTTGGGGCAAGCACCATCTATAGGCATTAGCGCTTCTACTGGTCGAAAATATAGTCTTGTGAAATATTGTCTATATTTAATTACTGGTACATGAGTCTCAGAGCTAAATTCGCATCTTCATCTGTTCAAACTGGTCTGCTTCCTTGTTGAGCAAGTTGAGCAAGTCTTCTGAAACCGATTCAATTCCTCAATATCTCTAAATTCGCATCTTAGGCTATTTAGACTGGTCTGCTTCCTTGTTGAGCAATTTGAGCAAGTCTTCTGAAACCGATCCAATTCCTCAATATCCAATAACTGGCGTTTAATAAGTCACCTGGCTGCGTTAACCGCGAAGTCGCGATTAATCAACTTCCTTGCTCGTTGGCTGTGACCACTTTTTCTCTAATTGCGCACCTCGTGACCCTGAGGAGAGGAAGAGAGCGGCAGGATTGTGACGATTATGCCAGTCGCTCGCGAAAACCTCAGGAAGCGCCAGGAATGCCTCGCCGAATGTCAGTTTCTAAACGGTCTGACTCATTAGCGCGCGCTAACTCCTACGCAAGAAGAACCTCTGGAAAGGAAGAAAACGGCAAGAAGCCTTGCGAGTTTTGCCTAATGGTTTTATCAGCTGTGGACTGAGTTATTGCGCCGGCCGATTTTTAAACCTATATCTGTGATTTATAGCGAACGTGTTTGTGCTGGAGGTCTCCCTGGACACCTTCGCAGGTGCATTAATTAAAAACACGTTATACGGGCCGCAAAAGCTGCCTAAATTAAAATATAACACGTTTCATCTATACTGCTAAGATATGAATAGTTAACGGTACTTATTACATCCTGCGATGACCGCAGCAGTGAAACCCCAGATGGGTCCGATTTCTCAATTATCTGGCTACTTATTGCATACTTAGCAGTGAAACCCCATATGGGTCACATTTGGTCTACTTTCAATGCAAGGGCCTGAATTATACAATAGCATATTTTCGGCATCAAATCCCACTTCTGAAACCTAATACTATTCTAAGAAATGCCTCTTCAAAGACAATATCCCACTTCTGAAACCAAACGCTAATCTAAGAAGGAATGCCACGTCAAAGGCAATATCCCACTTCTAAAACAAAATACTATTCTAAGAAGAAATGCCACTTCAAAGGCAATATCCCACTTCTAAAACAATATACTATTTTAAGAAGAAATGCCACCTCAATGGCAATATCCCACTTCTGAAATAAAATACTATTCTAAGAAGAAATGCCACTTCAAAGGCAATATTCGACTTCTGAAATAAAATACTATTCTAAGAAGAAATGCCACTTCAAAGGCAATATCCCACTTCTAAAACCAAACGCTAATCTAAGAAGAAATGCCACTTCAAAGACAAATATCCCACTTATAAAATACTATACTATACTAAGAAGAAATACCACTTCAAAGGCAAATCCCACTTATTCCCAAAGATTTAATATCAGTTTGACGTAAACAAATTAAATAGGTCTATTACAGGTCTACCATAGGTCTATTATGGTCTAACATAGGTCTATTATAGGTCTAACATATGTCTATTATAGGTTTGATCTGTGATTTCATGATTGTTTTGCAAAATACTTATAGATGTTAATAAGAATTTAATCAGTGTAAATAGATCCAGTCTTACAGTCTAGAAATAAATTTAATTTATGGTTGGTTTTTCATGGCTACTCTTGTATTCATCAAAGAATATGTTAGCAATTGTATAGCCTGCCTAGAAATAAATTTAATTTACGGTTGGTTTTCATGGTTACTCTTGTATTCACCAAAGTAAATGCTAGCAATTGTATAGCCTCCCGTAATAAGTCCAAGGAAGACTCATTAGATTAAGACCCGTATGTACCATGAATGGTTTACCATGCTCGAACGACATTATGAACGTACATAAAGTGCTAAAATTGTATCTAGTTTTGAAGTATCTATTTATATGATACTGAAGATGATCGCAACGCGTACGAAATATGCATTTAATTTATAAATGTTTTTTGGGAAAAAAGGGTGTCATTCAATTGCAACTTTTTGACAATTTCTAAAATCGATGAAATTCGTAACTTATACAGGGTGATTAATAAAGGTGCTTTCTAAAATCGATGAAATTCGTAACTTATACAGGGTGATTAATAAAGGTGCGCTCTAAAATCGATGAAATTCGTAACTTATACAGGGTGATTAATAAAGGTGCTTTCTAAAATCGATGAAATTCGTAACTTATACAGGGCGATTTATAAAGGTGCTTTCTAAAATCGAAGAAATTCGTAACTTATACAGGGTGATTAATAAAGGTGCTTTCTAAAATCGATGAAATTCGTAACTTATACAGGGTGATTAATAAAGGTGCTTTCTAAAATCGATGAAATTCGTAACTTATATAGGGTGCGGAAAACTTTTCCATATCTAAATAATTTTAAGATAAAAAAAAGTTATATGGATATAGCCTTGGAGATCACCAGGCGCTCCCAAATCTTCTGTAGCGCGCGGGCGAGTACTGTGAAAGCGTGAAGCTCCAATTTCGGGGTCGAAATAGGCTCATTACGTACTCGGACGTGATTAATCCGAGTGAAACGCGTTCAGTGCCGAGGAATTTCGGAGCCTGCTCGCCTACGTAGCAAGAGAACAAAACGGCAGGTGTGCCTAGGCGATTGTTTGAGAAAATGGACTGTTTGTGTGACGTAAAGATGCAATTCCTCGTGAAAAGCGTGACGTGTGCTCCAAATAATACATAATTAGATGTGAAATAGATTAATGGACAATGCAAAACGAGTGATAATAGATGATCTGCTTTGGATCTATAAGCTTCTATTAAGGGTATGTGTATTGATTAGGAGTAGTTAGAGAGTAGAGGACGTTCAAAATATCTATTTCTACAGCCGTGCAAAAAGTTGGATTCAGTGCATTCATTTGCGTGCGAAAAAATTGACTTTACAGCACGGCGTGCGTTAAAATAGCGATTACGCAGAGACGCAGGCACACCATCTTCAAATATAATGCAGTTTCGAAAAGTCGTTAGCTTTATTTAAAGACTTCTATCCTGGTCATATTTTGTGAAAATTATATGACATTTCGCAAAATTTTTCTTCGATTATTCTTTAAATGTACTACGTTGTTAAGTTTTTGTGAACATTGCATGGCATTTCTGGACTATTTCAATTTCCCATTAGCAACATGATGTTCTTGACATTAACTTCTGTTAAGGTAGATTTTATTTCTAAACTCAGAAATTTCAATGACTACAACACATGTCTAAAATTTTCATGAAAACATAAAAATAATCAACAATTACCATGTTGTACAAGAATGAACAAGAAAATGTTATGGACATTAACTCTGTTGTGGTAGATTTTTTTTAAACTCAAAAATATCAATGCCACCAACAAATCGTCGGCTTAATGTTACAAGGTTGTATGTGAAAATTTGGGAATAAGGATTTTAAATATGTTTGCTATATCAAAAAATGTTAAATTTGCACTGTCAATAGATATGTTTTTATCACAGGTTCCTAATGATCTAATTTTAATCTTCCAACAAGTTGAAAGGTCCCGCTTTGAAAACACATGGCCCTGCAAATCTATAGAACTAAAAATTAAGAAAATGAAACATGCAACCTTGTAACACCAAGCCGACGAAATATCATCTAAAATTTTCATGAAAACAAGAATAAACACATCAAAATTGTATGGATTATGAAAATATTTCTTGGTTTTACGCATTTGTGGATCATTGTTTTTATGTTTTGTAAGTGACTGATTGACTACCAAACAACTTATTTTATCAGGCTCTTGGTGAATGTGCGCTAGTCTAATGTAACAGGCCTTTATTAAGATTGACTTGGCAATCAAACCGAGCAAATAATGACGAAATCACGTCGCAGACTTGCATCACTTCATTCGCGATGTTTTCGGAATTCGCTGAGCGATGTTGATCGAGATTCCATGTACCTACTGTCCCTTTCTCTTAGCATTTCAAAACATGCCGTGACTCACATAGCTGAGTAAGTAACAGTGTTTGATCAAAACAGTTGCTGGGGTGAGTTAAGGCTCCTACTAATAATTAGTTGTGGGTACTTTTTTTTGGCCCAACTCAGTAGCAGAATTTTGGGCAATTTCAATCCGAAAATAATGTATTTTGAACGACCAAAATAAATTAATATTGGAAGAATGGGTTAAGGCTCCTACTGATAATTAGCTGTTGGTACAGTTTTCTACCTCAGCTTGATATCAAAATTGTTCAGTTTCATTTCGAAATTAACATACTTCGAGCGACACTTCCAAACTGCCCAAAATAAATGAATATGAAAATCATTGGAATGATTTGAATTAGATCGATTCGTTAAGGCTCCTACTAATAATTAGTTGTGGGTACAATTTTCTAGCACAACTCAGTATCAAAATTTTGTTCAATTTCACTCCGAAATTAATGTATTTCGAACGCCGCTTCCAAACTGCCCAAAATAAAGGCTACATACAAAAAAAGGCAAAAGTCCTAACTAAAGAAGAATTTGATAATTTCCTGTCTAATGCTCCAGATGCAAAATATTTGGGGATAAAGGTAAAATTACTTTAGAGGAACATAAAAATTGTTGGAAGAAGCTTACATTCAGGAGTTCATTAACTCAAGCTGAAGAAGAAATTTTGAATTGTAAAGAAAAATCGTGAGGCACTAACTAGTGCCTCAATAAAGAGTTCTTCAAAATAATTCAAACAATTTTAGTAGTAAGAAGTAGTAATTTTTGTAGTAAAAAGTACTAATTTTAGTAGTAAGAAGTAGTAATTTTAGTAGTGAGAAGTAGTAATTTTAGTAGTAAGGCGAAAAGACCCCTTGAGCTGTCGTAGCGAAATAAAGATGGATTTTCTCTCCTTAATTTCAGTTGAATGAAAAATTATTATTGCCCTTTATAAATCGATCTTTGAAAGAAATGGTTCTAAGAAAACTATGCACATTAAAATTTGAAATCGTCACAAACCTGCGAACGACCTTTTGGACAATTACTCTAAATCATCAGTAAAGTGTCTATTAACCAGCTTTTGGACTTATGTAGAGCATATTCTAAGAAAACTAATAATTCATTAATACAATATTGGTCTGTATAAATAATTTCATGTTATTTCTTGCAATGGATGATCACTGGTGGATTCGTCCACTAGTGATCATCCATTTTTAACCACCTTTTGGACCTATCTAAAGCAAAGAAAATTATGATTGAATACAATTTTGGTCTGTATCAATAATTTCATGTTATTTGTTGAAGTGGATGATCACTGGTGGATTAGTCCACCAGTGAGCATCCATCTTTTGATCACCTTTTTAACCTATGCAAAGCATATTGTAAGAAAATTGCGATTGAATACAATTTTGATCTGTATCAATAATTTCATGTTATTTGTTGCAGTGGATGATCCCTGGTGGATTCGTCCATCAGTGATCATCCATCTTTTGACCATCTTTGGGACCCATGTAAAGCATATTGTGTTTTAATACAATTTTGGCCTGTATCAATAACTTCATGTTATTTTTTGCAGTGGACGATCACTGGTGGATTCGTCCATCAGTGATCATCCATCTTTTACCCACCTTTTGGACCTACGTAAAGCATATTATGATTGAATACAATTTTTGTCTGTATCAATAATTTCTTATTATTCTTTCAATGGATGGATCACTGGTGGATTCGTCCACCAGTGATCACCCATCTTTTGACCACCTTTTGGACTTATGTAAAGAATTTTCAAAGAAAATTATGATCATTCATGAATACAATTTTGGACGCTATAAATATTTTCATGTTATTTATCGCAGTAGCGAAAATATGTTTTATTGTTGACAGTGGTATCTTCAATTTCGTTGCATAATACGTAAAAACATCAAAACAAGGCAGCCGTAAATGTTGTCCGTCCAATTAATAATACGTACATTTATGCGTAATAGTAGATGATCGCATTCAAAGTAACTACGCCTTACTAAAATCATAAAATTACGTGTGGCGTAGTAAGTTTAAGCTATAAATCTACAGCCTTGTGTTTGATTATCGCCAGGGGCAATCAATTTAATCATTATCCCATCGAATTCCACTTCTATTAACTGTTCTAATACATTGATAACTGATCGCAGCAATTGGGTGAAATCAAAGAACAAAATTATTCTTTATATTTCACCACACTATAATTGAATGATAACTCATATGATACGAGATAGGTAAACATGTCCATAACAACCGGGGCGTAATAAGAGGGCGTAATGAATTCTGGAGTGTTTTCATGTAAACAAGTCTATAACAACCGGGGCGTAATACTATTATAAAGTTGATAATATTAGTTCATTATTTGATAGCTATGTAATTTCCTTTGACAAATTTTAGATGAGACGCCTTGTATATTGTGAGAACATACACTATGTTCCTTTTTTATTTTTAAGTAAGTTGGCTCTGTTAGGGTCACAGTATTGTGGCAAACGTAAAAAGTAACTAGATTTGAAAAAAATAGGTCGTATTAAAACAAAAAATATGTTATATTTGATGAGAGAGGAACTCACATTATCTTGTTCTAACAAAGAAAAGTGTTAATCTTAATTTTGTTCTATTTAAAAGTTTAAAACAGAGTTTCGCCAAGCATCAGCTTCATCGATCCAACACTATCACAACTGTTTATCCTCTCTGGTGAAGGTTTGGGATCTAGGCCCTGCCATAATTCCTCTGTTCCTCCATCGATTGCCCGAGGTCGTCTGGGATCACCTGGGGAGGCGATGGCAGAATCCCCCCTTAAAATCTGAATTTACAGGCTGCCCCCGCGTGCATCCGGGGGGCCATTAGCCACCCCCGGGCATAATCGTCTGGGTGGGCATAAAGCCGCCCCTCTCTCGGATCGCAGGAATGAAAACGTAACGGCTATAATTGCGGGACGTAAAATCCGCAGTAAACGCGATGAAAAAAAAAATTAAGCCGCGGACTTGAGGGGGCGGCCAGGAGTGGCCGAATGAATTCCGGTCCAGGCGGGGGCCCCCATTAAAAGTTTAATTATCATTTCGGCGTCGTAAAACGTAAGGACGTTTCTGTACCGAGCGCAATTGTGAATAATAACAAAGCCAGGCAGAGGTGCGTCGCGACGCCGGCAGTTTTCAGGACGGCGAGGGTAATAAATAATAATTTCCGTCCCGGTAGAGTTTCGTTCGTGATGTATGGGGGTTAGAGGCGGAATCTGCATTAACGGCGATCAAAACTGCAGGTTGAAAATCTAAGGGCTGTCAACAAAGAAACATCTTTGAGACACAAAATTTGCCTAAGAAGTATCCTCAAATTCTACGAATGGTATGCCAAATTGGAATTATACCTGCAAAGGTTTACATATTCTACAACTTTTCATGTTGTTTACCCGTTTGTATCTACCGAAAACATAAGTGTGCTACCAAACAAACAGGGCATTTCTCAGATCTTACGTTAATTTATGACAGGAGGCTACCACCTTTTTTAAATATAACCTATTTTTTCATTTATGGCAGGAAGCTATATTCATAACTTACTTAACTATATTTTGTATTATAATTTGACTGATTAGCTTTTGTAAACTAAAAATAGCAAATAAATTCTGTACTCAATAGATACTCAATTTGATGGCAACATTGCACAATGTCATAAAATATAACCTCTTTTTTCAAATATAACCTTTTTTTTCAACTCTAGTGACTTTTTACATTGGCCAACAATACTGTCACCCTAACAGAGCCAACTTAGTTCATAGTTTACAAATAATTAAAACTTTATAATTATAGGTAAATTAGATTATTTTATAATTCAATTATTTACGTAAAACACGTTTACGTGGATGTTCTCGCAATATACAGGGCGTCACATCTAAAATTTGTGAACAGAAACTACAGAGCTATCAAATAACAGACCTATGGTAGACCTATAATAGACCTATAATAGAACTATGTTAGAAGTATAAAAGACCTATGTTACACCTATAATAGACCTACAATAGACTACGTAATACTAATACGTCCACCTGTGTTGTTGTTTTTATATACAGGGTGAGTCTTTTTCTTCATTCTTTTAATACCAAAATATTATTTGCCTGTTTGGTTATCAAATGAAAGCCAATTTATTTACGATGGCATTGTTTGTCTGGCTATTCATCAACGATCCATTTGTACTGCTATGGCTGCTGCAGCACCCTTACCACTGCACGTAAAAGAGTGCAGCCGTGGAGTTCATGAATGGCCTGGCCTAAAAATTACGCGGTCTGCTACAAGTGTGTGCAGCCGATTGATTTCCTACCCAACTTCGGGCAAGTTTCATTGAGGATACGAGACTCGCCGCCATTCACAAAGGGCCCCTGTGCGAGGCCAGAAATTTGCACCGCGCCACAAAGCGATTTTCGCAATTAATGTTATTAATAGTTCCATCCGGCATAACATAGTTGGATTTTCGGAGCGCATTCTCGAACTTGGCTAATGCAATCAAACGCGAAACGGAAAGTAACGAACATCCCAGTCAAGTTCTGCAGATGTTACTATGATGAAAATTGCATTATCAGCGCACGAAATATGAATACTCTTAGGCTTTAATGTTACTACAAATCCGCATTCATTTGTTTTACAGTTTCAGTACTGTAAAACTGTATAACCCAATCCCGACAGCCGATGGCCGACCTTCGCATACGCACTGGTCTTGCGGCCGCCTTCTCGACTGACAATCTCGTCAACTTAAAAAGGCGGCAGTAACAGAGGTCCAACAGATGTTTGTTGACTATTACTGTACAGCCTTGATAATTTTTACTAGGCTTAACTTTGATGCTCAATTTCGCAAACTTCGATGGTCTAGGCACCCTGGTTTTGATGAATAATTCGTGGACCTCCAAATCAAGGGATCCAAAGAGGATATAAGGGGAAATTAAGGGATACAAAGAGGATATAAGGGAAAATTAAGGGATACAATGGGGATACAAAGAGGATATAAGGGGAAATTAAGGGATACAATAGGGATACAAAGAGGATATAAGGGAAAATCAAGGGATACAAAGAGGATATAAGGGGAAATTAAGGGATACAATGGGGATACAAAGAGGATATAAGGGGAAATTAAGGGATACAAAGAGGATATAAGGGGAAATTAAGGGATACAAAGAGGATATAAGGGAAAATCAAGGGATACAAAGAGGATATAAGGGAAAATTAAGGGATACAAAGAGGATATAAGGGGAAATTAAGGGATACAATGGGGATACAAAGAGGATATAAGGGAAAATTAAGGGATACAAAGAGGATATAAGGGGAAATTAAGGGATACAATGGGGATACAAAGACGATATAAGGGGAAATTAAGGGATACAATGGGGATACAAAGAGGATATAAGGGGAAATTAAGGGATACAATGGGGATACAAAGAGGATATAAGGGAAAATTAAGGGATACAAAGAGGATATAAGGGGAAATTAAGGGATACAATGGGGATACAAAGAGGATATAAGGGAAAATTAAGGGATACAAAGAGGATATAAGGGGAAATTAAGGGATACAATGGGGATACAAAGAGGATATAAGGGGAAATTAAGGGATACAAAGAGGATATAAGGGGAAATTAAGGGATACAATGGGGATACAAAGAGGATATAAGGGGAAAATAAGGGATACAATGGGGATACAAAGAGGATATAAGGGAAAATTAAGGGATACAAAGAGGATATAAGGGGAAATTAAGGGATACAATGGGGATACAAAGAGGATATAAGGGTAAATTAAGGGATACAATGGGGATACAAAGAGGATATAAGGGGAAATTAAGGGATACAATGGGGATACAAAGGAGATACAAGGGCTAATTAAGGGATACAAGGGATACAAAGGAGATACAAGGGATACATTGGGAAATCAAGGGATACAAAAATATGTTTAAAATCTCATAAAGTTAAATACAGTTTTTTCTGCAAATGTCTCGCCTTTCTTATCGTACTTTCATTAGTACCAGTTTCTAATATTGAAGCATATACTTTGCAAGGTTAATATTGACATTGATTAAGTACCTAATCTGTGCAAAAATCCAATGGGGATACAAAGGAGATACACGGGGGTAATTAAGGGATACAAGGGATACACTGGGAAATCAAGGGATACAAAAATCTGTTTAAAATCTCTTAAAATTAAATACAGTTGCACAAATCTACAGCAAATTTCTGCAAATGTTTCGTCTTTCTTATCGTACTTTCATTAGTTCCAGTTTCTAATATTGAAGCATATACTTTGCAAGGTTAATATTGGCATTGATTAAGTACCTAATCTGTGCAAAAATCAACTCAACAATTTCGCCTCCCCAATTTCAATCTCGCCCAAAACTCGACGTGGGGGCTAAAAATTTACTTAATTCCGTTTTTCCGGGGATACGTAAGTCCCGAAATCGAAACAATAAATCTCTAATTGAGTGACGCGGGGGGCGCAATTTCCCGGGATCCGATTAGAAAACTTTCACCAGAATACTTGGTTTATCGGGAACGAGTGCCGTTTTCCCCGAACGGAAAACGCCCGTTCCGCCCCCCACCCCAAGACATTTGCCCCGGGAAATTGGAAAGGTTTTCCGCCGGGGCTGACCCGCGGAAAATTAGGAAATTTCAAACGTGGAACGCGAAGTTCTGCGGAATCAGAGTGCGCAATCTGAAAGGCGGGTCTGAAGAATGATTGCTTCGTAATCTGGAAGGAGATTTTCGGAGGATCACGTAAAATCGGTAGTTCTATTTGGGGTGTATTAGAGGTGACGTCGTTTTTCGCTCAGGACTGAATGCTTGAAATGCTTGAATGGACGAAAGCTTTGATGCTTGAATGCTCGACATGTTTGAATGCTTTGATGCTTTAATGGTTGAAAGCTTTGATGCTTGAATGATTGAATAGTTGAAAGCTTTAATGCTTGAATGGTTGAAAGCTTTGATGCTTGAATGCTCGAAATGTTTGAATTATTTGATGCTCGAAATGTTTGAATGCTTTGATGCTTCAATGGTTGAAAGCTTTGATGCCTGAATGCCCGAAATGTTTGAATGCTTGAATTGTTGAAAGCTTTGATGCTTAAATCCTCGAAATGCTTGAATGCTCGAAATGTTTGAATGCTTTGATGCTCAAAATGTTTGAATGCTTTGATGCCTGAATGCTCGACATGTTTGAATGCTTTGATGATTGAACGGTTGAAAGATTTGATGCTTAAATCCTCGAAATGTTTGAAAGCTTTGATGCTTGAATGGTTGAAAGCTTTGATGCTTGCATGCTCTAAATGTTTGAATTATTTGATGCTCGAAATGTTTGAATGCTTGAATGGTTGAAAGCTTTGATGCCTGAATGCTCGACATGTTTGGATGCTTTGATGATTAAATGGTTGAAAGCATTGATGCTTGAATCCTCGAAATGTTTGAATGCTTTGATGCTTCAATGGTTGAAAGCTCTGATGCCTGAATGCCCGAAATGTTTGAATTTTTTTATGCTCGAAATGTTTGAATGCTTTAATGCTTGAAAGCTTTGATGCCTGAATGCTCGAAATGTTTGAATGCTTTAATGCTTGAAAGCTTTGATGCCCGAAATGTTCGAATGCTTTGATGCTTGAATGGTTGAAAGCTTTGAGCTTGAATCCTCGAAATGTTTGAATGCTTTGATGCTTCAAAGCTTTGATGCCTGAATGCGCGAAATGTTTGAATGCTTTGATGATTGAACGGTTGAAAGATTTGATGCTTGAATCCTCGAAATGTTTGAATGCTCGAAATATTTGACTGCTTTGATGCTTGAAAATATACCAGCTGATCTAAGTTTATTGTCCTGGCGATTATATGGGTTTTAGAAAATATTTAAGTTTCCATGAAAATACAGAATGTAACATATGGCATATTATATAATGGGTTCATCGACAATAATACTTTTAGTAGTAGGACTACAATATTAATTAGGCTATCGACTTCAACAGTTTTATTTGATTAGTTGTTTCCAGGAAGAGTGTAATATTTATTAATACATATTCATCATTATAATATATAATTCCAGAGGAACCTATTGCCATTCACAACAATTCTAAGCCAGAATTAACTACAATTTTCAGTAGATATCTTATCACAATCACTAGACTGAACATTCTAAGGGGCAGTGTAACTGCTGTGATAACACCGTGCCTCTTGGAATTTTATGGTGTGGTAAGCAGACCCACGCAGAGAGTACGTAGTAAATGTTATCAGTTATCTCGAGGTCACGTGTCTCGCAGAGCTGGCAACGTTTTGTGATAACCTTAGCCCAATTCTCAATAACGATCTGTACTCTACAGAGTAATTTGCGACTTACGTCTACATTATTGGTCCATTTTCAAAATTTCTTGGAAGTGTTAAACGCAAGTTTATGAAATTTGTCTCACAAACTTTTTCGATTGATTTCGATTTTTGAATCAAAATCTCCAGATTTGTGAAAGGCTTTCATTTACATTATTCACATGTTTATAAAACAAAACAAACTTTATAAAAATGATTTATTTTTAATACACTACTGTCCTGTGAAGGGTTCCGCTGCATTATTTATGTTTTAAAAATCATAAATCATAAAAATATAAAAAAATCATAAATTAAAATTATTAAAAATAAATCATAAATCATAAAAATCGTATAAAAAATTGTTTCTGAGAGCTTCATTTTTCTCATATATTGAATTGGTTTTTAGAAGTTGTTTGTTTGAATGTTTCACCAAGTAGTAACCACCGATTCATAAAATTTAACTTTATTTGTGATTTTAAAAATAAAGAACTTTAAAAAAGTCCCATTTGATTAAATTTCCAAATTGAAAAATTACTAAAAATGCTGCAAAACGACCCTAAATTACAGATATTTCTACAACTTCTAATAACCAATTCAATATATAAGAAAAATAAGCTCTCAGAAACCATTCCATTGTGCTTTAAGAAATAAAAATTAAAAAAAAGTCCCATTTGATTAAATTTTCAAATAAAAAAAATACTACGTAGCAAATTAACCCTAAAATACAGATATTTCTACAATTTCTAAAAACTAATTCAGTATATGTGGAAAATGTTGTTAGAAACAATTTTTTTGTAGTATAAATAAAGCACGAAATATACTACTAAATAGTATATTTCTGTTTTACAAATTTTGTTTTAGAAACAAAATACATACTTGGTTTTTAGAAATTGTAGAAATATTTGTATTTTAAGGTTATTTCGATACATTTTTAGTAATTTTTATTTGGAAATTTAACCAATTGGGACTTTTTCAATTTTTGATTTTTCAAAGCACAAAAAAAGGTTTCTAAGAACTTCATTTTTCTCATATATTGCATTGGGTTTTAGAAATTGTAGAAATATCTGTATTTTAGTGCTATTTTGCTAAATTTTAGTAATTTTTTATTTGAAAATTTAATCAAATGGGACTTTTCTTTTAATTTTTTTTTTCATATCACAAAAACTAGTTTCAGAAATTTGAGAAACTTAACCAAGTGTATTTATTAAAGATGTTTCACCAAGTATTCACCACCGATTCATACAATCAATTTTTTTTTTGAGATTTTAAAAAATTTAAATTTAAAAAAATCCCATTTAATTAAATTTTTTAAAATGCTGCAAAATAACACTAAATTACAGATATTTCTACAGCTTCTAAATACCAATTTGGAAACTGGTTTTTGAGATTTGTAAAATCAAAAATTAAAAAACAGTTCCATTTGATTAAATTGCCAATTAAAAAATAACTAAAAATTTTGCAGATAACTAAAATACAAATATTTCTACAATTTCTAAAAAACAATTCAGTTACGTGAAAAATGTTATTTTTTTTGTGCGAAAAATAAAAAAAGTCCCATTTGATTAAATTTTCAAATACAAAAATTACTAAAAATGTAGCAAAATAACCCTAAAATACAGATCTCAATATATGAGAAAAATGAAGTCCTTAGAAACCATTTTCTTGTGATTTGAGAAATCAATAATTAAAAAAGTCCCATTTGATTAAATTTCCAGATAAAAAAATTACTTCAAATGTAGCAAAATAACCCTAAATTACAGATATTTCTACAACTTGTGATTTGAAACCCTAAAATACAGATATTTCTACAATTTCTAGAAACCAAATCAATATATGAGAAAAATTAAGTTCTTAGCAACCATTTTTTTGTGATTTGAGAAATCAATAATTAAAAAAGTCCCATTTGATTAAATTTCCAGATAAAAAATTTACTTAAAATGTAGCAAAATAACCCTAAATCACAAGTTGTAGAAATATCTGTACTACAACTTGTGATTTAAAACCCTAAAATACAGATAGTTCTACATTTCTAAAAACCAAATCAGTATATGAGAAAAATTAAGTTCTTAGCAACCATTTTTTTTTGTTATTTGAGAAACCAATAATTAAAAAAAAGTCTCATTTGATTAAATTTTCAAATAACAAAATTACTTCAAATTTAGTAAAATAACCCTAAATTACAGATATTTCTACAACTTGTGATTTAAAATATTAAAATACAGATATTTCTACAATTTCTAAAAACCAAATCAATATATGAGAAAAATTAAGTTCTTAGATGCATTTTTTTAATAAACAATGTATACAAACGAAATAAAAATAAAGAAAAAACATGTTTTGAGTAAAATAATAATTTTTGATTGAAAAATAATTTGATTAAACAAAAATTGTAATAAACCTTTTCGCGAGGCGTAAAGGCTCACTGCTGGCAACCTAATAAAGATTAAACTATAGACAAATAGCCTATAGCCTATTAGAGACTTATCTTTCTCCTTTTCGCAAAGATCATGTAAGATTTCGTTTTCGAAGCATTTACATCCGCAAAATTGATTTTCGAAAAATTTTACTGCCCTCAATTTATTTTGCAAATACTAAGCTTATTAGTCTAAAATTGATGTTTCAAGAATTTTACTGCACTCAATTATTTTGCAAATACTAATTTTATTTGCCTAAAATTGATTTTTGAAGAATTTTACTGCACTCAATTATTTTGCAAATACTAACCTTATTTGCCTAAAATTCAGTTTCGAAGAATTTTACTGCCCTCAATTTATTTTGCAAGTACTAATCTTAAGTGCCCAAAATTGATTTTCGAAGAATTTTACTGCACTCAATTATTTTGCAAATACTAATCTTAATTGCCTAAAATTGATTTCTGAAGAATTTTATTGCACTCAATAATTTTGCAAATACTAATCTTACTTGCTTAAAATTGATTTTCGAAGAATTTTACTGCCCTCAATTTATTTTGCAAATACTAATCTTATTTGCCTAAAACTGATTTTCGTAGAATTTTACTGTACTCAATTATTTTGCAAATACTAAGCTTTTTTGTCCAAAATTGATTTTCGAAATATTTTACTGTACTCAATTTATTTTGCAAATACTAAGCTTATTTGTCCAAAATTGACTTTCAAAGAGTTTTACTGCACTCTATTTATTTTGCAAATACCAAGCTTATTTCTCTAAAATTGATTTTCAAAGAATTTCACTGCACTCAATTTATTTTGGAAATACTAAGTTTATTTGTTCAAAATTGATTTTTGAAGAATTTCACTGCCCTCAATTTATTTTGCAACTACTAAGCTTATTTGTCCAAGATTGATTTTCGAAGAATTTTACTGCCCTCAATTTATTTTGCAAATAGGACTATTTGTCAGTTCACACGATACACATTTTGCCAATTTTTTGCGCGAGTTGTTTTTTCTTAAACCAACAACTGGCGACTTAAACGCATACGCAGAAATCAGATTAGCATGGCACGTGAGTCATACTCCTTATACGTGTCTTCAAGATCGAGATTCTGCAATATCCTGTTTACCTAGCATCAAGCTTGGACCACGTCATATTTATTTCAACTTTATATCGTACAGTTCCTTAAGAAAAAAATAGCACCATCTCGATCATCGTTATCTGACCTTTACACGTAAGCATTCAGACGAAGCTATAAAACATTTTGTTGGTCATTATGTGTTGCATACAAGAAATACTCAGCATGAAATTCTAAAAATCTTTGTAGTATTATTTGCTACAAGAACGTCTCAGAGTTTCTGAAGACGTTGAAGTATAACAGTTTTTTTTTAATTTTACCTTTAAATTTGAAGCGAGAACCCCGAAATTTGACATTAGAAGCTTTGAGGCCTAACATATTATTAGTAACTGTTAGCTAATACAGCAGTAATTTAGTATTATGATAAAATTTTCTAAAGTGCTTAAATATTATTGGTAGCTGTATTTGAACCAGTTTGATAAAAAAATAATAGATGAATAATAGATGAATACTATTATAGCCTCGCATCAGGCATCGGCTATATTAGCATACTTCACAACCTTGGTATATAATATACGATTTTCTTTTTCGAAAGTAGAAAAATTGTAAATTTTCAATTCCTAAAAAAAAGACAATTTTTTTATATTTATCTTTATCAGCCCAAATTAGTGTTACATACCAAATATGTGTGTCAGCCCAAATAAGTGTAATCATATGGACATACGAGTGTCCATCAGAATCTCATGTTTTCTGATCTTTAAAGGTTTTGTATTATATATCCTATACTTCAAACGGTTCAGCATAACTAATGCTGTAAAAAGTCAAATGAGCACCTAAATAGATTGACTTAGGCATCTAAAATTCCAAACTGTATCAATAATTTAGTATTATGTTAAACTTTTCTCTTGCTAATACGTTGGTTAGTTTTAACATCGAATCGTAATCACCTATTAAATTTTGATTAAATGTAAGAGTCAATTGGATGAATTGGTTTGCCTTGTAGTTATCTAATGGAAATAGAAACGACAGCCCCCATAAGCTATGATTATGGAATCGAGCTTAAAGCTACTAATGGAAGTAGATTATTGTTACAATTAAGAATCCGTCAATTGGTGATTAAGTTAATCAATGTTTATTGGGTTTACTAGCAGTATGGGCATAATTCGTACAAATGGACGATTATAAAGTACGAAGCAATTATGGTAGTCTTACGACTCACAGAAAAGTTATTATAATTTAGTTGAATTTGTTGTACTTTCTTTAAGGTAAACATTAAGGAAGTATAACAAATGGGAGCAAAAATGAATTCGAAACCTCTGTATGCGAAGTTCGGCAGTCAGCTATCGGGATTGGGTTGTCGCAAACTGTGAAGCCCAAGGGATAGGCGTAAACTCGTAGAATTTTTATTACGTGCACCACAATGTGGAAATAAAGAGAAAATAAGAAACGTTTAGATTCATTTTACAAGAAAGGTACGCGTAGATGTAATTTTCATTGTTATCAGGGAGAGGGTTATCATTTGTTGCAACAATGCATCAATGTCATCAACGAAATTCTGAAGGTTGAAATTGTTAAGTTTTCAAATAATAATAAGGAGTATGAAGCTTCTAGTTTTTGATTTTCGGATTTCCACTAAGTTTTCAATTTAATGTTTATTACAACAAAAAATAGTATTGCCTGACGTTTATTGTCGATCAAAGTTAGTCAATGCTCATAGATGTCAATACGCTTACGAAACAAAACAACAAAAATTAGTATTGCCAGACGTTTATTGTCTATCAAAGTTAGTCAATGCTCATAAATGTCAATACGCTTACGAAACAAAACAAAATCAAAATTAGTCAAAATATATGTTGATACTAGACATCTTTAAAGCACGCCGTGTTAAAAACGCGTATTTACGCACGCTCATTAGTTAGATAACCAAAGATTACGATGCAGATATGATAAAAATAATATTATTGGTACATAGGTATGGTAAAAAATGTATGAAAAGTGTGTAAACTAAACTACTCATTTTTGTTATTTGTTTTTTTAAGAAGAAAACAATAAAAATTAACTACTTATGCTCCTCCTAAAAATTGCATTTTCTTTAATACCCAATGATGTTCTATTAGGTGCCATTAAAGCACATTTTCTCGCGGTGTTCCATGTAAGTGCTTCAGCTTGGGCTTCTTTTTTTTTTCAATTTTATATGATTGTTTGCCCACGAGAGCGTTTTATGGGGCGTAATTAAACTGTAACGACACAGTTAAACGTCTCCAGTATGCACCGTGGATCGATCCGCTCCCCTGTAATAATTTAGAGGCGAGATTTCCGATTTATTGACGCTCAGACGTCCGAGGCCGACCGTTTTGAATAAGTAAAATCCGTTCATCGACCACCAAACAATAGTTTTCATTACTTCCAGGTTCATTTGAAGCTCTGGAGGAGAATGTTCTACGCGAAATCGTAGACATTTTCAACACAGAACAAGAATTAATAACGTTAATTGCGTTTATTTAGGGTAAAAAAAGTAAATCTGGCAACTAAGCCAAAGTTTAGAACAGAAATATGCAATGTTGAAATTCATTTCATTTCAATTAATCAGTTGAAGTATCAAGATTTATAATAAATCAAGTTACGTCGTTCCATGCCTTTTATAACCTCGGTTTCTATGCTAAATTGTTGACGATTTAGAATAAATCAATGTGCACTAATAGAACAATTACAATCATTTAAAATTAACTACTAAAATACGAAATCTACATGAAATCGAACAAATTCAAGTTAGGTCGTTCCATGCCTTTTATAACCTCGGTTCCTATGCTACATTGTTGACGATTTAGAATAACTCAATGTGCACTAATAGAACAATTACAATCATTTAAAATTAACTACTAAAATACGAAATCTACATGAAATCGAACAAATTTCAAAAACAGAATTAATAATAACGTTATCAATTTTAAAAACAGAATCAATAATAACGTTATCAAAATTGAACAAAGAATGCAAAGTATTTACTTCCCACTAAAAGTAATCTTTGGAATTTTCTGTTGGCTTTATAAATATTTGCAAAGCATCAGACGAACAATAGGCTCAGAGAAAATCAATTACTATCCCATCAAAGCTGATAAGTAACAACGTTCCAGACTTTTACTGCCGAAATCGCCGAATCTTTTTCTGGTTTCTTTGCTTCGGCTGGTTTTGCGGAGGAATCGAAGAGAAACAAACAAAAACCGCGCATTGTTGGCAAGCGACTGGCATTCTCTCCGCGTCTGGTGTTTATTTTGGTGTTCCTGACGCGCTTTCTGCTGGTATTTTTGACGTATTCCGCGCAGTGCACTGCCAAACCGCGCGAAAATAAACTGAATAGGGATTTAGTAATCCACCTACGGCACGCCGTTATACGCCCAAATTGCCGTTCTATAAATAAGAGTGCGCCAAAAAGAGTTTTTGTGTACACAAAGTTTGCCATGTAAACAATGAACGGTTTCAAGTGGAATAAAATATTTATGGTGCAGCATGTGCCAGCAGTTAAAGGATTTACCTCAGTAGTATCGTTCTGCTATTTTTATCGAAACTATGCAGTGCGTTTATTTGAGATGTGAAGTTGTATGTGCTTTAGCTCTCTAGGTTTCTATTTACAGACCTCTAATCGTATTTATTAATCCTTTTTTACTATTTACGTTAACTTATTCCGTTTTTACTTATATATTATTTGTATACAGGGTGTATTAAATTAAATCACCCTAATCGCCATTTCCATCCACCTGAGGGCATTTATATAGGGTAAAAAAGTAAATCTGGCAAGTAAGCCAAAATATAGAACAGGAATATGTAATGTTCAAATTCAATTTTTCAGTTGAAATTTCAAGATTTATAATAAATCAAGTTAGCGTTGTTCCAGGCCTTTTATAACCTCGGTTGCTATGCGTTATTGTTCAAGATTTTTAATAAATCAAGTTAGCGTCGTTCCAGGCCTTTTATAACCTCGGTCTTATGCTTTATTGTTCAAGATTTAGAATAAATAAAGTTAGCGTCGTTCCAGCCCTTTTATAACTTCGGTTTCTATGCTTTATTGTTCAAGATTTATAAAAAAATTAAGTTAGAGTCGTTTCAGGCCTTTTATAACCTCGGTTCCTATGCTTTATTGTCCAAGATTTATAATAAATCAAGTTAGCGTCGTTCCAGGCCTTTTATAACCTCGGTTCCTATGTTTTATTGTCCAAAATTTATAATAAATCAAGTTAGCGTCGTTCCAGGCCTTTTATAACTTCGGTTCTTATGCTTTAATGTTCAAGATTTATAATAAATCAAGTTAGCGTCGTTCCAGGCCTTTTATAACCTCGGTTCCTATGCTTTATTGTTCAAGATTTATAATAAATCAAGTTAGCGTCGTTCCAGGCCTTTTATAACTTCGGTTCTTATGCTTTAATGTTCAAGATTTATAATAAATCAAGTTAGCGTCGTTCCAGGCCTTTTATAACCTCGGTTCCTATGCTGTATTGTTGAAGATTTACAATAAATCAATAGTATCAATAATAAATCAAGTAGTATCTTTCTTTTATCTTGAACATAACAAAATATAAGGATTCTAGAAATCAAGCGAAATGGACGCATTTCTTATTTTTGTTAATTTCTCAATAAAATAAAAATATCTCAAAAATTACTTATTGGATATAAATTTAATTTTACACATCTTATACTGATATACAAATCAGTATCAGGAATAAATTTAGCCTATTTTGATAGCGTAGTTTTTAAGATATCATACTTTAGATATAAGCCCTTATGTAGATATACATAAAATAACTCAAAAAATCGCAATTCTTAGAGAAAACATGTGATATTCCAAAAATTACTCGTTGGATATAAATTTAATTATACACACCTTATACTGATATACAAATAAATATCAGGAATAAATTTGGCTTATATTGATAGCGTAGTTTTTAAAATATCATAAATCAAATATAACCTCATATGAAGATACATATAAAATAATGCAATCTTAAAGAAATAATGTGATATCTCAAAAATTACTCACTGGATAGAAGTTTAATTATACACACCTTATATTGATATATAAATCAATATCAGGAATATATTTGGCTTATTTTCATACCGTAGTTTTTAAGATATCATACTTTAGATATAAGCCCTTGTGAAGATACACATAAAATAACTAAAAAAATCGCAATCTTAAAGAAAAAATGTTATATCTCAAAAATTACTCATTGGATATAAATTTAATTATACACATCTTATACTGGTATACAAATCAACATCAGGAATAAATTTAGTTTATTTTGATACCGTAGTTTTTGAGATATCATTATTTAAATATCCCAAGTGAAGATACACATAAAATAACGCAACCTTAAAGAAAAAAATGCAATATCTCAAAAATTTTTGGAGATAAGTTTAATTATACACATCTTATACTGATATACAAATCAATAACAGGAATAAATTTGATTTATTTTGATAGCGTAGTTTTTAAGATATCATAATTCAAATATAAACTCATGTGAAGATACACATAAAATAACGCAAACTTATAAAAAAAAAAGTAATATCTCAAAAATTATTCATTGGATATAAATTTAATTATGCACATCTTATACTGCTATACAAATCAATATCCGGAATAAATCTGGCTTATTTTGATACCATAGTTTTTAAGATATCATAATTTAACTATAAGGCCATGTGAATACACATAAAATAACTCAAAAAATCGTATTAAAGAAAACATGCGATATCCCAAAAATTACTCATTGGATATAAATTTAATCATACACACCTTACCCTGATATACAAATCAATATCAGGAATAAATTTGCCTTATTTTGATACAGTAGTTTTTAAGATATCATAATTTAAATATAAGCTCTTGTGAAGGTACATATAAAATAGCTAAAAAAATCGCAATCTTAAAAATGTTATATGTCAAAAATTACTCATTGGATATAAATTTAATTTTACACAACTTATACTGATATACAAATCAATATCAGGAATAAATTTTGCTTATTTTGATACCGCAGTTTTTAAGATATCATAAATTAAATATAAGTCCATGTGAAGATACACATAAAATAGCTAAAGAATCGCAATCTTAAAAATGTTATATGTCAAAAATTACTCATTGGATATAAATTTAATTATACACATCTTATAGTGATATACAAATCAATATCCGGAATAAATTTGACTTATTTTGATACCGTAGTTTTTGAGATATCATAATTTAAATATAAGCTCATGTGAAGATACACATAAAATAACGCAATCTTAAAGAAAAAATGTGATATCTCAAAGATTACTCATTGGATATAAATTTAATTATACACATCTTATACTGATATACAAATCAATATCTGGAATAAATGTGGCTTATTTTGATAGCGTAGTTTTTAAGATATCATAATTCAAATATAAGCTCATGTGAAGATACACATAAAAAGTTCAATCTTAAAGAAAAAGTGTGATATCTTCAAAATTATTCATTGGATATAAATTTAATTATACACACCCTATACTTACATACAAACCAATATCAGAAATAAATTTGACTAAATTTGATACGGTGGTTTTTAAGATATCATAATTTAAATATAAGCCCATGTGAAGATGTACATAAAATAACTCAAAATATCGCAATCTTATAGAAAAAATGTGATATCTTAAAAGTTGCTCATTGGACGTGATTTAAATTATAGGCACTAGATACAAGTATATCACTTAATAACAGTAAAAAATTTCATCAACATCGATACGGCAGTTCTTGAGATATCACTATTTAAAAATGGCAAAATTTGGTGCGACTTTTAAAATTAAATGTTCTCAACAAAATAAAAATATCTCAAATATCAGTCACTGAATATAAATGTAATTATACAAATTACACACTTGTATATCAATTAATACCAGTAATATATTGTATTGATATTAATGCGATAGTTACTGAGATATAATTATTTAAATATGAGAAAAATTTGAGAAGTAAAAATCGAATGTTCTCACTAAAATACAAATATCTCATGAATAACTCATTGGATATAAATTAAATTATGTGCATTTAATAGTGGTTTATTACGCAATATCAGTGATTAATTTCGTTCATTTTGGTACAGCACTTTTTGAGATATCGCAATTTAAATATTATCCCACATAAAATAAGCCCAAGGAGCCGCCACAAAAATGGTAGTTTTAAAGAAAAATTGTAATAATTTAAAAATGGCTCATTCAATATTAATTAAATTGCAGATATTACATGCTAGTATATCACCTAATATCTACAATAAATTACATTAATATTAATGCGGTGGTTCATGAGTTATTATTTTTAAAATAAGAAATACCCTTGAAATATCGTAGTTTGGAAGAAATAATGTAATATCTTAAAAGTTGTTTTTTTGGATATCGCTTAAATTACAGACATATCATTCAATAATAATTAAATTGCAGATATTTCATGTTAGTATATCACCTAATATCAACAATAAATTACATTAATATTAATGCGGTGGTTCATGAGTTATCATTATTAAAATAAGAAATACCCTTGAAATATCGTAGTTTGGAAGAAATAATGTAATATCTTAAAAGTTGTTCATTGGATATCGCTTAACTTACAGACATATAATTCAATATTAATTAAATTGCAGATATTACATGCTATATATATACGTTTAATGCTAAATTATATACGTTGATTAAAAAGTATGTGACGAACAATAAAGCATAGGAACCGAGGTTATAAAAGGCCTGGAAGGATGCTTCTAATCTTGTACGCGTATAACAATTGATAGTCTCTAGTGGTCAGTAATATTATTTTGATAAAACCAGAAAATTACGCTCATTTACGGAGATATTCTGCTGATAATCTGCCGAGGATAGTTTCCCCCAAAAAAAACAGTCGTTCGCAGCCGACGTTAAACTGTAGGTGCCATACGTCACTGTAACTACGATACAGATACTCATACACTGACGTATGCAGGGAAATCGCTTACGCTCGAAATCGAGTATGGCACTCCAAGAAGAAGAACGGAGATATTCGACAAAATCCGAAATCTTGCGATTTCATTTTTAATTTGTTCTGAAATTATTTGAAAAGGTATAAGAAAACCAAAGGAACTTTCTGATAGCCACACTTTTAGCTCTATAAGACGGCGTTTACAAATTTTCAGTACAAAGTTTCGTTTCGAAGAAACCATCATCAACTTATTTTTTTTATATGGCCTGTAAAAAATGTACACCCTGTATTAGATAGCATTTCCTATTACGAATTAAACTATTTATATCACAGTATTGTTACTAATCTTTTTATTCAGAAAAAGGCTTGTCAATACATTTCGAATATTATCTTTAGTAGGCGTTGAAATGATGACGACGATGCGAAAAAATTAAAAACGTTGCGGAAAAAGTGTGTGACGTCACGAACAATAAAGCATAGGAACCGAGGTTATAAAAGGCCTGGAACGACGCAAATCTTGTTGGCGTATAACCAAATATCGTAGGAACGAGAGGACATCAGTACAGCTATGTTGATCGCAGTAACTGATCAGTAGAAAGCAGCAGCAGTAAAGCAGAGGCCGAGATTTGATACACAACAGTGGATGCTCCACAGTTATATTAATAACGTTTTTGTTGCGAATGTTTTGTTTAGTCCAAAACTTTAGAATGGCCTTTGAGGTCATTCTAAAGCTTTTGAAGCTTTTAAAACATACAGGGGGACTCAAAAAAGTTTTGTGGAAACACTGTATATTAAATCTGTCATGGGAATGACCATCATTACTCCGTTGCGACGGTAATTAGCCGTAGCAGTAGAAACTGGCCGTCGAATTAACTCAAATTTTGCGTCGTTTTTTGATATTAATTGTGCTTTGCAAGCAATATGGTTGTCTGTCGAATAATTTCGTGGTGTAAGGGGCAAACAAAAATGTGATTTTTGTGGTGGTTTTATTTTCGTTGTGGCTTAAATATGTTAACTTTCGGGTGGTTTGCGTTGCGGCTCGTATTTTTCGTTTGTTTCGGCGAATGCCCATTTGGCCACGGGCGATAAATTTTTGTCGCGTTAAGGCACGGTCGCGGGCGCAGGCCGGCCCGTAACGCACGTAACTAATGAAAAATAATAGCGAACGGAGGCGATGAAAATGCAGCCGGAACGAAATTACATCAAACATAAATAACGGCGGGGGCCGTGGAAACTTTTTCATTCATACAAGGCATAAATTTCTCCGGCAGTTTCCATGAAATCGTAATGTCGCTTTTACGACCGCCGAAGGAGCGGACGCGGCAACGCCGCCCGGAGGACGGCAACGCCGCGCGCGGTTATGTAAGCCGCCCGCTTCGTGCGTACGTGCAGGCGGAGGATGAGGTGGTGGTGGCCCAGGAAGAGGTGGAGGAGGATGAGGAGGAGGAGGAGGATGAGGAGGAGGAGGAGGAACTGCTCCGTCCAATTTCTACCATCTTTATGGATTTCGGGGGAGCGGCGCCTCGCGATTTATGGCTAATATCCGCGATGGTGCGCGATGGTGGGCGACGCAGGAAACGCGGAGGGCTCCTCCAGAAAGACCTGTTCGGCGGGGTAATCCAATATTTCCGCTCCTGAGAGACACCGTGGGACATCAGGTGGCCCCCCCAAGAACAGGTTCTGTCCTCCTGGCGGACGGTAACAGGTTTTCCGCGCGGAAAAGCGCGGAAAACCGCCGATAAATCCCAAGGTGGTCGCGCTCCTTGTACCTGTACCGTTACACACCGAGCAGGGAAACGCCTCTACACGAGCCTCGCGCATTTATATCGCCGTCCACATAAAATATAACTGTACACCTACATAAAGCGGAATTAATATTATTTGAGCGGCTTTTACCTGCCACTTTAACCTTGCCGCAGTCGACCTATTCAAACACAATCTTGGCCAATTAAGAATTATTAATACCGTTTGGAAATTTAAGACCCTCATTATGGCTAATGCACGATAATTTATGGGCCTTTATCGTCTATGTGGCATTACTTATGCCGCAGCGACGCCCGAAATGGCAATGATTATTGTAATTTTTCATCACATTCGTGACGTGCCTCTCAGTTCCAATTGATCCCCCTTCATTCTTACTGCATCACTTGCACATTTTCATTCAGATCACTACAATTTACCCTTCATCATTAGATGAAACTGCATAACTCGAAAATCACAGACAAATTACATTAAAATAGACTCAAATTCACAAAATGGGAAATTTGGGAAATCTATACACCCCACTAGATACGACAAATGTTAAAATCATTCAAATGTTGAGAAAAAAGTATCAAAATTTACGAACGTAAATACAGCCCCCGTTGTGTTATATAGTCATAATACAATGCATAACTTGAAAATCACAGACAAATTACATTAAAATAGACTCACATTCGATCTACAGAGAGATTTTTTTAACATAGGGTTAGTTTCCATGGACACGATATATCAACTAACATATCTCAGCTAAGCAATATCCAGTTGAAGTGATTCGGAGATTGTCTAAACATCATAAATTTGCATGAAGATTGAAACCCTGTCAACAAATTTGGACAGTAACTAATTCAAATTTTAAGAAAAACTTCGCGAAGCACCAAAACCTACAAAACATTTTGGTAACCATTGATTTCAGATTGAAAACTAATATAAGTTCGCAAATTGTTAGGGATAAAAAAAAATCTATGCGTCTCTAGATAACAAAAAAAATAACATTAAAATGATTCCAATTTTGAATGATAAACGTTTCAAAAATATCAAAATTTGTATAACCATATCAAATCAAATTTAGATTAAATTAATATTGTACGAAAAGTTCGCAAATATGTTAGAAATTTGGAAAATCTATACACCATTAGATAAGACAAAAGTTAAAATCATTCAAATGTTGAGAAAAAAGCATCAAAATTTACAAACCTAAATACAGCCCCCGTTGTGTTATATAGTCATAATACAATACATAACTTCAAAATCATAGACAAATTACATTAACAAAGACTCACATTCAATATACAGAGAGCTTTTTTTAACTTAAGAGTTAGTTTCCATGGACACCATATATCAACAAACATATCTCATATAAGCAATCCCCTGTTGAAGTGAATCGGAGATTGCCCAAAACATCTAAAATCTAACCTAATAATCTAACCCAACATAAATTTGCAAGAATTCAATTTGCAATGTTCAATGCTTTAATTGAAGCATTGAACATTGAGCATTGAAACAATGTCAACAAATTTGGACAGTAACTTATACCAATTATGAGAGAAAAACTTCGCGAAGCATCAAAACCTACAAAACTTTTTGGTAACCATTGATTTCAGATTGAAAACTAATATAAGTTCGCAAATTGTTAGGGATTAAAAAAAATCTATGCGTCTCTAGATAACAAAAAAATAACATTAAAATGATTCCAATTTTGAATGATAAACGTTTCAAAAATATCAAAATTTGTATAACCATATCAAATCAAATTTAGATTTAAATTAATATTGTACGAAACGTTCGCAGATATGTTAGAAATTTGGGAAATCTATACACCACTAGATAAGACAAAAGTTAAAATCATTCAAATGTTGAGAAAAAAGTATCAAAATTTACAAACCTAAATACAGCCCCCGTTGTGTTATATAGTCATAATACAATGTATAACTTGAAAATCATAGACAAATTACATTAACAAAGACTCACATTCAATATACAGAGAGCTTTTTTTAACTTAAGAGTTAGTTTCCATGGACACCATATATCAACAAACGTATCTCATATAAGCAATCCCCTGTTGAAGTGAATCGGAGATTGCCTAAAACATCTAAAATCTAACCTAATAATCTAACCCAACATAAATTTGCAAGAATTAAATTTGCAATGTTCAATGCTTTAATTGAAGCATTGAACATTGAGCATTGAAACAATGTCAACAAATTTGGACAGTAACTTATTCCTATTATGAGAGAAAAACTTTACGAAGCATCAAAACCTACAAAACTTTTTGGTAACCATTGATTTCAGATTGAAAACTAATATAAGTTCGCAAAATGTTAGGGATAAAAAAAAATCTATGCGTCTCTAGATAACAAAAAAATAACATTAAAATCATTCCAATTTTGAATGATAAACGTTTCAAAAATATCAAAATTTGTATAACCATACCAAATCAAATTTAGATTTAAATAAATAGTGTACGAAAAGTTCGTAGATATGTTAGAAATTTGGGAAATATATACACCACTAGATAAGACAAATGTTAAAATCATTCAAATGTTGAGAAAAAAGTATCAAAATTTACAAACGTAAATACAACCCCCGTTGTGTTATATAGTCATAATACAATGCATAACTTGAAAATCATAGACAAATTACATTAACAAAGACTCACATTCAATATACAGAGAGCTTTTTTTAACTTAAGAGTTAGTTTCCATGGACACCATATATCAACAAACGTATCTCATATAAGCAATCCCCTGTTGAAGTGAATCGGAGATTGCCTAAAACATCTCAAATCTAACCTAATAATCTAACCCAACATAAATTTGCAAGAATTCAATTTGCAATGTTCAATGCTTTAATTGAAGCATTGAACATTGAGCATTGAAACAATGTCAACAAATTTGGACAGTAACTTATTCCAATTTTGACAGAAAAACTTCGCGAAGCACCAAAACCTACAAAACTTTTTGGTAAACATTGATTTCAGATTGAAAACTAATATAAGTTCGCAAATTGTTAGGGATTAAAAAAAATCTATGCATCACTAGATAACAAAAAAAATAACATTAAAATCATTCCAATTTTGAATGATAAACGTTTTAAAAATATCAAAATTTGTATAACCATATCAAATCAAATTTAGATTTAAATTAATATTGTACGAAAAGTTCGCAGATATGTTAGAAATTTGGGAAATCTATACATCACTAGATAAGACAAAAGTTAAAATCATTCAAATGTTGAGAAAAAAGTATCAAAATTTACAAACCTAAATACAGCCCCCCGTTGTGTTATATAGTCATAATACAATGCATAACTTGAAAATCATAGACAAATTACATTAACAAAGACTCACATTCAATATACAGAGAGCTTTTTTTAACTTAAGAGTTAGTTTCCATGGACACCATATATCAACAAACGTATCTCATATAAGCAATCCCCTGTTGAAGTGAATCGGAGATTGCCCAAAACATCTAAAATCTAACCTAATAATCTAACCCAACATAAATTTGCAAGAATTCAATTTGCAATGTTCACTGCTTTAATTGAAGCATTGAACATTGAGCATTGAAACAATGTCAACAAATTTGGACAGTAACTTATTCCAATTATGAGAGAAAAACTTTGCGAAGCATCAAAACCTACAAACATTTTTGGTAACCATTGACTTCAGATTGAAAACTAATATAAGTTCGCAAATTGTTAGGGATTAAAAAAAATCTATGCATCACTAGATAACAAAAAAATAACATTAAAATCATTCCAATTTTGAATGTTAAACGTTTCAAAAATATCAAAATTTGTATAACCATACCAAATCAAATTTAGATTTAAATAAATAGTGTACGAAAAGTTCGTAGATATGTTAGAAATTTGGGAAATATATACACCACTAGATAAGACAAATGTTAAAATCATTCAAATGTTGAGAAAAAAGTATCAAAATTTACAAACCTAAATACAGCCCCCGTTGTGTTATATAGTCATAATACAATGCATAACTTGAAAATCATAGACAAATTACATTAACAAAGACTCACATTCAATATACACAGAGCTTTTTTTAACTTAAGAGTTAGTTTCCATGGACACCATATGTCAACAAACGTATCTCATATAAGCAATCCCCTGTTGAAGTGAATCGGAGATTGCCTAAAACATCTAAAATCTAACCTAATAATCTAACCCAACATAAATTTGCAAGAATTCAATTTGCAATGTTCAATGCTTTAATTGAAGCATTGAACATTGAGCATTGAAACAATGTCAACAAATTTGGACAGTAACTTATTCCAATTATGAGAGAAAAACTTTGCGAAGCATCAAAACCTACAAACATTTTTGGTAACCATTGACTTCAGATTGAAAACTAATATGATAAGTTCGCAAATTGTTAGGGATTAACAAAAAATCTATGCATCACTAGATAACAAAAAAATAACATTAAAATCATTCCTATTTTGAATGATAAACGTTTCAAAAATATCAAAATTTGTATAACCATATCAAATCAAATTTAGATTTAAATTAATATTGTACGAAATGTTCGCAGATATGTTAGAATAAGAATTGCAATTATATACGAAAAGTTCGCAGATATGTTAGAAATTTGGGAAATCTATACACCACTAGATAAAATATAAGTTAAAATCATCCAAATTTTTGAGAAAAAAGTATCAAAATTTACAAACCCAAACACAGCCCTCGTTAAAGTTGTGTTAAATAGTCATAATACAACCCAACAATTTGTATAACCATATCTAATAAAATATAGATTTAAATAAATATTGTACAAAAACTTTTTTTGAATTTTCAATGAAAGTTATAGAAAATTAGCAATATTCATTGGAAAGTGCAACATTTTAATTGGAAATTTAACATAGCACTAAATATTATAAAATTCCCAGCAATTATTTAAAATTTTGCTGGCAATTGCAAATATTTTACCGGAAGTGATGAAATTTTTCATGTAAAAATATTTTTCATAATTTTCATAAAAATATGTAAAGATTTTATTGTATATTGAACATTGCAGTGAAAATTTTAACATTTTCAGCATGAATTTAAAATGTTATTGGCAATAACAAAGGTTTTACTGGAAATCTAGAAATTTTCATGAAAACTTTTAGAGTGCTCATCGAAAATTATTTTATTATAATTGAAAGTTAGCTATATTTGCTGGAAACGGCAAAATGTTGACTGGAAATGCACGGAAAATTATAAAATTCTCAGCATAGATTTAGCATGTAGTTGGAAACTGCAAAATTTTTACTGAAAACTGCAAAATATTTACTGTAAACGAAGAAATATTCATAAAAACAAAGAAAAACTTGAAATTGCACTTGAAAACTGCACAAATTTTGATAGATTAATGCGAAATTTTCATTGTAAATGAAACATTGCAGTAAAAATTATTAAATTTAATGTGGAATTGGAAAGTGCAAATTTTGATTAAAAATTAACCATTACAGTGAAAAGTATGAAATTTTTAACATGAATCTAAAATTTTACTGTCTATTGCAAAATATTTTTACCGGCACTAATAAATTTGTGAAAATTGATGAAATTTTTTTTACTGGAAATGATGAAATTGTCGTTGAAACGTACAAAGCATTCATCGAAAATGAAGTAAATGTAATTAAAAATTATTATTCATTGAGAATTTCATCAGAATATTCATTAGAATGTGCAAAATTTTGATTGGAAATTAAAGACAGCACTGAATATTATAAAATTATCAGCATGAATTTAATAAGTTGTTCTAAACTGCAAAATTTTTACTGAAAACTGCAAAATGTTTATTGCAAATGATGAAGCTTTCGTAAAAACAAAGAAAAACAAGAAATCCCACTTGAAAATTACAAATTTTGATAGAAAATTGAACAAATTTTATTGTAAATTGAACATTGGAGTGCAAAATTTTAACTATTGTTATAAATGTATATTATGTATAATTACTCTTGTTTAGTTTCATAATTATTAGTACGAATTTAAAATGTTAGTGGTAATACCAAAGATTTTACTGGAAATCGAGAAATTTTCATGAAAACTTTTAAAATGCTCATTGAAAATGATGTCATTATAATTGAAAATTAACTATATTTGTTTTAAACAGCAATATTTTGATAGGAAATTGAAAATGCATTGAAAATTCCCAACATAAATTTAGTATGTTGTTGGAAACTACAACATTTTTACTGAAAACTGCAAAATATTTACTGGAACAAAGAAATTTTCATAAAAACAAAGAAAAACTTGAAATTGTGCTTGAAAATTATACGAATTTTGATAGATTATTGCGAAATTTTGATTGTAAATGAAACATAGCAATATAAATTATCAAATTTAAGCGTTGATTTAAAATTTATTTGGCAGTTACAAATATTTTACTGTAAATAATGAAATTTCCATTGGTACTTGTAAAACTTTGTAGGAAAATTATGAAATTGCATTTGAAAATTCCAAATTTTCATTGTAAATTGCAACATTTCTGTTTGTAAGGTAAACATTGCAGTGAAAGTTATAAAATTGTGAGCATAAATTAAAACAATTACCGGTGATTGCAAAATTTTAGTGGAAATACGACGAAATTTTCATTGAAACTTATAAAGTTAAGTATGTAGAAATTTGTTTGCAATTAAAATATAAAACGGGCAAAAGAGTCCATATTTTGAATTTAACTATCAAAAATATCAGAAACTTAAAAAAAAAAAGTTTCACTATGAAACTGAGAAAGGTGAAAAACCATGTTTCTGCATATTTCAGCTATAGTTTATAACAGCCTATTTTCCATTTTTAAGACGATATTTACTATTTTAAGAGCATAGTTTCCATTTATAAGAGCATATTTTCCATTTTGAGAACTTTTCTATTTTTAAGAGCATAGTTCCCATTTAAAAGAGCATATTTTCCATTTTAAGGCGATATTTTCTATTTCTAAGAGCATATTTTCCATTTTAAGGCGATAATTTCTATTTTTAAGAGCATATTTTCCATTTTAAGACGATATTTTCTTTTCTTAAGAACATATTTTCCATTTTTAAGACAATTTTTTTTAATTTTTACGACTGCGAGACCTGGGCTGTATCTGTGGCAGAATTGAATGCCAAACTTTCTAGAAGTCTCCATTTTAAGGCGATATTTTCTATTTTTAAGAGCATAATTTCCATTTTAAGGCGATATTTTCTTTTTTTAAGAGCATAATTTCCATTTTAAGGCGATATTTTCTTTTTTTAAGAGCATATTTTCCATTTTTAAGACGATTTTTTTTTTTTAAATTGCGACTGCAAACCCGGGCAGTATCAGTGGCAGATTTGAATGCCGAACTTTTTAGAAGTCAAACATTGACGCATTGGGTTCTCACAGAGATCATTACGAAATTTTGGAAACGAGCACCACCCGGGAGCTGTTTGAGCGCTTTCTCATCAATTTCCGAACGTCTGGGGGCCTCAGAAGCACGGTTTCTCTTCGGATGGTGTTACCAGTGGGCAGTGGACAGACCGAGAAAGAGCGTGAGCGTGTGCAAGAGCGTTGGCTGGTAAAAAAGAGGACACCACATCGACGGGCTCACAAAAGGTTACTTTGCATGGAACCTCTGTAGCGCTTTAACAATGCCGCCCGTTGTCACTCGAAATGTCAATTAACTTGTCGGCTATTTTTAACTTCCAATGGCGCAAGGGGCCAATCGGGAAGTGCAATCGAGGAATTGGAATCGTGCAGGTTTTTTAGCCAGGGTAATCTGCAGCGACGTCAAAGCGGTAGGGAGGAAATTCATGGACGACCCGACGACGTGGGCATGTGAATAGTCATGACCATGAAAGTTATAAGTTACGTCTTAAGAATTGTTGTCCGGTAAACAGTCATCAGCAAGAAATGACTATTTTCCACTCAGATTAATTTCTTGAATTTTTATCTGGTAATCTGGTTGCATATTGATACATTTGGTAGCGCAGTTAAAATTAACAGTTTCTGAAATAAGTGCATTTTAATATTTCGCAAGGAATCTGTAAAACGATTCATTGGAAGTTGTGTAAATTATTTTTCACAATAGACAAATTATTGCCACTAATCCCCAGAGCACCCCATTTTAGCATGGCCTGCCGCTGCATAAAAATATTTCATTTCGAAGGAGTTAGCTCGAAGAAGCGACTACTCGTAGCTAATTTTCCTTCCCCATGAGATTCGTATCTCTTCAGCCGACGTTTCGGCCGAATTAGGAGGCAGTTGCACCTGCAGGTGTAAACCGTCTCGGCAGATAGAAGGTCGAGATACAGTAGCCCATGGTGTGTTCGGCGATAGTTTCTAAATGCTAACAGGTTTCCAATTTGCATACCCAATGACTTCCTACCGTGAGCAGCCAAACGAACTTCCACGGGGATACAATAACAGCGCATTTGGGCGAGAAAAATTGGCAAGCAAATCAAAATTACTGCAAAATCTGATCAATTGGACGTCGCAATTAAGAAAAAAAAATGTTTGGAATACCACATGATGCTAATAATTAATAATGACTAATCAAATGTGTCATCAATCAAATAAATTGTATTGTAAACACATATAATCCTATGAAAATGGCTGAATAAGAGTAGTTAGGCAACACGGGTTCCAACTCACCCCCCGCGAAGATTTCGATTAATTTAATTCGCCGTTTGATTCGCGTTAATCGGCTGAATTTGCGGGTAATTACATCATTAAAGTGGCGAATTAATCGAAATCTTCGCGGGGGGTGAGTTGGAACCCGTGTTGCCTAACTACTAGTACAATTAATAAGTTATTTTTTTAATAATTACTGTCAAGATTTCAATGCCACAATGTCACAATTCAATGAATACTCTACAATGTTCACTTTTATTAAAAAAAAAAACAAAATTATCCTGTTAAAATTGTAATGCTTAGATTGAAAAGTTCATTAAAATTTACAATTATTCTGTAAAAATTATAATTTTTACATTCAAAATGTAAAAGATCGACAAAATTGTAAAAACTTCTATGCTTACTGTTAAAAGTTCAATGATTTTTATTAAACAATGAAATGTATTCTGTCAAAATTTCATTTTTTACGTTTAAAACGTCAATAATTAATATTTTTGAAATTCAGTGTGAAAATTTAAATGAATACAGTCAATGTTTCAAAGATTACTGTAAAAATTTCAAGGATAATTGTAAATTTTTCAAAGATAACTAAACATTTTCAATTATTTAATTACTTCTATCAAAATTTTAATAATTTTTACCAAAATTACAATTATTCTATAAAAAGGACAATTAATTTGTTAAATTTTTAATAATTAAAGCTGAAAGACAAAAATTCAATAAAAGTTACAATTATTCTGTCAAAATTTCATTTTTTGCTTAAAAATGTCAAAGATTGACGACTGTCAAAATTTCTATGTTTACTGTTAAAATGATTGTTCAATGATTTCCATTAAACAATGAAATTTATTCTGCCAAAATTTCAATTTTTACGTTCAAAATTTCAAAGATTGACAGTAATAATTAGTATTTTCGAAATTCAGTGTGAAAGTTTAAATGAATACAGTCAATTTTTCAATGATTACTGTAAATTTTTCAATGATAACTGTTGATTCTGTAGTTTTCAAGATATCATAATTTAAAGATAAACCCATGTGAACATACACATAAATAACTCAAAAAATCGCAATCTTAAGAAAAAAAATGTCATATCTCAAAAATTACTCATTGGATATAAATTTAATTATACAAACCTTATACTGATATATAAATCAATATTAGGAATAAATTTGGCTTATTTTGAAACCGTAGTTTTTAAGATATCTTACTTTAGATATAATCCCTTGTAAAGACACACATAAAATAACTAACAACAATGGCAATCTTAAAGAAAAAATATGTGCTCTCAAAAATTACTCATTGGATATAAATTTAATTATACCCATCTAATACTGATATACAAATCAATATCAGGAATAAATTTGGCTTATTTTGATACCGTAGTTTTCAAGATATCATAATTCAAATATACACATAAAATAACTTAAAAAAATCGCTATCTTAAAGAAAAAAATGTGATCTCAAAAATTACTCATCGGAAATAAAGTTAATTATACACATCTTATACTCATACACAAATCAATATCAGGAATAAATTTGGCTTATTTTGATACGGTAATTTCAAAGATATCATAACTTAAATATACGCCCAAGTGAAGATACACATAAAATAACTTCTAATAAGAAAAAAAGCGATATCTCAAAAATTATTCATTGGATATAAATTTAATTACACACATCTTATACTGATATACAAATCAATAGCAGGAATAAATTTGGCTTATTATGTGTGAAAAACGAGATACTTAATTGCAGGACTTGTGCTTGTTTCTGCGTAGCCCGACTTTATGTGTGATTAATACAGACTAAATTGCAGAGCTTGTGCTTGTTTTTGCGTAGCCCGACTTTATGTATGAAAACCGAGATACTTAATTGCAGGACTTGTGCCTGTTTCTGCGTAGCCCGACTTTATGTGTGAAAAAGACAGACTTATTTGCCGTTGGAGGGTAGCAAATCAATCTTAAATTTTTTAAACAATCATTAAAAGTGTGCCATAAACTATCGCTTAATGAAACTTATGTATGATAGTCAATATAATGTATAAGTGGTACTGTCCAATTTGCTGTTGGGAGGGTAGTAAATCAACCCTGATATTTCAAACAATCATAAAAAGTGTGCTGTCGCCCCTGAAACTTATGTAAAAAATGTATGTAAATGTATGTAAAAAACTGTCGCCCAATGAAGCTTATGTATGTTAGTCTTCAAGGGTCTGTCAATAGAATGTATAAGTGGCACTTTCCCAATTGCTGGAGGGTAGTACATCAACCCTGAATTTTTTAAACAATCATAAAAAGTGTGCATTAAACTGTCGCTCAATGAAACTTATGTATGTTAGTCTTGAAGGGTCTGGATTATCGCAAATGCACATGCATATTCATCAGTGCAACTGTACCTCGTTTTTCTTAACCTTTCATCGCAACTTACCATGACAAATTATTGTCATTATCAATTTTCACGCCCATATTATATTTATGTATAACTTTAAGGCTCATGAATTTTTATTCGCTTTTTTGTGCGACTCTCGCCAGTGCAAAAAAAACACGTTTTCGCAAATGTGACCATATTTATTTTCGCTCAATATGCAAATTCGATTCTTCATGGGATAATGCGCTTATTTACTTGTTTAGAATTAATGCACAACGTGGGCAGCCGATACGTCCAATATTTGCCTATTTATAATGGATAAATATACAGTGCAGACCGCGATGTGTTGAAATGTTTATTTATTCAGGCAGTTCAGGTGATTGTTATCATGCGGGAGAAATAGTACAGCTGAAAATACGAATATCTTTTTAGAAATATATAATATTATAGGACTAGTATAGTAGTAGTTAGATAGTACAGCTGAAAATATTATCAATATCTTCTTTATAAATATACAGGGTCCTGCAACAAGTGCGTCAAGTTATTAGTTTAAAAATCTTTATGCTGTAAAATTATTTTCAAACATACAGGATGTTCCAATTTTGCGGAATAACAAAAACTTTTGTTTTAATAGAACACCCTGTGTTTATTCAAGTTTTCTGGTGACATTTTCAACCTCTACAATGTTGTCTATTTAGTTTTGGATTACGTTACAGTGTTACCAATTTACAATTTTTTTCCTTCAAAATATCATGCATAAGCAAGCTCAACTTTCAAAAGTTAAAACTTCATTTTGTAATTTAAGTTGGCATAATATTACTCATTGATCTATGTTTGATCAGATTGTAATAATTATAGTAAAATACGATTAATTGTTTTGCATTAAAAAAAAAGTAAATATATAGTATCATATTACTACATATAGTACTAGTAGTTTATTTTATAGTTTATGGTTATAGTTTATATAGTACTAGTAGTTTAGTAGTAGTATATTTTAGAACAACTATTTGTACTTTCTACATATCAATTCAAATCGTCCAGTTTGAAGTAACGCAAATGAAAGTCCTTTACACGATGTGAGCTCGTTATTAGATCTTTTTCGTTAACGAGTTCCTGAAAACTTTTGAAGGCCGCCAAACCGGCGACTGAATCTTCGCCGATCGACTATTTTTGACGGGGATTCGGGAGGCTTTCACCTGACACAGGACCGGCTATTTAAAGGCCCGAAAATCACGTGCACCAAGTGCAACAAGGCGAACGAAAGGCAGGCACAAGGCAGAGGCCGAAACGTGCATTTTTGCCGCCGCTTTTTCACGAATTCCTGCCGGTTATTACTTCGTGCCCCGATTATTTATGTTCATGGCGTCTTGGTCGTTTGCACACTCGCAACAGGAAGTGTCGCAAGGTATGCCAGCGGTTTTTTTGAATGGTTTCGGCAAAGAGAGCGGAGCTGGTAATAACTCACAGTCGCTGGAGGATTTTTTTTAAGGCCGCTGACTCATTCTGCGGTTTGGTTTATTGCATTTGGGTAAGCTTAAATCGTCAACCAATGTTAAACTTTTGTGCAAATTTAATGGAAGAGTCACATACATTGTGTAATTGTAAAGTTGGACGGCGTACTGCAATGATTTTTCACACATAAAGTTGGGTTACGCAGAAACAGGCACAAGCCCTACAATTAAGTATGTCGTTTTCACACATAAAGTCGGGCTACCGCACATAAAGTCGAGCTACGCAGAAACAGGCACAAGCCCTGCAATTAAGTATCTCGTTTTTCACACATAAAGTCAGACTGAGCAGAAACAGGCACAAGCCCTGCAATTAAGTCTGTATTTTCACACATAAAGTCAGGCTACGCAGAAACAGGCACAAGCCCTGCAATTAAGTATCTCGTTTTTCACACATAAAATCAGGCTAAGCAGAAACAGGCACAAGCCCTGCAATTAAGTCTGTATTTTCACACATAAAGTCGGGCTACGCAGAAACAGGCACAAGTCTTGCAATTAAGTATCTCGTTGTTCACACATAAAGTCAGGCTAAGCAGAAACAGGCACAAGCCCTGCAATTAAGTCTGTATTTTCACACATAAAGTCGGGGTACGCAGAAACAGGCACAAGCCCTGCAATTCAGTATGTCGTTTTTCACACATAAAGTCGGGCTACGCAGAAACAGGCACAAACCCTGCAATTAAATATCTCTTAACACCATAGGGTGCATTGGTGCAGTTTACAAGTCGGATTATTGGCCAGTTTGAGTTCGAAACGATTATACCTGGACCATTGGCACAGATTAAATTCTTCCAAAAATCCAATAATGATCTAAATATCAATTTATTGTCAAAATTTCTATGCTTATTGTTAAAAGTTCAATGATTTTCATTAGACAATAAAATTTATTCTGCCAAAATTTCAATTTTTACGTTCAAAATGTCAAAGATTGACAGTGATAATTAATGTTTTCGAAATTCAGTATGAATATTTAAATAAATAAAGTCTGAATGGTTTCCAGATACATACTTTTGACAATTTAAGCTGATTGTTAAAAGCATCATTTTTATTATAATTTAAGATCTGACTGTAAAATGTTATAACGTGTACTTATAATGAAACGCAAGTCAACAGCAGCAGCTGCGTAATTAATATTTTTCGTTGCCGTAAGGAGCACAAACATAAACTTTAGAGAATTACTGCCAGGTTTTAGAGTTTCCTTAATCGGCGGTTAGTTGTCACGGCTACCATTGTGCCTGCAAATTAACCGTCGATTAAACTTAATTTGCAATTGAAAGACCGGGGCTCAAAGTACCAATAAAATTACAATAACTTCATCAAGTGTCCCTTTTTCCCACTTCTGGCGATTAGCACTGCTGTTTTTACTTTAGATGCGGACGTTAGAAACTACAATCGCACATGCTAAAATAAATTCATCAAATTTATCAGAATTTTGCAATTTAAAATAATTGTTTCGTCGTTAGACAATTTGCTATTTTGATAATGCTCTTGGTCACGATGAAGACCTTCTGGTCTTGAATACTTCCTTTTAACGCTGAGAACCTTTTAGCTCTTGCCCACCATGAAGACCTTCTGGTGATGGAACAGAAGGTTTTCATCGTGATCAAGACTATTAGCAGGAGGTTGTTCAAGACCAGAAGGTCTTCATCGTGACCAAAAGCGTTAGCAGCAGGTTATTCAAGACCAGAAGGTCTTCATCGTGACCAAAACCGTTAGCAGCAGGTTATTCAAGACCAGAAGGTCTTCATTGTGACCAAAAGCGTTAGCAGCAGGTTATTCAAGACCAGAAGGTCTTCATCGTGACCAAAACCGTTAGCAGCAGGTTATTCAAGACAAGAAGGTCTTCATCGTGACCAAAACCGTTAGCAGCAGGTTATTTAAGACCAGAAGGTCTTCATCGTGACCAAAAGCGTTAGCAGCAGGTTATTCAAGATCAGAAGGTCTTCACATGACCGAGAGGTCATGTGTTTTGTCCAGATGTAAATTTATGAGTGGCTAAATATTATTGAACTATTTTTATAAGCAAATCGGTAATAATCATAGGTAACGATGAATACCTTCTGGTCCAGCACCAAGAGGTCTTCGTAGTCGGCAAAGGCCAGAAGGTTTTCAGCGTTAATTGGAAGTATTCACGACCAGAAGGTCTTCATCGTGACCAAAAGCCTTAGCAGGAGATATTGCTGATGCTCTTGGTCACGATGAAGTTCTTCCGGTTTTTTGAATACCTCCTATTAAAACTGAAAACCTTCTGGTCTTGGCCGACCACGAAGACCTCTTGGTGCTGTGGACCAGAAGTATTGCTAATGCTCCTGGTCACGATGAAGTTCTTCTGGTTTTGAATACTTCTTATTAAATCTGAAAACCTTCTGGTCTTGGCCGACCACGAAGACCTCTTGGTGCTGTGGACCAGAAGTATTGCTAATGCTCCTGGTCACGATGAAGTTCTTCTGGTTTTGAATACCTCCTATTAAATCTGAAAACCTTCTGGTCTTGGCCGACCACGAAGACCTCTTGGTGCTGTGGACCAGAAGTATTGCTAATGCTCCTGGTCACGATGAAGTTCTTCTGGTTTTGAATTCCTCCTATTAAATCTGAGAACCTTCAGGTCTTGGCCGACCACGAAGACCTCTTGGTGCTGTGGACCAGAAGTATTGCTAATGCTCCTGGTCACGATGAAGTTCTTCTGGTTTTGAATACCTCTTATTAAAACTGAAAACCTTCTGGTCTTGGCCGACCACGAAGACCTCTTGGTGCTGGGACCAGAAGTATTGCTAATTCTCCTGGTCACGATGAAGTTCTTCTGGTTTTGAATACCTCCTATTAAATCTGAAAACCTTCTGGTCTTGGCCGACCACGAAGACCTCTTGGTGCTGGACCAGAAGGTCTTAATCGTGACCAAGACTATTAGCAGGAGGTATTCAAGGAGGCAAAAGGCTTTACAATCAATGCCGATCATGATGGCCTCTTGCTCACTCTTAAAGTCTTCTAGTTATTGCCTTTTCGTCATGCACTTCTTGCTCACTCTTAAAGTCTTCTGGTTATTGCCTTCTCGTCATGCTGAATACGAAGAAGTGATTTTGAGCCCATTTGTGGCTATTGGTCCTTGAGAATTGAATAACTGGTTAAATGGTGATATAATTCGAATTTCCGTTTAAAAGTAGGTAATTTTATTAATGTGACGAGTGACGAGACTGTTTTTGTAACGATACACAAATGTCCTTCGATATCCTATTAAACCCAAATTAAGGTGTCATTATAAGCGGAAAGGAAATTCACGGTAAATATATAATTAGTATTCGGCTGCTTACGTGATTTACTTGCTCATAGATCAAATTTAGAACTCTAAAAGTTTGTTATGGACAGTCCATCGTCGTGAATTTAGACTAAAGTTAATAAAATTAAAATGAAGGTTCAATAGCAGTCAAACAGTGTAAACTTGGCAAAGCTTTAGAAGGCAAAAACAGTCTAAACTTGGTAAAGGTAAAACTTAACCGCCTGTAAGGCATTACAACAATACAATAAAGCATTATTTGAATTAATTATTAATTTTAATATTTCATACATCAAACTACATAAGTTATTAAACTATTACTGTAAAAGCAGAAAGACCTCTGGTCGATAGCGAATAAACTATCTAGTTTCATACATCTACTTACATCATACTAGTATGATGTATAGTATACATCATAGACTAGTATAGAGACTAGTATACTAGTATGATGTAAGAAATATATCATAACATTTGCATGAAGCTTCTAACAATGTCAAAAACTTTGGACAGTAACTTTTTTTCCAATTTTGGGGAAAAAAACTTCGTGAACCATAAAAATCTGCAAAAATTTTGGGCAACCATTGATTTTAGATTGAAAAATAATATGAAAAGTTCGCAAATTGGTAGGAATTAAAAAAATGTATGCATCACCAAAAAAATACAACTTTTAAATCATTCCAATTTTGAGAAAAAGGTTCATCAAATACTGCATCAAAATTTGTACAACCATATCAAATAAAATTCATATTTAAATAAATTTGTACGAAAACTATAGAATGTGAGAAACTGCAATTAAAGTTTTATTTGGTAGGAATTAAAAAAAATGTGCATCACTGGTGCAAAAAAAAACAACTTTAAAATCATTCCAATTTTGAGAAAAAAGTTCATCAAAAACTGCATCAAAATTTGTACAACAATATCAAATAAGCTTCATATTTAAATAAATATTGTACGAAAACTATAGAATGTGAGAAACTGCAATTAAAGTTTTATTTGGTACGAATTAAAAAATGTATGCATCACTGGTGCAAAAAAAAACAACTTTAAAATCATTCCAATTTTGAGAAAAAAGTTCATCAAAAGCTGCACCAAAATTTGTACAAACATATCAAATAAAATTCATATTTAAATAAATATTGTACGAAAACTATAGAATGTGAGAAACTGCAATTAAAGTTTTATTTGGTAGGAATTAAAAAAATGTATGCATCACTGATGCAAAAAGAAAACTTTAAAATCATTCCAATTTTGAGAAAAAAGTTCATCAAAAGCTGCATCGAAATTTGTACAACTATATCAAATAAAATTCATATTTCAAAAAATATTGTACGAAAACTATAAAATGTGAGAAACTGCAATTAAAGTTTTATATTCTGCTGTTACCTTTCCTACTCAAGTCATATAATGAGTAAAGAATTTGGAAGTTGGGATACTGATCCTGAGATTTGTTACAATTTAGTAAACCATTAAAATGAAACTTAACTAAAAACAGCCAAAAATTGACTTAGTGTATTTCACCTGTAAGCCGACGATATGTTAGAACTTTCAGAATCTATACACCACTAAATGAAAAAGATAAAATTATTCAAATTTTGAGAAACACGTATCAAAATTTACAAACCCAAATACAACCCCCGTTATATTATGAAGTCATAATACAACCATTGTTGTATTATGAAGTTATAATACAACCCCTGTTGTATAATGAAGTCATAATACAACCCTGTCTTATTATAAAGTTATAAAACAATCTCCTGTTGTATAATCTTTGGTTATTGGTCTCCTTATTATATATTATTGTTATTTTATTTATTTTAGCGTTCTAGTGGTAGTGGTATGTACACTTTATCAATTACTTGTAATATATGTAAAAATAGAGTCTTTTTTCCGTTAAATAAATAAATAAATAAAAAATTAAATCATAATACAACCGCTGTTGTATAATAAAGTCATAATACAACCCCTGTTTTGTAATGTACATTATGTTAACAGTTACGTACATTATGAATGTATATTTATGAGTTATATATGAACAAATTTATGCACCACTAGATTTATAGTAGTGTATAAGAGTGTCTAGTGTACTAAGTGAACTAAATACAAAAACATTAAAATATCGTAGATTAAAAAAGGCGGAAAGACCACAAAAAAAGCTCTAGGAAGTCTGTTCATTTGAATTTAACTTCACACGTGGGATTAATCATTGTATATACACACTTTACTTGGTTTACTTTACTTTAGTAATTTTCTATTTAGATGATAACAGTTGAAAATTTACGTGAGAAAGTGTCAAAAATTTGGAAATTGGCAATCAACTTTACTTGACATCCTGTAAATTGAACATTTAGACAATAACAGTTGAAAATTTACGTGACAAACTGTCAAACATTTAGAAATTGACATTCAACTTTACATCCTGTAAATTTAACATCTACAAATATGCTGAAAGACCACAAAAAAAGCTCTAGGAACTCTATTCATTTGAAATTAACTTCAGGCACTCAAACTTCAGACGTGGGATGATTAATCATTCTATGTACACACTTTACTTGGTTTACTTTACTTTAGTACCTTTCCATTTAGACAATAACAGTCGAAAATTTACGTAAGAAACTACCAAAAATTTGGAAATTGACATTCAACTTTACTTTACATCCTGTAAATTGAACATCTACAAATATGCTAAAAGACCACAAAAAAAGCTCTAGGAAGTCTGTTCATTTGAATTTAACTTCAGGCACTCAAACTTCACACGTGGGATTAATCATTGTATGTACACACTTTATTTGGTTTACTTTACTTTAGTAACTTTCCATTTTGACAATAACAGTTGAAAATTTACTGTCAAAAATTTGGAAATAGACATTCAACTTTACTTTACATCCTGTAAATTGAACATCTACGAATTGAAAATTTCAGGAAGTATCAAACATTCTGGGATTGACGTTCAACTTTACTATACAGCCTTTAAATTCAAAATCATTGAATAATTTACAAAAATCCTGAAAATTTGAGGAACTATGAAACATTCTGGTATTGGCGTTTAACTTCCCTTTTATAGGCGTATATTAAAAATCTATGAACAATTCACAAATATGCTGAAAATTTCGTGAACCACCAAACATTTTGAGATTGTCATTGCACTTTACTTTACAGCCTTTAAATTCAAAATCTTTGAATAATTTAAAAAAATCCTGAAAAGTTCAGGAACTATGAAACATTCTGGTATTGGCGTTCAACTTCCTTTTACAGGCTGTACATTAAAAATCTATAAACAATTCACAAATATGCTGAAAATTTCGTGAACTATAAAAAATTTGGGGAGTATCATTGAACTTTACTTTACATCCTGTACATTCAAAATCTTTGAATAATTTACAAAAATCCTGTAAAGTTGAGGAACTATGAAACATTCTGGGATTGGCGTTCAATTTTTTCTTACATGTACATTAAAAATCTATGAACAATTCACAAATATGCTGAAAATTTCGTGAACTATCAAAATTTTTGAGATTGTTATTGAACTTGACTTTACAGTCTTTAAATTCAAAATCTTTGAATAATTTACAAAAATCCTGAAAAGTTGAGGAACTATGAAACATTCTGGTATTGGCGTTCAACTTCCCTTTACAGGCTGAACATTAAAAATCTATGAACAATTCACAAATATGCCGAAGATTTCGTAAACTACCAAAAATTTTGAGATTGTCATTGAACTTTACTTTACAGGGTTTAAATTCAAAATCTTTGAATGATTTACAAAAATCCTGAAAAGTTGAGGAACTATGAAACATTCTGGGATTGGCGTTCAATTTTTTGCTACATGTACATTAAAAATCTATGAACAATTCACAAATATGCTGAAAATTTCGTGAACTATCCAAAATTTTGAGATTGTCATTGAACTTTACTTTACAGCATTTAAATTCAAAATCTTTGAATAATTTACAAAAATCCTGAAAAGTTGAGGAACTATGAAACATTCTGGTATTGGCGTTCAACTTCCCTTTACAGGCTGTACATTAAAAATCTATGAACAATTCACAAATATGCTGAAAATTTCGTGAACCATCAAAAATTTTGAGAAGGTTATTGAACTTTACTTTACAGCCTTTAAATTCAAAATCTTTGAATAATTTACAAAAATCCTGAAAAGTTGAGGAACTATGAAACATTCTGGTATTGGCGTTCAACTTCCCTTTACATGCTGAACATTAAAAATCTATGAACAATTCACAAATATGCTGAAAATTTCATGAACCATCAAATATTTTGAGATTGTCATTGAAGTTTACTTTACAGCATTTAAATTCAAAATCTTTGAATAATTTACAAAAATCCTGAAAAGTTGAGGAACTATGAAACATTCTGGTATTGGCGTTCAACTTCCTCTTACAGGCTGTACATTAAAAATCTATGAACAATTCACAAATATGCTGAAAATTTCGTGAACTCTCAAAAATTTTGAGATTGTCATTGAACTTTACCTTACAGCTTTTAAATTCAAAATCTTTGAATAATTTACAAAAATCTTGAAAAGTTGAGGAACTATGAAACATTCTGGTATTGGCATTCAACTTCCCTTTACAGGCGCTGTACATTAAAAATCTATGAACAATTCACAAATATGCTGAAAATTTCGCGAACTATCAAATATTTTGAGATTGTCATTGAAGTTTACTTTACAGCCTTTAAATTCAAAATTTTTGAATAATTTACAAAAATCCTGAAAAGTTGAGGAACTGTGAAACATTCTGGTATTGGCGTTTAACTTCCCTTTATAGGCGTATATTAAAAATCTATGAACAATTCACAAATATGCTGAAAATTTAGTGAACTATCAAAAATTTTGAGATTGTCATTGAAGTTTACTTTACAGCATTTAAATTCAAAATCTTTGAATAATTTAGAAAAATCCTGAAAAGTTGAGGAACTATGAAACATTCTGGTATTGGCGTTCAACTTTCATTTACAGGCTGTACATTAAAAATTTTGAACAATTCCCAAATATGCTGAAAATTTAGTGAACTATCAAAAATTTTGAGATTGTCATTGAACTTTACTTTACAGCTTTTAAATTCAAAATCTTTGAATAATTTATAAAAATCCTGAAAAAGTTGAGGAACTATGAAACATTCTGGTATTGGCGTTCAACTTTCATTTACAGGCTGTACATTAAAAATTTTGAACAATTCACAAATATGCTGAAAATTTCATGAACCATCAAACATTTTGAGAAGATTATTTTACTTTACTTTACTTTACAGCCTTTAAATTCAAAATCCTTGAATAATTTACAAAAATCCTGAAAATTTGAAGAACTATGAAACATTTTGGTATTGGCGTTCAACTTCCCTTTACGGCTGTACATAAAAAATCTATGAACAATTCACAAATATGCTGAAAATTTCGTGAACTATCAAAGAGATTGTCATTGAACTCTACGTAAAGTAAAGCTGTAAAAGCCTTCAAATTCAAAATCTTTGAATAATTACTAATGTATGAAATAAAGTTACGTACTTTTTAAAATTTTCAAAATTGTTTATTATTGTTCACGACAATTGTTTCGCCACACTGTGGCTTCTTCAGGTGAAGAAATGGTACATAAACTGGGTACAACTTGCTTAAGTAGTGTATTGATGGGGGTGGGGGGTAGCTATTAACAAGTTTTAAATATATTGAGGAGCGGTGAATGATTGACGTCCGTTTGGTTGTTAAGTAGGAGGCCGCTTAATTTCCTTTTGTTGATTTCCAGGCTTTCCAGGTGGTTAAGTTTCCTTCCTTTTCCTTCTTGATGGAGTATTTGGAATTTGGGGTCGAACGAATGTCCTTCCTCTCGTAGGTGGTTCGCGTACGTGGAAGAATTTTTATTATTAGTGAAACATTTTTGATGTTCCTCGATCCTTTCTGAGAAGGCACGACCTGTTTGCCCTACGTAAATCATTGGGCAGTCCCCCACACGTCAACATGTAAACCCCGCTGCGGTTTTAAAAAGTGCGTAACTTTATTTCATACATTAGTAATTATGAATTTTCAACAAATAAAAGCCACATCGATCAATCTTTGAATAATTTACAAAAATCCTGAAAAGTTGAGGAACTATGAAACATTCTGGTATTGGCGTTCAGCTACTTGACTTTTCTACTTCATGGGACAGCCTATTTTATGAGCCTGGCCTGCCGCTGTATTAAGACCTTTATTTTGGCCCAGGAAAGCATTGGTTTGCGGAGCAGCGAGGGTTTATGTCATAAATTATACCTCTTTGGGACTATTGTTGTCATAAATATCTGAACTACTTGACTTTTCTACTTCATGGGATACCATAAATCATAGAAAAATAAATTAAATGTGCGATTTAATGTGCGAAATAAATAACGTACATCAATGAATGTGCAATGTTTATATAAAATTCTAGTGTGATGGGCCTAACCTTCTAAATTTAAATGTAGCTCATGAATTATTTTGACATTTTATGTTTTTTTTTTTTGTTTTTTTTTTGTTTTTTTTTTTTTGTAACTTATGGACCCAATAATAAATGCTCATTTGGTAGTGTTGGCTACTTATGTCGTGCTATTTGAAGTGCGTTAGCATTGGCAAATGTGTTCAATTTTCAGTAGTCTGTTGTGAAACGAGCATTTGCTGCGCCTTTGGAGCGCTCATTAATAAGCGTCCTCGATTTTTCACTCGCGCAGCCTTGATTTGTCGCAACGCCTGCTGATGCAGAAGCAGAAAAAAAAAATAGTACGCTACAGCAACAATGCTCTTCTCGCCTCAGCCGCAAGTTTGCCGTGCAGAGCGATACTGAGCCGCATTCGCCGAGGTGAATGGACTGGCGTGTAACTTTTGCAATAACAATTTCTATTTAAAAATATACGTATAATAGCGACACGCGTTTCGAAACACAGGTGTGTGCATGTGTGTGTGTGCATACGTGTGTGCTCTACCGTTTCTCAAATTACGCTAATGTGTCGGCAGAATTATAATGCACAATGAGGACGGTTTTCGTGAGAAGCGAAAATTTCCTCCCCCGAATGCTTGTAACGCGTGAGATATTTGGAGCACGCATTGTTTTCGATGCACGTTTTTGGAAATCTCTTGGGCAAACGCCTGAGCCAGTTAGCGTGTATGGTTTATTGTCCTGCGACCTTGTGGAGTCGTTTATGGAGATTTTATGGGGCCGAATCGATTCTAGAGCTGTTACTCGCTGGACGGGCTTTGATGCTAATGGAAATCTGTGAGTATTGAGTCCTCAAAAACGTGCTGCTGGAAGACTCCTGTTACTTTGTACGCCAATATTTCCTGCTTACTAGTTGGAGCTAGAAGAACCTTGAAGGGAACTCACAACAGCTCTAGTCAACAACTAGAAGAGAACTAGTCAACTAGTTGGAACTAGTTGCAACTAGAAGAGCCTTGAAGGGAACTCACAACAGCTCTAGTCAACAACTAGAAGAGAACTCACTGCGAAATTTTTAACGCATTTGTTTAGAAGCCTGAAGCTACAACAAAACCTTTGAAGTCTTCACAAATAAGCAAAAACTTGTTGCTCCACCTATGCTGCACCATGGAAATATATTAATAACTTGGGATACGTGTAATACATAAAAATTATTAATATTTGTTTATTAACAACGGCATATTTCTGATGCTATAACCAATTACCGTAGATGGACCAGTAGCAAAAGTATTCAGTTATAATGAATTTTGAACATTTTTGGACATTTTTTGCACTCCTCTAGAAAAAAGTTTTTTTACATATTACTTTCGACATTTTCCTAAATTTGTGCCCATTATTTTTGCAAATCGAACGCTTGTACACCTGGAACATAATTAAATAATAGTTTTGGCACAGCTGGGCGCATATTTCTGATGCTCTGACTAATTACCGTAGATGGACCAGTAACAAAAGTATTCAGTTATTTTGAACATTTTTTGGACATTTTTTAGCACTTCTCTAGAAACACATTTTTGTACACTATTACTTTCGGCATTTTCCTAAATTTGTGCCCATTATTTTTGCAAATCGAACGCTTGTACACCAGGAACATAATTAAATAATAGTTTTGGCACAGCTGGGCGCATATTTCTGATTCTATGACTAATTACCGTAGATGGACCAGTAACAAAAGTATTCAGTTATTTTGAACATTTTTTGGACATTTTTTAGCACTTCTCTAGAAACACATTTTTGTACACTATTACTTTCGGCATTTTCCTAAATTTGTGCCCATTATTTTTGCAAATCGAACGCTTGTACACCAGGAACATAATTAAATAATAGTTTTGGCACAGCTGGGCGCATATTTCTGATTCTACGACTAATTACCGTAGATGGACTAGTAACAAAAGTATTCAGTTATTTTGAACATTTTTTGGACATTTTTTAGCACTTCTCTAGAAACACATTTTTGTACACTATTACTTTCGGCATTTTCCTAAATTTGTGCCCATTATTTTTGCAAATCGAACGCTTGTACACCAGGAACATAATTAAATAATAGTTTTGGCACAGCTGGGCGCATATTTCTGATTCTACGACTAATTACCGTAGATGGACCAGTAACAAAAGTATTCAGTTATTTTGAACATTTTTTGGACATTTTTTAGCACTTCTCTAGAAACACATTTTTGTACACTATTACTTTCGGCATTTTCTTAAATTTGTGCCCATTATTTTTGCAAATCGAACGCTTGTACACCAGGAACATAATTAAATAATAGTTATGGCACAGCTGGGCGCATATTTCTGATTCTATGACTAATTACCGTAGATGGACCAGTAACAAAAGTATTCAGTTATTTTGAACATTTTTTGGACATTTTTTAGCACTTCTCTAGAAACACATTTTTGTACACTATTACTTTCGGCATTTTCCTAAATTTGTGCCCATTATTTTTGCAAATCGAACGCTTGTACACCAGGAACATAATTAAATAATTTCTGATTCTACGACTAATTACCGTAGATGGACTAGTAACAAAAGTATTCAGTTATTTTGAACATTTTTTGGACATTTTTTAGCACTTCTCTAGAAACACATTTATGTACACTATTACTTTCGGTATTTTCCTAAATTTGTGCCCATTATTTTTGCAAATCGAACGCTTGTACACCAGGAACATAATTAAATAATAGTTTTGGCACAGCTGGGCGCATATTTCTGATGCTATGACTAATTACCGTATATGGACCAGTAACAAAAGTATTCAGTTATAACGAATTTTGAACATTTTTGGACATTTTTAGCACTTCTCTTGAAACACATTAAACGTACTTTCGGCGTTTTCATAAATTTGTGCCCATTATTTTTGCAAATCGAACGGTTGTCCAGCAGGAATATAATTATTTAACAGTTTTGGCGCAGGTGGACAGCTTCTTGCGCACTTATTTGCTGCATTCTTGGGATGTGGAGGAGGCTGCCGGCAGCCACGTACCGTCATAGCTCACCGGAGTTTAACTAACTGTAAACGCTCTCCCGTTTAATATTTATTTAATGCGCAAATGAAACGACAGTTATGTTCTTTACGTACGTACGTACATTTTTGCATATTACGGCTACACGCTGGCGATTTATTAATACACGATCCGATAATGTGTTATGCACACACGCTCCATTCTTGAGGAAAACACGAGACTCGCTGCACAAGGCGATTGGAACGGATCTGGAAAATGTATCATACAAAGCCTTTTCCATTATAAAAAAACAGCTGAAATTTGATGCGAAATAGTTGTTTTTTTTACGCATTTGAGATAATAAGTATCAATTTACGCATTTGTGTGCTAAAAAGTATCACTTTACGCTCTAATGTGCTAAAAACTATCACTTTACGCACTAGTGTGCTAAAAAGTATCACTTTACGCCCTAGTGTGCTAAAAGGTATCACTTAACGCACTTGTGCAAATAAGTATCACTTTACGCACTTCTGCTACAAAGCACTCCTATAATTTTGCAGTAATTTCTTATGTAGGTAAAGAAAGTAACAAAATAGCAAAAATATTAAAAAAAAACTCGACGTAAAAATATCAAATAAGTATCACATTTACTCACTTGTGTGCTAAAAAATATCACTGTACGCACATGTGTGCTAAAAAGTATCACTTTACGCCCTAGTGTGCTAAATAGTATCACTTAACGCACTTGTGCAAATAAGTATCACTTTACGCACTTCTGCTACAAAGCACTCCTATAATTTTGCAGTAATTTCTTATGTAGGTAAAGAAAGTAACAAAATAGCAAAAATATTAAAAAAACTCAACGTAAAAATATCAAATAAGTATCACATTTACTCACTTGTGTGCTAAAAAATATCACTGTACGCACATGTGTGCTAAAAAGTATCACTTTACGCCCTAGTGTGCTAAATAGTATCACTTAACGCACTTGTGCAAATAAGTATCACTTTACGCACTTCTGCTACAAAGCACTCCTATAATTTTGCAGTAATTTCTTATGTAGGTAAAGAAAGTAACAAAATAGCAAAAATATTTAAAAAAAAACTCGACGTAAAAATATCAAATAAGTATCACATTTACTCACTTGTGTCCTAAAAAATATCACTTTACGCACTTGTGTGCTAAAAAGTATCACTTAACGCACTTGTGCAAATAAGTATCACTTTACACACTGTGAACAGTACGTAAAAACTTCATTTACGCACTGTTCACAGTGCGTAAAAACTTAATTTACGCACCGTCGTAGAGAAATATACAATTCTTTATCGAACTATCTAACAATTGGGCGAATTGGTGAATGCAAAAATTGGTCAAAACGAGGCTCGTTGCAAGAAAAAAACGAAATGTATAAGGCAAAAACTTGACGAAAGCACAATTATTATCAAATGCTTCTATCACTTGACGAACTTGTGCGAAAAAGTATCACTTTACACACTGTGAACAGTACGTAAAAACTTCATATACGCACTGTTCACAGTGCATAAAAACTTAATTTACGCACCGTCACAGAGAAATATACAATTCTTTATCAAACTAACTAACAATTGGGCGAATTGGCGAATGCAAAAGTTGCCCGCCTAATATCAGATAGAAGCTAAAATCAACGAAGACCATTATAAACTATCAGAAGGACGTCCTCAATATAAAAATCTACGATCTCCACATGCGAATCGCCGTGGAGATTATTGCAGATTATTGCGCGATTATTCAATTTGTCTATATTACTTGATGCCGACGTTGTTATGATTTTTTTTTTGTGACTCATTGTTGTTGAAGGATGTGGTTGTGCAAAAACAGTGGAGAATGGCTTCCTGCATAGATTAACTACGGATCATGCTTTTTTTTAAATAAATATATTTTATATGTTCATCGTATCTACACACCCACATAAAACTTCTAAAGTTATTTATTTAAAAAATGCAGCACACACATGAAATTGTAAAATTCTATGCAAATTCGAAAATAACTGTCATAAAGAGTAGAAATTTTCAAACAAATTTTAAGAGAATTGTGACGTCATTAAATGTATTATAATTTGTATGATTTTAAGGCATTTATTAAAAACTTGTCACAATCACTGCATTAAATTAAAAAGAAATAATTATGGGCATGATTCATTTGGGTGTGACCTGTTATTTGTAATCATCGATGAGATGAAACAATGAAACAACAATGTGCTTATTAAAACAAAATTAAACAATATTTTCTTATAAGTCAGCCTTTGGTAATTACTTTTTACTTCACGTTGTTTTAAATTACTATTTCCAACGCATTTTTTTCACATAAGTCAGCCTTTGGCTTCATTTTTCGCTTCATTTTTTGTCAATTTTCTGTATATTTTTGTAATTTTCTCTTCACGTTTTTTAAATTCTTATTTGTAATGCACAAAAATATGACTGCTTAAATTCTGATTCTCAAATTTAATTATGGGGAATTATTCATTTGGGTATGACCTGTTATTTGTAATCATCGATGAGATGAAACAATAATGTACTTATTAAAACAAACTTAAACAATATTTTCTTATAAGTCAGCTTTTGGTAATTACTTTTCACTTTACGTTGTTTTAAATTCCTATTTCCAACGTGTTTTTTTTCACAAAAGTCAGCCTTTGGCTTCACTTTTCGCTTCACTTTTTGTCAATTCTCTGTACATTTTTGTAATTTTCACTTCACGTTTTTTAAATTATTATTTGTAATGCAATATTTCACGTAAGGCAGCCTTTCGCTTCACTTTTTGTAATTTTTTGTAAATTTTATGTAAACTTTTGTAATTTTCACATCCACGTTTTGTTAATTCTTATTTCTAATGCAATATCCTCACATAAGGCAAGCTCTGGTTATTACTTCTCAGTTCCCTTTTTATTAATTCGTATATCCAAAGCAATATTTTCACATAAGTCAGCCCTTGGCTTCACTTTTCGTTTCACTTTTTGTAAATTTTCTGTAAATTTTTGCAATTTTTACTTCACGTTTTTTAAATACTTATCAAATTTTCCAATATTTATTACTTCTTTATGACAATTATTTTCGAATTTTCATAGAATTTTCCAGTTTCATGCAAAGAATGTGCCAATTCATTAAGGTTTATCTTAAATTCTTCCATTTTCTAATACCTCTCGTGGGAATCACATTTCTCTTAACATGTTCTTTAACGTTTTATGACATTTACTTTCGTATTTATCTCTGCAGCTGACTTGAATTTCTTCCTTTTGCCGGGACACTCGCCCATTTTGGCATTTCATTATGTGCTTAATTTTCATCCAGTGCACTTTTCTCTCCGTCTCCCTCGGCGTTATTGTTTACTGGTGAGTGCTTTGATTGCGATTTTGTCAGCGCTTTCCATTCCTACATAATAATCGCGAGGTTCCCGTTCGTTCCGCTCGGCGTGAGTTTCACGCGCATTAGAAATTTTACATAATTGAGCTCGGTATGAGGAATTCGTAATGAAATTTATGTGTTGTCATTACGGTTCCTGAAGCTCCCGGTTTCACCGAGAGCCCCAGTAACGTCCAGTTCAATGCTCAATTTCCAAGGGGTTGAGGCAATAAAATGAGACAATGCGGTAAAACTTGTGAGAATGTTACGTTGGAAACGGAAATTTCCAAAAAGCGAAGCGAAAAGTAATAACCAAAAGGCTTACGTATGGGAAAATATTGTGTTGGAAATATGATTTGCAAGCCAATTGAAAAACCACAACCAAAGGCAACAACTGTAACCTAAGGCACTACCTCAACCTCAGCATGAGCCATATTGTTCTCTGCATTTCCGGATCGTCTGTACGATTGTTTTATCTTTTCGATGATTTCAAATAACAGGCCAATGAGGAAATATCGCATTGGAAATAGGAATTTGAAAAAAAAAGGGAATTGAATAGTAATAACTAAAGGTTGCCTTATGTGAAAATAGTGCATTAGAAATAAGAATTTAAAAAAAACGTGAAGCGAAAATTACAAGAACTTACAAAACCAAAAGTAATTACCAAAGGCTGACTTATGCGAAAATATTGTGCTGGAAATAGGAATTTAAAAAAACGTGTAACACAATAGTCTATTTTATTAATTAGAGCTTAAACTGACAACAGAAGCTGGCATAGAAATAGTTTCAACAAAAAATAACTTGCAAACATCAATAGGATAGGTACTAATAATAATAATTACTTATGTAAACGTTGTACAAACATTTGAGTCGATACAAATAATAATAATTACAATAACTGATGTGTTTTGGGTTTTCGCCAATACAAGGCCAAAGTACAGTGAATAAAATATATGTAGCAGTCCCTAAAAAAATGGTGTTTACGCATTACTCCAACTGTGATAATAATGTGTATTATTACTTGTTTCTTTCATACATTTTCTCTGCGCACAATATTTGTCCACGTGTCGATACTAATTATTGTTGATAGAACGAATACGAAAATATTATTTTTGCTGTAATGGCTTTTACGTCTCCGCCACAGTAAAACTTAAAAAAAAAACAGGGCGCTAATGATGAGCTTCGTCATTAGGGTGTAATTTTCTTGTCTCGCACTGATAGCTTCGAAAATCCAAAGCTTTCTGAATATCGCTAGTAATTTATGGGTGCGAGAAATCGATAAGTCCATTAGTAAATGTTTTACAGACCAATCTACGCCTAGAAATTTTAATTCTATACTATTTCATTTGCTTACGTTTGGTTTTTGTTCTTTTTTTCGCAAACATTGCGGTTCTGGGCAATTCTGACTGATGGTTTTTTGGTCACAAAATAAGTGCACGTACACATTGCACTTATTTTGTGACCAAAAAACCATCAGTCAGTCAACCATTGGTCAGATATTGACCAATTTTTTGGTCAATATCTGACCAATGGTTGACCAAAAAATTGGTCAATATCTTAAGGCAGCACATTTTCTCCTCGTCTCTGTACACAAGTAATCATCATCAAACTCCTAGTGAATTTAGATAAATTATTTGTACTGTTAAAACTATAAGGTAGTGCCAATATTTTATAGTACTGTTGTGACACCAGGAAATATTTTATATGTGCATTCCGACACAAAGTTTTCACGTCAGGATAATGGCTTCCGTACAATAAGACTTTTAATGACTTTTGTTTATTTGACAGAGGTTCACTCATTGGTTTTTGAACAATGCTTTTAATGACTTGTGTATATTTGACAGAGGTTCACTCCTTGGTTTTTGAACATTAATGACTTATGTTTATTTGACGAGGTTCACTCCTTGGTTTTTGAACAATGCTTTTAAAAACTTGTGTTTATTTGACACAGGATCACTCCTGGGTTTTTGAACAATGAATGATAATTATTATTAAAAAAAAACGATACATTCTATAGGTTGCTCAATAACCGTACATTTTGGACATCTTCCCTTTAACCTTATTTGACAGAGGTTCACTCCTTGGTTTTGGAACAATGCTTTTCATGACTTGAGGCTATTTGACAGAGGTTCACTCCTTGGTTTTTGAACAATGAATGATAATTATTGCAAAAAACGATACATTCTATAAGTTGGTCAATAGCAGTACATTTTGGACATCTTCCCTTGAACCGTCCAGTTCTTTGCCCCACATACTCGAGCCCTAACACTAGCACTGTCCTCCTCGGCAAACGCAAAGTCGTAATTACCGAATTAAAAATACGCTACATGCATATGTAGCCGGCAGATGTGCGAACAGATGGTGTCTGTGTACGCCTTGTACGTACACACATATTGTTTAACATTTTTTTCCTCCGCGGTACATGTTTAAGGCATGTTTGTTAACCCGTTGCGACACGACAGAACTCGTTCGGAAGCTGCCGGAATGATAGTGCACCAGTCTTTGCCCTCGATATGCGAAATCCTTAAAAGGATAGCTCTGCTAACTGTTAAATGCGGCGGTCTAAAACGCCGCTGAGTTAATGCAGTTTAGACGATTTACAGGTACAGAGAGGAAATTTTAGATCACGAAACTCTGAGGACTAGAAATGTCCAATTCCAAGATAGAGCGCGCATAAACATCTTACATGCGTGATCGGCACGTAAACACTTCAACACAAGCATACGATTTACAGGCCCAGAGAGGAATTATAGAAATTTTAGATCACGAAACTCGGAGGAATAGAAATGTCTGGAACAAATGGCAAGCACTAAAAATCTACAAAAGCTATCATAAAAATGGTCATCAAGGCCAAATTTTGATTACCACATTGTGAGGATTGTGTTGTCTCTGTCAAAACTCCAAAATAACTTGAATCAGAGTTTCCACATTAATTTCATATCAATGACAATGTAAAAAATTACAATAGGCTGTCCAATTGCAAGATAGAGCGCGCATAAACAGTCTTACAGGCGTGATCGGCACGTAAATACTTCAACACAAGCATACGATTTGCAGGTACATAGAGGAATTATAGAAATTTTAGATCACGAAACTCTGAGGAATAGAAATGTCTGGAATAAATGGCAAGCACTAAAAATTTACAAAAACTATTATAAAAATGGCCATCAAAGGCAAATTTTGATTACCATATTGTTGGATTGTGTTGTCTCTGTCAAAACTCAAAAATAACTTGGATTAGAGTTTCCACGTCATTTTAAAATCAAGAATGACGAAAGTAAAAAAATACAATAGTCTGTCCAATTCCAAGATAGAGCGCGCATAAACAATCTTACATGCGTGTTCGGCACGTAAATAGTTCAACACAAGCGTACGATTTACAGGTACAGAGAGGAATTATAGAAATTTTAGATCACGTAATTCTGAGGAATAGAAATGTCTGGAACAAATGGCAAGCACTAAAAATCTACAAAAGCTATCATAAAAATGGCCATCAAGGCCAAATTTTGATTACCATATTGTGTGGATTGTGTTGCCTCTGTCAAAACTCCAAAATAACTTGGATTAGAGTTTCCACATTAATTTCATATCAAGAATGACAATGTCAAAAATTACAATAGTCTGTCCAATTCCAAGATAGAGCGCGCATAAACAATCTTACACGCGTGATCGGCACGTAAACACTTCAACACAAGCTTACGATTTACAGGTACAGAGAGGAATTATATAAATTTTAGATCACGAAACTCTGAGGAATAGAAATGTTTGGAACAAATAGCAAGCAATAAAAATTTACAAAAGCTATCATAAAAATGGCCATCAAGGCCAAATTTTGATTACCATATTGTGAGGATTGTGTTGTCTCTGTCAGAACTCCAAAATAACTTGGATTAGAGTTTCCACGTCATTTTCAAATCAATGACACTGTAAAAAAATACAATAGTCTGTGAAATTCCAAGATAGAGCGTGCATAAACAATCATACATGAGTGATCGGCACGTAAACACTTCAACACAAGCATACGATTTACAGGCACAGAGAGGAATTATAGAAATTTTAGATCACGTAATTCTGAGGAATAGAAATGTCTGGAACAAATGGCAAGCACTAAAAATCTACAAAAGCTATCATAAAAATGGCCATCAAGGGCAAATTTTGATTACCATATTGTGTGGATTGTGTTGTCTCTGTCAAAACTCCTACAAAACTTGGATCAGAGTTTCCATATACTTTTCATAGCAAGAAAGACAATGTAAAAAATTACCATAGTATGTCCAATTCCAAGATAGAGCGCACGTAAACAGCTTACATGATTACCATATTGTGTGGATTGTATTGTCTCTGTCAAAATTCCAAAATAACTTGGATTAGAGTTACCACTACATTTTCAAATCAAGAATGACAATGTAAAAAAATACAATAGTCTGTCCAATTCCAAGACAGAGCGCACGTAAACAACTTACATGCGTTGTTAACACTTCAACTCAGTCATACAAATGTACGTCCCACAGTCGGCAGTCATATCAGGACTAAGTGGATATAGTTACTGCAATCGCTAGACTTGTGTTGTGCAGTTAATTCAAGTGACCTAACCTAACCTAACCTAACCTAACCTAACCTAACCTAACCTAACCCAACCCAACCTATATTGCCGGCGTTCACGTGACCTAACTTGTTTACGCCCGCTCTATCTTGGAACTGGAGAGACTATATCTTCGAATTAATCAAAATTCAAAAGTTTTGCGCCCATTCACAAATTCAAAAATCTCCTCTCTTTCGTCTCTCTCAAAACTCCAAAATAACTTGGATTAGAGTTACCATTACATTTTCAAATCAAGAATGACAATGTAAAAAATATAATAGTCTGTCAAATTCCAAGACAGAGCGCACGTAAACAGGTTACATGCGTCGTTAACACTTCAACACAGGCATACAAATGGTCATCCCACAGTCTGCAGTCACAGCAGGACTAAGTGGATATGGTTACTGCAATCCCTAGACTTCTGTTGCTCTGTTAAGTCAAGTGAACTAACCTAACCTAACCTATATTACCGGCGAAATGTCTGGAACATTTGCTAAACGGAAAACGCTGACCTAAAACGTGACCCCTTCACGAGACCTAACCTAACCTGTTTACGCCCGCTCTATCTTGGAATTGGACAGACTATATCTTCGAATTAATCAAAATTCAAAAGTTTTGCGCCCATTCAAAAATTCAAAAATCTCTTTCGTTGCCTCGAAATCTCGCTCGCACTTACTACCTCTTAAGGAAGAAATCCCTTCCCCCCAATCCGAAATTGAGCTGACCGGAAATCCATTTTATTTCTTATGGATTCACTACCTCTTATGTAGGAAATCCCTTCCCCCCAATCCGAAACAGAGCTGACCGGAAGTCCGTTTTAATTCTTATGGACTTACTACCTCTTATGGAGGATCCCCCCCTCCCCAAATCCGTAACCGAGCTGACCGGAAATCCATTTTATTTTTTATGGACTCACTACCTGTTTTGGAGGAAATCCCTTCCCACCCAATCCGAAACAGAGCTGACCGGAAGTCCGTTTTAATTCTTATGGACTTCCTATCTCTTATGGACTTACTACCTCTTATGGAGGATACCCCCCCCCCCCCCCACCCCCCCTCCACAAATCCGAAACGACCGGAAATCCATTTTAATTCTTATGGAGGGGAACCCCCCCCCCCACTTCGAAACCGAGCTGACCGGAAGTCCATTTTAATTCTTATGGTAGCTCACCTCTCAAGATCCCCTTTATTTACCTACTGGTGTTTCTAAAAATAACCGATTTTTTTACCTAATATTCTGTCGAACTGGAAACTTAAAATATGAGCAATGATTTTAGATTATTGTTACTTTTGCGGAAGTATGTAATGGCATCCTATTTCCGATGCTATGGCTAATTATCATCGCCAATGAATTATTTCTAGCATTGTTATTATTTACAAATCGCTGCTAGGATTCTTGTACTACATCTGAATCTGCTTGTTTCTCAAAGTTACATCATAACTCACCAAACAAACCTATGCAGTTATTTTGTCCGATGATTAACGTTGTTGCGTCTGAACAGTTCGTCATTGTTGTTGTTGTTATTGGTAGGATTAATACCACTTGAATTAACAATAATTCAGGCGCGAGCGGCAATTACGGCGGGCGACTGGTCTAATAAAACTTTATCGCGAGCTCGCCATTTTTCCAATTTGCGGCCGAACACACAAACATTGCGGCCGATAATCAACACATATCGCGATTGTAAACAAAATGCAATAAATATCGGATGACGAAACGGGGGCCACTTCATTGGCATTACTTGGGTTACATATGGCGTAAAGTGGCTATATTAAGATTACCGTTTGTAGGCGTGCAGAGTTTATTTATTTATTTATCCACGGGAAGACTTCCCTATGTACAATAAATATACATAATTTACAAAATAATCAATATTTATAATTTTGTTTGAGAAAAAAATTTAGTTGTGATGTACATATTAAAAAAAAATCGAGGTTGTTGCAGCGCCGGAGCACACCATCCATCCCCCGGCATTGGCCGTATGTTGTCTTGTGGTGTGTAAATTTAAACTTGTTCCTTAGTAGCGTCTAAACCTTAGTAGGTACTAAAAACGGTTAGAAAGTATACTTCACTGTTTTAACACGAAATAAATCTATCGATCTATCTATCTATCTATCTATCTATTATACCTAAGTTATCAAATATTTTTTTCATTAATGAGCAAATTATTATTAGGTTATAAAATATTTTGTTCATTAATGGGCAAATTAAGTTATCAATTTTTATTTTTCATAAATGCGCAAATTAATATTAAGTTATCATTTTTTTTTCATAAATGGGCAAATTAAAATGAAGTTATCAATTTTTTTTTCATAAATGGGCAACTTATTATGACGTTATTAAATATTATTTGAAAAAATTGCTTGAAACACACTAAAATATCAAAATGGGCAAAATACGATTTTGAGTATTTATTTTGGTGCGAAACTTTAGTTGTCTTGTACGATTTTTTGTGCTCTTCCAAGTTTCACGATCATTAAGACTATATTAGTATATTTAGTGTATATATATATAGTGATGGTATTTGTATTATTTATTTAGATTAATTAGAATAGATTTATTGTTATTATCATATAGGTTTTAGATAGAATTATAATCATTAGGGCACAAGCTAACAAAAATTATTGTAAATATTGTAAATGTGAATATGAACAAGTATGCACAAATATACAAAGCAATCCACGGATGGAGGTTGTTGATCGGTTACCACGGGTGACAGGTGACTTCGTGCATAGACGCTTGGGGAATTGAATAATGGAAAGTCGAAAATAATCAACAAAGAGATTGACGAGTGGGAGAGACGCGTGTGGATCGCGGGTGGAGATGTTGCGATACTAATACGAATACATTACAAAATATTAACGGGGTTTCAACGATTGGACATAGGACTGGAAGAAGACAGTCAACCAGGAGAGGAGTTCAACAAGATAGGAGCCGTGACGGAGATATTCAAAATCAGGACTTCAAGCCGCTCAACTTCACACACAAAAATAGCTGTTTACTTTTGTGGGAATCGACAAAGGATCAAAAGGAGAACGCAGGGACAAGAGGACGAATTAATCAAGGAACCACAAGAAGAAAACTGCAAGTAGAAAGTTTGCGTAAAGTGCAAGAGTCATATTATCACATAAGTTGGCTTGTGTATATAGGATTTAGTTTGTTAATGTTGGCCATAGTTTATTATGTATTTAATAATTTTGTTTTCTATTGTTTTTGATTTGTTTGTTTAGTTCAGTTTATATTAGACGTTTTAATATTTTTGGTTACTTTCAATTCATTAAAGTATTTGAACCAAACTCTATTTAGTTATGATTGAACCTACTATTGAACCTGAGATAAGAGAAAGAACAAAAAGTTACAAAACAAGTAAATGCTTAAATATTCAACACTAATAAAATAGGCAGAGTAAACAAAAACGTAACATTTGTAGTCCCGAACGTAGGGCAATAAAAACGTAACAATATATGTATGAAACCTGAAAAGCTCTGCGACAATCATATTCACATGTTTGCTCTGCGCAGTTTTCGCGAGGCAAAACCAGTTTCGTATTCGTGAAAATGCAATCAATTTAGAAACCTAAAGCGGAGACTTCGTCCGACGTTTGCGACACAATTAAAACTCAATACCGACTTTCACCAGTGTCAACGACATATTCAAATTGAGGTGTGCGCGCTGGCCACAGATAAGGCCGTGTTTCTATCTAAATTGGGGCTTTAACCCACAATTAATGGGCCTGGAAGCCTCTTTTTTACGTTGCCATTGATAAGTTTAACTGAACACACATATCACCTGGCAGCTCAGCACGTAAAAAAACATGTTTATGCCACGTTTTAGTTGCTAACAACGTTTTTAGTTTTAAGTTTAAGTTTTAAGTAGTTTTAAGTACAGCACGAATATTATAACCTGGCACCGAATGTTTATGTTAGTTCGTTCTTCTCCTGACAGCTTGGGCAATTTTATCAGGCTAATAAAATACAAGAAAGAAAATTCCTGCATTGTTGAAAATCAGGAAGAAGAAAAATAGTTATTTGTGCATTCTTTAGGGGGAAAGTTGTGTCAATTCCCTGATTTGTGCATGCTGTCAATAGCAACGCGCGACAAAGTGTTTAGGCGAAATTTGCGCTAGTTGTCAATAGCAACGCGCTACAAAGTGTTTAGGCGAACTTTGCGCTAGTTGTCAATAGCAACGCGCGACAAAATGTTTAGGCGAACTTGCGCATGTTGTCAATAGCAACGCGCGACAAAGTGTTTAGGCGAACTTTGCGCTTGTTGTCAATAGCAACGCGCGACAAAGTGTTTAAGCGAACTTTGCGCTTGTTGTCAATAGCAACGCGCGACAAAGTGTTTAGGTGAAATTTGCGCTTGTTGTCAATAGCAACGAGCGACACAGTGTTTATGCGAACTTTGCGATTGTTGTCGCTTGTTGTCAATAGCAACGCGCGACAAGTGTCAACTTTTCGCGCGCATTCGCAAGCAGAAAGACTTAGTTTGTGTGTCAATTGTAGGAAAAAAATTTAACAAACAAAATAATTCAATTTACGTTGCTAATAAAAAAAAGAAGAAAAAAACAGATAGACTTAAAACTGGGATTTTTTTGTAATGGTATGTTAAATGTATTTAAAAAAAAAACAGGCATACTTAAAACTGGGATCCCCATTTTTTTTTGTAATGGTATGTTAAATGTTCCACAATAGATTTATGCCTTCAGGGGGGAGATAATACATTTCGATTAAACACAATTTAATGCCGTCGATAGTCTGCTCGCTATCTGAATTTTTCCGAAAATATTCGCCGGGGCATTTCGTCTTTGGTCACGTTTCTGGTCTCGGAACGAAACGCTAGGCCGTTTATCTCCCATCGGGCGCACGTAGGGCGATATCTGGAGTGTATCCAATCGAAAAACGTGAGCAATTATCGAATCCAAATAAACAAAACGGCACGGCGCAGTAAATTTTCGGCGTGCAATTGCCGGCCTCGCGGAATTAATTTTTCGCCCCCCTGGGGGGGGGGGGGGGGGCGCAGGACCTGCAGGAAGCAATTCCGCAGCAGGAATTGAGAGGCGCCGTCTAATTAACGGATCCAATTATTCCGTCGCCGTTCCCTGTTATTTATATTTCGCGATAAGCCGCGGATTCGGCCCTGGAGGATTAACGGTCAGGGGTTTCTGTTGTGCGTAGATTTGGGCACGATTTTGGTTCAAAAACGTTAGCAGAAATGAATCTAAAATTAATCTGCCCATCAAGTGTAATCACATCCTGCAAATAACAGGATTCTTAGATATTTTGCCAAAAAAGTATAATCCTCCTCTTCTACATTCTACTTTACATCTTGAAACTAATTCTCATTCCAGTTATGCTGTTTGGGTTCAAAAACGTTAACAGAAATGATTCTAAAATTTAATTGCACATCAAGTGCAATCACATCCTGCAAATAACAGGATTCTTAGATATTCGGCCAAAAAGCTATAATCCTCCTATTCTACATTCTACTTCACATCTTGAAACTAATTCTCATTCCAGTTATGCTTATATATGGCATTCTTACATATTATATTCAGAATAAAAAAAGTTAGAAACCTCATCTTCTACATCCTACAGGCTAGATGTGCTAGGCTGCTAGATGGCTACTGCTTGGTGGCTACTGCTTGGTGGCTACTTCTAGGTGGCTACTGCTAGGTGGCTACTGCTAAGTGGTCAGAAAATCCTGCATTGTACTTATAAATTGCATTCTTAAATGCGTATTGTAATGCTACCATTACAGTATTCGCTTAATTGCCAAAGGAGTAGCATTGACCCAGTGATCGGATAATTGCCACTATTGCACTACATATTCAGCCTGTAAATGATAATCATCCTATTCTACTTTCTATCCCGAATCTAATTCTCATTCTAGTTGCTTATAAATGCTTATAAATGACATTCTTGAATGCTAAGCCAAAAAAATAAAATCCTCCTCTTCCCCATTCTACATTAAATCCTGAAACTTCATTATACTTCATCATTACAGTTGTGCTTATAAATGACGTTCTGAAATATTCAGACAAAAAAAAGGAATATCTATATTAAATCCTGAAACTAATTCTCAATCCAGTTAAGCTCATAAATGACATTTTTACATATTCAGCTAAAAAGGTAGCAAAGCAGAAAAAAAAAGAAAAAAAAAAGGTCTACAGATTTTCATGATTATCGAAATTTTTGTATTAGACCCGAAAAGATTTATAAAAATTCACAAATTTCTCGAAAATGTGACATTCTTAAATGTTAAGTCAAAAAAAAAGTACAATCCTCCTCTTCTACATTAAATCCTGTAACTAATTCTCAATCCAGTTAATAACATTCCGATACTTTTTATTTTTTTCTTCGTGAATAACATTCTTAAATGTTCAACAACAACGAAGATGATAATCTTACTCTTCTACATTCTATCCTGAAACTGATTCTCATTCCACTGTTTATAAATGCTTATAAATGACATTCTTAAATGTTTAGCCAGAAAAAGTATGATCCTCCTCTTCTACATTCTACATTAAATCCTGAAACTAATTCTCATTCCAGTTGCTTATAAACGCTTATAAATGACATTCTTAAATGTTAAGCCAAAAATAGTATAATCTTCTTCTAAATTCTACATTAAGTCCTAGAAGGAATTCTCAGTCCAGTTAATAACATTCCAATACTTGTTCTTTCTTTTTTCGTAAAAAAAATTCTTAAATGTTCAACAAACAAAAAATGGTATAATCATCCTCTTTTACATTCTATCCTGAAACTAATGAAACTAATTCTCATTCCAGTTGTTTATAAAAGCTTATAAATGACATTCTTAAATGTTTAGCCAGAACAAGTATAATCCTCCTCTTCTACATTCTACATTAAATCCTGAAAGTAATTCTCATTCCAGTCTTGGTTATAAATGACGTTCTTACATATTCAGCCAAAAGACGGGAATACATTTTCTTCTATATTCTAAAAGAAATCCTGGAACTAATTCTCTGTCCAGTTAATAACATTCCGATACTTGTTCTTTTGTTTCTTCGTAAATAACATTCTTAAATGTTCAACAACAAAAAAATGGTATAATCATCCTCTTCTACATTCTATCCTGAACCTAATGAAACTAATTCTCATTCCAGTTGTTTTTAAACGCTTATAAATGACATTCTTAAATGTGAAGCCCGAAAAAGTATAATCCTCCTCTTCTACATTCTCCCCTGAAACTGATTCTGATTCCAGTTTGATTATAAATCCTTATAAGTGACATTCTTAAATGTTAAGCCAAAAAAAGTAAAATCCTCCTCTTTATACATTCTACATTACATCCTGAAACTAATTATCTTCCAGATATCTTATAGATGACATTCTTAAATGTTAAGCCAAAAAAAAAGTAAAATCCTCCTCTTCTACATTCTACATTAAATCCTGAAACTAATTCTTAATCCAGTTAATTAACATTTCGATATTTTTTCTTTTTTTTCTCAGTAAATAACATTCTTAAAAGTTCAACAACAAAAAAATGGCACAATTCTCCTCTTCTACATTCTATCCTGAAACTAGTGAAACTAATTCTCATTCCAGTTGCTTATAAACACTTATAAATGACATTCTTAAATGTTAAGCAAAAAAAAAAGTATAATCCTCCTCTTCTACATTCTACATTAAATCCTGAAACTAATTCTCATTCCATTTACGCTTATAAAAAAAGACATTCTTACATATTCAGCAAAAAAAAGAGAATATATTCTCTTCTATATTCTACATTAAATCCTGAAACGAATTCTCAATCCAGTTATGCTTATAAATGACATTCTTACATGTTCAGCAAAAAAAAAGAATATCTTCTCTTCTATATTCTACATTAAATCCTGAAACGAATTCTCAATCCAGTAATGCTTATAAATGACATTCTTACATATTCAGCCAAAAAAGTAGCAATGTAGAAATATAAAAAATACACCAAAATTTCTTTAATAAAATTTAGAAACAAATTGTGAAGTCTACAGATATATATGTTTATTGAAATTTTCGTAATGGACACGGAAAAAAAAATCTCAATTATCGCGAAAGTATATGGGAAATTACAGAACATTTCCAGGAAATTCAATTGAAGTGTATACATTTTCATGGTATTTGAAATGTTCATCCATATCCATATCCTAAAGAATCTCTCAGGTTTGCTAAAAAATAATCATATATATATTTTTTTTAAATTGGGGATTTCATATCGCCAAAAATATATAGAGGAAACTTGTGTATGGGTCGCAAATATGTAGGAAATTATGGAAAATTTGAAAATAAATGAAAATTGTGGCCATTGAATTGTCGTAAATATTTGGAAAAACCACACAAAGTGCCTCAATGTACTAAACAAGTGAACAATGAGGTGTAAAAATAAAATTGAAAAATTTTAGAAGGTTTTTTAGCAAACCAATGTTTTTCCCAAGTTTTTCAAATATATGTGTACTTCTTGCTGAAGGATTAGGAAATCTAAAAATTATGTTTATTTAACTTTTTTTTTGTCTTATGTGTTCAAATATTTACAAATAATAATAATAGTAATAAGTCTTTATGGTAATATCTTTAAATAATGGCGACTCGTTAAATCTTATGTTAAAAGTTAAGTTATTTTGTAAATTTAAAAGTATAAAGAGAAGTATCACTCGTAAGAATAAGATGAGATACATAGGATTGTAAAATAAAAACATTTCCAAAATAATGGACCTAACGATTTCAATTTTTGACGTTATTTGCACAATTTTTATAAAATTGTTAATTTTTTAGAATCGAAATATTTGTGTATTCGTTGACAAACCTATGATAAAATTAGCGGAACGTAAAATTTTATGGTAAATTCAAATTGGTATAGGTATTTTTCAAAAATATAAGCAATCAAGAAATAATTGATAATAAATTCACATCACTCACAAAATTGCAAAATATAACGGAACACATTTCCATTTTTTTTTTTTTTTAAATATATTATGATATTAATTTTTGAATTGCAGAATTTCCAAAATTTCGCACAACTTTTATAATGTTTTCACTTAAATACACATAACTAGTTGGGGTAGCTTTGGTGACACTGTAAGAACATTTGCAAAATAATTGAAGTGCCTAACGACATTAATTTTTGAACTGTAAAATTTCGCACAATTCTTATAAAATTGCTATTTTTAAAATAGAAAGATTTGTGTATTCGTTGAGAAACCTTCTATAAATTATCAGAACATAAAATTTTATGATATATTGAAATTCGTAAAGGCCTTTTTCAAACTTAAAAGCAATCAAGATAAAATTTAAATAATAAGTAAGAATAAGAGAAAATATCTAGAATTACAAAATAAAACAGAAAACATTTCCAAAATATTTGAAATATGTAACGATATTAATTTTAGGACTGCAGAATTTCCAAAATTTGGCACAACTATTATAAAAAAAATATTCATATGTACAAAATAATTGAAGCACTAACGATATTACATTTTGAACTGTACAATTTAAAAAAAATCGCACAATTCTTATAAAATTGTTAATTTCTTAGAATCGAAATATTTGTGTATTCGTTGAGAAACCTTTGATAACATTATCAAAACGTAATATTTTATGGTATATTCAAATTCGTAAAGGTCTATTTCAATATTATAAACAAGCCAAAATATTTTAAATATGTAACAATATTAGTTTTTGGACGCAGAATTTCCAAAGTTCGTACAACTTTTATAATAAAAAAAACCCTTTAAATATGTGCAAAATAATTAAAACACTAACGATATTAGATTTTGAACTGTCGAATTTCAAATATTTCGCACAATTCTTATAATATTGTTAATTTCTTAGAATCGAAATATTTGTGCATTCGTTGAGAAACTTTCTATTACATTATCAGAACGTAAAATTGTATGGTATATTTAAATTAGTAAAGGTCTTTTTAAAAATTATAAACAAACAAGAAATTCACATCACTCGCAAGAATAATAGCTAGTAAGAATAATATAAAATAATAATAATAAGAAGAATAGTAATAATAAATATATAGAATTACAAAATAAAACAGAAAACATTTCCAACATATTTGAAATATGCCATGATATTAATTTTTGGACTGCAGAATTTCCAAAAGTTTGCTTCGTTTTCGCAACTTTTATAATTTTAGTTTTTCTCCAAATATGAGTTTTTGCAACTTTTATAATTTTTGTTTTCTCCAAATATGTGTATTAGTTGGGCCTTTTTACCATTATGATAACAAACATTTATGATAACATTCTCAAAATAACAGAAGTTTAGTAACGTGTTTAGGCTCCAACTTTTGTGTACTAGATTTGTGTACTAGATTTTGTGTACTTTGTGTGTATTAGATATGATTTTCGCCCCTTTGCAAAGTGCTGCTTCAGAAGTAAGACGATTGGTTATGTGTTAACAGGTATTAAATTTATTTGCCTCTTCTTGGGGCCATCCTTACAACTTTCTCAAACAGAATTAGCTCTACTCTCACCATTACTCACTGCATTAGTCACAATTTTGAATGCAGGTCTGATATATTTTGCCAAGCGCTTAGGCCGCTTACCTCCGCAAATATTGTCAAGGGCCCTCCGCAGATCTGTGCCATTTCGGGCTCCCTTTGTCCCTATTTTCGTGTGGAATGCCAGGGGGCTGCCCCCCTGCAGCGACGTTTTCAGCCTAGGTAGTAGGTTTTAAACTATTCGAAACGGACACACAGACGGCAAGGGCTACCCTCGCTTTATAGGGGAGCCCTAAACGCTATAATGTAACCCTTATTGTGCCCATAAAAACGCGGTACAGTCTGAATATTATTAACAGCTTGTTTCGCTCGATACCATGGGACTTTACGGTGTTTTTTTTTGCGCCTCTTCAGGTTTCATAATTGAGCATTATTCGGATTAATAAGGCGCAGAACAATCGAGTGGATTTTTCCCAATGTTTGTATGGAAATCGCGGCGTTACACATTCATGGCGTTTTTTTTTTTTTAGTTTTAATTGAGCGCTCAATTGTGTGCGTTTTCTCGCGATTGCGTCACACGAGGAATTCGCGAGGAGCGTTTTTATTGCAGGCGAAAAGTGGAAAGCGCCGCTCGTAAATGCTATTTTTATTCCGCGCCGGATTCCTGCGTTGGGCACTAAAATTTTCTTTAAATCTACAAGCATTTGCTCTATAAATAAATGGGCCTTTTTGAAGATTCCGGCCGTAAAAACTTGAATCGAATCTAGTTGATGTGCCTCTGAGGGAGGCAATAAACAAGTCCTTAGCTGGATGGAATTACAATGCGGGATTCAGTTAAAGAATTAGAGATGGCAAACGTAAGGTTTTACTACAGATGGCTACAATATAAGTGCACAATCGTAGAAAAAGTATAGTAACGGTTAATACAAATTTTTGCCCAATTAATCCCAGATTTTTTTAAATGAAGATTTGTACAAATTTGATGAATATTTGATAATACTTTCTTCCATATTTTTATTCCTAATCAATAAAATTGGGCTTATTTCGATGATTTAATACTTAAATCATCGAAAATTAAATGATCCTATTTGTGTGGCGTAACATTTTCACACTGCACGTTGCTCGTTTCGCAATTTGCAGCAATCTTTGTACACATTCAAATTGCATAACCGATCGTTCAGCAGCTAACCAAATTAAGCCGGGCTCCTCTCTGAAACTCCCGTTTCTAGCACATCGGTTATTTCGCAGGGTGAGAGTGCCCATATGTGTGCACGCATATACGTGTGTGTCTGTGCAAGTGTGCAGAGGCATCGGCTGGAAAATCAATAGCGCACATACATACACGCCCGCTTTGAATGGGACGTGTTCGTACGGGGCCGCACAATGGCATCAAAATAATAAACATTTTCTGCACAAAGTCTTCAAAGCACAAAACTTCGGAAGTCTGATGATTGCGCCAAAACGAGCTTCAGCCGCTGCAAGTCGCAGAATTAAAATCGGTTGAGATTTGACGTAATTACAGGAAATTTTGAGTTTGCACAGAAAAAGCGAACGACGTTTAGGCCTTCAGATCGAGAGGTTAACGGCGAAAAGGCCAGAAAATACACCCAAACAAGTAAAACTTTATGTTTTAGTGATACAAGTGACATGCCGCTTGTAATTCGAACAAAATGTATAAAGACAAAAATGTGGGTTCCTAACGCCGAAAAATGCGTAGTTGATAGAGCTTAACGGCACTGCATACCTTGTCCTGACAATATTTTCGCACTGACAGGAGAATATTGTAAAATTCCTTCCTTTTTGTCATCGCAAAACATTTGACAATCGTCGGTTTTTATTAATTTAAAACATAACCAAGGTACATTCTTGATTCACGGTAGAACGCATTTTGATTCAGGCAGTTTCGGTGACATCATGGGGATATACAGGGTGTCTCTAAATTATGTGGACATGGCTTAACCACAGATTACTGGGATCAAAAGAAGACGATTTAACAAAACTTATCTATATACAAATGCGTTTGGTTTAGCCAGTATTCAGCTTCAAAGTTAAAAAAAAAACTAAATTTGCTTATAAAAAGAGAACGTTTACATTGATTTGGATGTTGTTTGGTAAGACACTTTATACAGGTATAACTCATATTTTGGCATAATATTGTTACTATCAGTAGACCGGTTGTGTATAAAACAAGTGAGACCCAACAATAATACATTCATATTTTTAAAGACAATTGCAAATAAATTAAAAAAAAAAAATCAAATCGGGCGCAGGCATCATTATTAAGTTTTTTTGTACCTTTATAGTTTTTGATATCTGTTACAGTTTCGACACAAAAAAAAAATGAGTGACTGCGCTACACTCGTTTGAAAAATGTTTCCAGCCAAGTTGGCTTTATAACTCCAACATCAAACTATGAAAAACACTAAAATGTCAAAATGTCAAATGTCTAAAACACTAAATGGAAAATTTTAGCTTAGAAACATGTTTTCAGACAAGTTGGCAATGAATTCATTGCGCCCTGGTTGATATGGACATGTTTATATGAAAATACACTTCAGGGCGTAATGAATCTATTACGGCCTGGTTGTTATGGACTTGTTTACTGAAAATACACTTCAAGGCGTAATGAATACATTACGCCCTCTTATTGCGCCCCGGTTATTGTGCACATGTTTACATATCTCGTATTCTGCGAGTTGATCATTCAATTATAATAAAGTGTACAATAAATTAGTATCATTTTGATATTCAGAAATTTTCAACTCTGAAAAGCTTAAAAAATGCCAATATCCAACCATTTTTGCAGATTCGGAAAATTCAATTAAAATTAGACATAAATTCTGGAAAAAAATTTGATCTAAAAAGCTTAGAAATGGGTTTTTGGCCAAGTTGATTATCATTCAATTATAGTAATGTGAAAAATAAAGAACTATAATATGGATATTCTGAAATTTTCAACTGTGAAAAGCTTAAAAATTATGCCAATATCCAACCATATTTTGCAGATTCGTAAAATTCAATTAATATCGGGCTTAAATTCTTGAAAAATTGGAAAAGCTTAGAAATAGGTTTTTGGCCAAGTTGGTTTCATAATTCAATATAAAACTATAAAAAATACCAAATAATCTGGTATATTTGGATATTCTGAACATTTTAACTCTGAGAAGCTTAGAAAAATGATAAAAATTGTTCTATAATTTGTGTATCTGAAAATATCAACGCTGAAGAACTTAAAAATAGGTTTCTGGCCAAGTTGATTTCATAATTCAACGTAAAACTATAAAAAATAATTTAAAAAAAAAACTGGTATATTTGGGTATTCTGAAAATGTTAAACTCTGAGAAACTTATAAAAATGCTAAAAATTGTTCTTTAATTTGTGTATCTGAAAATATTAATGCTGAAGAACTTAGAAATAGGTTTCTGGCCAAGTTGATTTCATAATTCAACGTAAAACTATAAAAAAAAAATATTTAAAAAAAACTGGTATATTTAGATATTCTGAAAATTTCAACTCTGAGATATTTTATAGAAAGTTTTCATTCAATTATAGTAAAGTGTAAAATAAATTACTATCATTTGGATATTCTGAAATTTTCAACTCTGAAAAGCTTAAAAAATGCCAATATCCAACCATTTTTTGCAGATTCGGAAAATTCAATTAAAATTAGACATCAATTCTGAAAAAAAAAGATCTGAAAAGCTTAGAAATAGGTTTTTGGCCTAGTTGGTTTCATAATTCAATATAAAACTATAAAAAAATACCAAATAATCTGGTATATTTGGATATTCTGAACATTTTAACTCTGAGAAACTTAGAAAAATGTTAAAAATTGTTCTATAATTTGTGTATCTGAAAGTTTTAACGCTGAAAAGTTTGTTTCGTCGTAGAAAAGTTGGTTTCATAATTTAATATAAAACTTAATAATTAAGATTGTTTCTACCTTTACTATGTGGTAGTCTGTGATATATACATATACATTCATAATTCATTATTATCTTCCTATGTTTTACTTTACTTTATTTACTTTAAAATTCACAAATCAGTATAACTAGTTTCGACGTATTAGTATTACGGTAATTTTCAAATTATGAATAATATAAAACTATAAAAAAATATCCATTGTCGATATTCTGAAATTCTAATCCTAAAATGCTGCGAAAAATACTAAATATCCTTCTATAACTCGCACATTCTGAAAATGTTAACGCTGAAAACTTTAGAAACATGGTTTCAACCAAATTGGTTATACCAAACAATGGAAAACTATGAATAGATTTCAAAATTTTAAACATTAAATATCAAAATTGTTATTCGATATTAGTTATTTGTAAAATTTCTACAAAAATGTACAATTTTTCACAAATTCCAATATAAATTCAGAAAACTTATAAAACACCACAAAAATTACACTAAAATTTAATAATTGAAATATTTAACATTAAATATCAAAATTGTTATTGTTATTCTCAAAATCAATTATTCCCGTCAGTATTTCAATGTTTAGTGCATAATTTTAAACATTTAATATCAAAATTGTTATCTTTATTCTCAAAATCAATTATTCCCGTCAGTATTTCAATGTTTAGTGCATAATTTTAAACATTAAATATCAAAATTGTTATTGTTATTCTCAAAATCAATTATTCCCGTCAGTATTTCAATGTTTAGTGCAAAATTTTAATGATTGTACATTTGGGCATCATCTCTGCGTACAACTGGAGATCGGTTTCGACCTAATGGGTCTTATCAGTCCAATGATTCCGAAAGTTGATTCTGAAATGTACATCCTGTCGCTTTTATGAACCAGCCATACTATAGTAAGCATTTATTTACATATAAAAGTATATATTTAATTATTGTATTTTGACAGAATTCATTGAAATATTGACAGAAGTTATTGTAGTTTTGATAGAAAACATTGAAATTTAAAAAATATTTAAATTTAGCGTTAATACTTTTGAGAGAAATTTTAACAGCAAAAAAATAATAATTCATATTTTGACAGAATTCATTGAAATATTGACAGTAAACTTGACAGAAAACATTGAAATTTTGACTGTAATCATTACAGAATTCATTGAAATATTGACAGTAAACTTGACAGAAAACATTGAAATTTTGACAGTAAACCAGACAGAAAACATTGAAATTTTGATAGTAAACTTGACAGAAAACATTGAAATTTCAGTAAACTTGACAAACAACTTTGAAATTTTGTACAAATATTGACAGTAAACTTGACAGAGAACATTGAAATTTTGACTGTAAACATGACAGAAAACATTTAAATAAAGACAGTAAACTTGACACAAAACATTAAAATTTTGACAGCAAACCAGACAGAAAACAATGAAATTTTGATAGTAAACTTGACAGAAAACATTGAAATTTCGACAGTAAACTTGACAAACAACTTTGACATTTTGTACAAATATTGACAGTAAACTTACAGAAAATATTGAAATTTTGACTGTAAACTTGACAGAAAACATTGAAATTTTGACTGTAATCATTACAGAATTCATTGAAATATTGACAGTAAACTTGACAGAAAACATTGAAATTTTGACAGTAAACCAGACAGAAAACATTGAAATTTTGATAGTAAACTTGACAGAAAACATTGAAATTTCAGTAAACTTGACAAACAACTTTGAAATTTTGTACAAATATTGACAGTAAACTTGACAGAGAACATTGAAATTTTGACTGTAAACATGACAGAAAACATTTAAATAAAGACAGTAAACTTGACACAAAACATTAAAATTTTGACAGCAAACCAGACAGAAAACAATGAAATTTTGATAGTAAACTTGACAGAAAACATTGAAATTTCGACAGTAAACTTGACAAACAACTTTGACATTTTGTACAAATATTGACAGTAAACTTACAGAAAATATTGAAATTTTGACTGTAAACTTGACAGAAAACATTGAAATTTTGACTGTAAACTTGACAGAAAACATTGAAATGAAGACAAGTAAACTTGACAGAAAACATAGAAATTTTGGCAGTAAACCTGACAGAAAACATTGAAATTTTGATAGTAAACTTGACAGAAAACATTGAAATTTTGACAGTAAACTTGTCAAACAACTTTGAAATTTTGTACAACCTGGGCGTAATAAAAATGCATAATGAATTTATTGCCACTTGCCTGAAAACATTTTTCTAAGCCAAAATTATCCAGAATATCCTTATTATAGCAGAAATTTTAACATTTTTCGTAGTTTGTTGTTGAATTATGATACGAACTTAGCTGAAAAAAAATTCTAAGCTTTTTAAGTATTGCAATTTTTAGAATATAGAAATTATAACAGAATTTTAGTATTTTGCATTTTTCGTAGTTTGTTGTTGAATTATAATTCGAACTTGGCTGAAAACATGTTTCTGAGTTTAAGTATTGCAATTTTCTGAATATAGGAATTATAACAGAATTTTAGTATTTTCTAAGTTTCAACAAAGCGAAGTTTCATTGTTTTTAATTGATTTCTCCACAATTGTTTTGATACTGGTCACAGGGTCGAAACAATTGCAGAGAAATGTATAAGAAAAATTAAGGTCAACCAATTATTTTAAAGTTTTATTTCACTAAATTAATCACGTCGAAAATAAGACATATTTTTCTGTTTTATATTATGACATGCCAAAATCTGATTTATTCTTTTTTAATGCCTCAGCACTTCAAGCTTTAGAAAACCATGATTCAAACTGCAAACAATTGAGATCTACTTAAACAAATAATTACACTTCTGCGTCAGGATCCTTGCATAAATTATATGACCATTGAGTCATCAGATTTACACACGCTTATAAAATCTTTCAACATCCTTAACAGTGATTAATTTCTACTTCCAAAATATTTCTACTTCTTCAATATTAACGATATTGAAGATATTGATTATTTATGTATGGACATATCGCGAATAATTTGGCAAATACCTTATATACGAGTACATAATATAAATATTAGTTGCATTGAGTCAGGTGAAAACTCTATTTATAACAATAAAAGAAATAGGAGCAACTAATGTAATTAAAAAGGTGTACAGCCTTAATTTTTCTAAGAATAATTAAAAAGGCGTACTTCCTTAATTTTTCTAAGAATAATTAAGGAAGTACCTTATCTAGCTCTAAGATCGTTTATTGTTCTAAGAATAATTAAGGAAGTACACATTTTTAATAAAGTTCGTGGATATTCTAAGAATAATTAAGGAAATACACATTTTTAATTAGAAACCACAGAAAAAACCTTAATATGAGATATCTAAGTAATCTATATGTGATGGTAAAAAATATTAAGGTTCTTCTATGGTTTGTAATTAAAAAATGTGTAATTCTTTAGTTATTCTTAGAAAATTCACATTTTAAATTACAAACCATAGAAAAACATTAATATGAGATAACTAAGTAATCTATAGATGACGATAAAAATATTAAGGATCTTCTATTGTTTGTATTTAAATATGTGTACTTACTTAATTATTAGAATATCTTCATTTTTAATTACAAACCATAGAAAAACCTTAATATCTAAGTAATCTATAGTGATGATAAAAAATAATATGGGTTTTTCTTAAGTTTGTAATTAAAAATGTGTATTTCCTAATTTTTCTTAGGATATCTTCATTTTTAATTAGAAACCATAGAAAAACATTAATATGAAATATCTAAGTAATCTATAGATAACTATAAAGAAATATTAAGGTTTTTTCTATGGTTTGTAATTAAAAATGTGTACTTCTTTATTTTTTCTTAGAATATCCACATTTTAAATTACGTGTACTTTCTTAATTATTTTTAGAATATCTTCATTTTTAATTACAAACCATAGAAAAACCTTCATATGAAATATCTAAGTAATCTATAGATGATGATAAAAAATATGAAGGTTTTTCTATGGTTTGTAATTAAAAATGTGTACTTCCTTAGTCATTCTTAGAAAATCCACATTTTTAATTACAAACCATAGAAAAACCTTAATATGAGATATCTAAGTAATCTATAGATGATAAAAAATATTAAGGTTCTTCTATGGTTTGTAATTAAAAATGTGTTCCTTAGTTATTCCTTAGAAAATCCACATTTTTAATTACAAACCATAGAAAAACCTTAATATGAGATATCTAAGTAATCTATAGATGATTATAAAAAAAAATCTGCTTGGTTTAGGAAATATTCACTACAATATGTATTTTTTAGCGACTATCTAATCATATAATCACTTATAGTTGGGACTAGATTAACTTGGGTGTGACATATAGCAGTTTTTTTTTCATGTGCTGAAATTTCTAGAATTTTAGACACTTAGTTTATTGCAATAACAAATTTGATTTCATTCGATTATTCTATACCAGAATAATCTACAAATGGCTATAATTAGTAATGCAAGGTACATAAGCGGAAGTTGTTTGCGGATAATTTGGCTAACCTTGAGAAATCGCCACGTTGAATAGCGAAATCCGCACGCCATTTGGCTCCGAAAAGTTTGCCCATGTATCAATTTTTTGTCTGAGACGAGTAATTACTAGTTGCTCGCATGATTGACAGGACCAATTACTTAAGCAGGTTTATAGTTTCAGATCTCCGCGAATAACCTTGCAAAACTGGATTTCATAAGCAACACACGTCTTGCAAAGATTAACAAAAATAGTACAGAATAGCTACAAATATTAATTGCACTCTTTTATCGCGTAACATTTGTAAGTAGGGATGAGGACGGAGGAGTAGTACAGATTATTATTATTATTATTATTAAGCCAAGGATGAGTACGGAGGAGTAGTACGGATTATTATTATTATTATTATTATTATTAAGCCAAATATGTAAAATAGTATAGAATAGACAAATATTAACTATTATTAATTAGAAAAAACAAATATTAATTTGGAGACTTTTATTACGCGACATTTGTAAGCCAATCATGTTGGCAGAATTTGGAAGTTTGGCCCAATCAGCTGTCAATTTAGTGCTAATTTTTATTACTTTGTTAGGTTAGGTTAGGTTAGGTAGGTAAAACAGGTGCGTGTTTTATCGCTGCGATGTCACTGTCATTGTCACACAGGCACTTCTCTAATAATAATTTATTAATAAAAAAAATGTTTACAAAGTAACAGTTTCCACAAAACCCTTTAAAATCAATAATTTTTAATTTAAAAAAAAAAAAAATTTAAAAAGGGCTAAAGGGAAAAGGGCCAAAGGGAAAAGGGCTAAAGGGAAAAGGGCTAAAGTCGGCTAAAAATACAGGCTAGTGCCATTTCATGGCGTTATACATATATCCTATTGTACAGGATACAATCGTTTTTTTTAAATTATTTTTTTAACAACAATATAATAGTTTGTTATTTTCATGGGTTTTAATTTTGTAGCCCATTCAGACGGTATATAATATTACTAATAATAATTGCAAGTAAAAATTTTTGTATAAAATTATATTATGAGATACTCCTTTATTTTATTACTTGTTTAACAACAATAACAGTTTGTTATTTTCATGAGTTTTGTTATTATTATTATTATTCCGGGAGTGCACACAACTGCAAAATACAAGTGAACTCAATTTCATGCACATAAAGCTGGAGAATGCAGTAGGGATCACTCGCTGCCCTTTGAAATGCAAATAGGATCGACTGTATCAAGTTGTGAATTAAAATGTAAATACAGAGAGTTAGTAAGAAGTAAAACAGCAACTAGCTGACGTTTCAGAGCAGTGCAAGTTATGTAATTGATATGTACGTTTGTTGGGTAATTTGGGCTATCCAAGTAAACCGTGTAAATTATGTTGTAATGAGAGCATTGCACATGAAATATGCATTGAACCAGGAAAGGGGAAATTTAATTTTTTGGGCCAATCGGACGCAAATAATAAATATTTACGATATGAGTATCGTAATGATCATTTTACGATACGAATATCGTACAATGTATTATCTACTTACAATAAATTATCGGCTATTTTTAATGTTCGTAATGTATCATTTTACGATATAAGTATCGTAATGTATCATTTTACGATATAAGTATCGTAATGTATCATTTTACGATATAAGTTTCGTAAAGTATCATATTACGATACGCACAATGTTTTATCTACTAAAAATTATTAGTTATTTTTAATGTTACGTAACGTATTCTATTACGATACGAATATCGTACAATGTTTTAATATAGCTTTTTTTTATTATGGCATAGCTTAAAAAGTACGGTAAAGTGTTCATTACAATCTGAAAATGAACATCGTAAAGTTTTACATTACATATTGATGTAATATATATATAATAGATATTTACGATACATGTATCGTAATGTATCATTTTACGATACGAATATCGTACAATGTTTTATCTAGTTACAATAAATTATCAAGTATTTTTAATGTTACGTAAAGTATCGTTTTACGATACGCACAATGTTTTTTCTACTATCAATTATTAGTTATTTTTAATGATACGTAACGTATCATATTACGATACGAATATCGTACAATGTTTTAATATGGCTTTTTTCATTATGGCATAGCTTAAAATAGTACGGTAAAGTGTTCATTACAATCTGAAAATGAACATCGTAAAGTTTTACATTACATATTGATGTAATAAATATAATAGATATTTATGATATATGTATCGTAATGTGTCATTTTACGATACGAATATCGTACAATGTTTTATCTACTTACAATAAATTATCGGCTATTTTTAATGTTACGTAAAGTATCATATTACGATACGACTACCGCACAATGTTTTATCTACTGATAAATTATTAGTTATTTTTAATGTTACGTAACGTATTCTATTACGATACGAATATCGTACAATGTTTTAATATGGCTTTTTTTTTATTATGGCACAGCTTAAAATAGTACGGTAAAGTGCTCATTACAATCTGAAAATGAACATCGTAAAGTTTTACATTACATATTGATGTAATAGATATTTACGATACATGTATCGTAATGTGTGATTTTACGATACGAATATCGTACAATGTTTTATCTACTCACAAAAAAATATCGGCTATTTTTAATGTTACGTAAAGTATCGTATTACGATACGACTACCGCACAATGTTTTATCTACTATCAATTATTAATTATTTTTAATGTTACGTAACGTATTATATTACGATACGAATATCGTACAATGTTTTAATACGGATTTTTTTATTATGGTATAGCTTAAAATAGTACGGTAAAGTGTTCATTACAATCTGAAAATAAACATCGTAAAGTTTTACATTACATATTGATGTAATAAATATAATAGATATTTATGATATATGTATCGTAATGTATCATTTTACGATACGAATGTCGTACAATGTTTTATCTACTTACAATAAATTATCGGCTATTTTTAATGTTACGTAAAGTATCATATTACGATACGCACAATGTTTTATCTACTATCAATTATTAGTTATTTTTAATGCCACGTAACGTATCATATTACGATACGAATATCGTACAATGTTTTAATATGGCTTTTTTATTATGTCATTGCTTATAATAGTACGGTAAAGTGTTCATTACAATCTGAAATTAAACATCGTAAAGTTTTACATTACATATTGATGTAATAAATATAATAGATATTTATGATATATGTATCGTAATGTATAATTTTACGATACGAATATCGTACAATGTTTTATCTACTTACAATAAATTATCGGCTATTTTTAATGTTCGTAATGTATCATTTTACGATATAAGTATCGTAATGTATCATTTTACGATATAAGTACCGTAATGTATCATTTTACGATATAAGTATAGTAATGTTTCATTTTACGATACGAATATCGTACAAGGTTTAATCTACTTACAATAAATTATCAGCTATTTTTAATGTTACGTAAAGTATCATATTACGATACGACTACCGCACAATGTTTTATCTACTGATAAATTATTAGTTATTTTTAATGTTACGTAACGTATACTGGATTATTATTATTATTATTACGATACGAATAACAATGTTTTATTATATGTCTTTTTTTTTATTATGGCATAGCTTAAAATAGTGCGGTAAAGTGTCAGTTTACCGCATTAGTGCTGTAAAGTACGTCATTACAATCTGAAAGTGAACATGGTAAAGTTTTACATTACATATTAATGGCAGATAAATACCCAAACATTTTAGAGAAAATAAATTATGTATTGACAATATTCAGAGTATTGTTTTTTATGTTTATTTGTGTAAGTATGCAGCGTTTTTACTTTCTAGTGACATTTTTATTATTTGCAACTAGCAAATATTAGTTAATAAAAAAAAAAAAAATAATTACATATTAGTTAAGCTATTTATTTATTAGCTAATTATTTATTAGCTATTAGTTAATTAGTGGCGATTGGTTTTAAGGCTTTTGGTTCATTGCCTCGGCATTTTCAGCACGAAGCAATTATTGCCGTCCTCGAATTGATATAAAAATGGGTGCATTAATATTGATTTTCGATACTTTATTTATAGAGTAGGGTTAACTTCTTGATGCGTAGTTTTCCTTGTTATTCGTATCGAGTTACTTAGATATATAATTATAGATTGATTTTACGTGTACGTTATTGTGTTCCTGGATTTGCCAGCATATTAAATGCGTATTACATTTTCCACATTCGTACACAAAAATTCAATTTCTACATATAATTTTCTTGATACTAGATTAATTATGAAGATATATTAGAGATATCCCATTAGAGATATTTGTTTTTTATTGTTTTGACAAAATTCATTCGAACTTAAAATCTAAAATTAAAAAAAAAAATAGATAATACCAATAAGGGAATACTAATTTATAAAAACATTGAATCAGTTGTAAAAGTTCTACGAAAATGTAGAATTTTTCACAAATTCCGATATAAATTCAGAAAACTTACAAAACACCACAACAATTACACTAAAATTTTATAATTGAAATAATTAAGAAAACAAATATATGAGTTAAATGATAAAATTCGTCACAAGGTATTTGTTATTTATTATCTTTGAAATTCGTAATATTTCCTGAAATTTTATATCAAGCGATCATCAAAGTTCAAAATAAGCTCGAATATACCATAGAAATAAATCGATTAATTTTGAAGATATATTAAGAGATATCCCATAGTTTTTCATTTGTTTTTTATCGTTTTGACAAAATTGATTCAAACTTAAAATCTAAAATCAATAAAAATATTAGATAATACCAATAAGGGAATACTAATTTATAAAAATATTGAATCAGTTGTAAAACTTCTACGAAAATGTAAAAAATTTCCCAAATTCCAATATAAATTCAGAAAACTTACAAAACACCACAATAATTACACTAAAATTTTATAATTGAAATATTTAACAAAACAAATATATGAGTTAAATGATAAAATTCGTCACAAGGTATTTGTTATTTATTATCTTTGAAATTCGTAATATATCCTGAAATTTCATATCTAGCGATCATCAAAGTTCAAAAAAAGCTCGAATATATCATAGAAATAAATCAAACATTATTCTAGAAATATGAGTCGACACCTTTTTCACAAAAATATTGATATTTGAGCTAAATGCACATTTCAATTGCATTACAATGAAAATGAGCATTTAGCTGAAATAAATGTTTTTTTATGGAAAAGTGTTCTGGATTTTATTTAAAGTTATTTCACAACCTTAAAAAATATATATTATTTAACTTAACTAAATAGAAACATATTAACTTAACAGAAACTTGAAATTTTCAGAACATAGAAAATTATGTCATAAAATTCAGTTAAAAAATGTTCATTATGTATACGTGAAAATTTGTGATAAATTATTTAAAACAAATATACAATAATCAGTGAAATTTGAACATAAATTCTCAATTTTTCTTGACAGAAATTCTAAATTTAACAGTATTAGTGTGAGTGATCATAAAATTTTTGATGGAAATTGTAAATGCGACAGTATTGAAACTTTGACATAATAATTAAAATTTTGACAGAAAAAAATTAAATAGTACTAACTGAAATTTTAATTAGAATCATTGAAACTTTGACATACTTATTGAAATAATTGAAAATCACAATGTATGAAACTTAATACAATTTCTGAAATTTTTACAGAAATTAATGCAATTTTGATTACAATCACCGAAACTTTGACATAATTACTGAAATATCTGAAAATCGCAATGTATGAAACTTTAATACAATTGCTGAAATTTTTACGGAAATTAATGAAATTTAGACTACAATCACCGAAACTTTGACATAATTACTGAAATTTTGGGACTTGTGAAAAAACATCAGAGAATTTCACTGAAATTTTAAAATATTGCAAAAGAACGAACGTTTTGAATAAATATTACGATCAATGACACAGTAAAAAAAAACATACATTATGTGATAATAACATATTATATTGTTATTATTTAATTTTCTATACTTACAGGTACAATTAAATAAATGTATTTATTTAATTTATTATTATTATTTGTATAATATACCTAATTAAATTCTAAATGTAATGCACTAATCTGCCAAAATAACTAAAATCTCTAAATATCTTCGAAAATTTGTTGATAACCATTTAAATTTCTTGAGTGATCATAAAATTTTTGACGGAAATTGTAAAGGCGACAGTATTGAAACTTTGACATAATAATTAAAATTTTGGCAGAAAAATTAAATAGTACTAACTGAAATTTTAATTAGAATAATTGAAACTTTGACATTCTTATTGAAATAATTGAAAATCACTATGTATGAAACTTTAATACAATTTCTGAAATGTATACAGAAATTAATGCAATTTTGATTACAATCACCGAAACTCATAATTACTGAAATAATTGAAAATCGCAATGTATGAAACTTTAATATAATTGCTGAAATTTTTACGGAAATTAATGAAATTTTGACTACAATCACCGAAACTTTGACATAATTACTGAAATTTTGAGACTTATAAAAACCATCAGATAATTTCACTGAAATTTTAAAATATTGCAAAAGAACGAACGTTTTGAATAAATATTACGATCAATGACAGAAAAAAAACATACATTATGTGATAATAACATATTATATTGTTATTATTTTAATTTCTATACTTACTGATACAATTAAATAAATGTATTTATTATTTATTTACTGAAATTTTTACGGAAATTAATGAAATTTTGACTCTAATCACCGAAACTTTGACATAATTACTGAAATTTTGAGACTTATAAAAAACATAAATATTACGATCAATAACACAGAGAAAAATGAAAAACATATACATTATGTGATATTTACATATTATATTGTTATTATTTATTTTCTATACTTGATACTGATACTACTGATACAATTAAATAAATGTATATATTTTATTTATTATTATCATTTGTGTAATATACACAATTAAATTCAAAATCGAATGCACTAATCTGTCAAAATAACTAATAATATTGTATTTAAAAAGAAATTTTATTAATACTTGGTCCATTCGTATTAAAATATTCTTTAAATTCAAAGATATTTAATTTTCTATACTTACTGGTACAATTAAATAAATGTATTTATTTTATTTATTATTATTATTATTTGTATAATATACATAATTAACTTCTTAATCTAATGCACTAATCTGCCAAAATAACTAATATTCTATTTAAAAATAATTTTTTTAATACTTGGTCCTTTCGTATTAAAATATTCTTTAAATTCAAAGATATAAACCAGAATTTTATTATTTGCTATTATCCTTATTTCTAGAAATTATATTCTAATTAAAAATACTAATAATCCCTTTAGTATTATTTTTGATTCAGGCCTTATTAGTTTCATCTAATGTACATTTAAAAATAAATAAATCACGCCGAAAAATGTAAGAGTGCTAAGTTTCGTAAAATTTCCTTCTAAAGTAAAAAAGTAATAAAAGCTATTATCCTTATTTCTAGAAATTTTATTCTGATTAAAATTACTAATAATCCTCTTATTATTATTTTTTATTCAGGCCTTATTAGTTTCGGCTAATGTACATTTAATAATAAATAAATCACGTCGAAAAATGCAAGAGAGTAATTTCATAAAATTTCCTTCTAAAGTAAAAAAGTTATAAAAGCTATTATCCTTATTTATAAAAATTCTATTCTGATTAAAAATACTAATAATTCCCTTATTATTATTTTTGATTCAGGCCTTATTAGTTTCGGCTAATGTACATTTAATAATAAATAAATCACGTCGAAAAATGTAAGAGAGTAATTTTATAAAATTTCCTTCTAAAGTAAAAGAGTTATAAAAGATATTGGGGATATCTTAGAAGCATTGAATTGGGCTGTGACGATAGCTTTTTTTATTTGCGTTTACTCGATAGTTCTAAACATAGTAGAATGCGTTGGTATGATTTGCATTTGTGCAACGGCATCTAAGATATTGGGGATATCTTAGAAGCGTTCCATTGGGTTGTGAAGATAGTCTTTTTTTATCTGCGTTTACTCGATAGTTCTAAACATAGTAGATTGCGTTGGTATGATTTGCATATGTGCAATGCCATTTCAAAGATATTGGGGATATCTTAGAAGCGTCCCATTGAGTTGTGAAGATAGCTTTTTTGTATTTACGTTTACTCGATAGTTCTAAACATGTAGATTGGTATAATTTGCATATGTGTAACGGCTTCAAAGATATTAGGGATATCTTAGAAGCGTCCTATTGGGTTGTGAATATAGCTTTTTTAAATTTGAGTTTACTCGATAGTTCTAAACATAGTAGATTGCGTTGGTATGATTTGCATATGTGTAGCGGTATCAAAGATATTGGGGATATCTTAGAAGCGTCCCATTGGGTTGAGAAGATAGTCTTTTTTTATCTGCGTTTACTCGATAGTTCTAAACATAGTAGAGTAGGTTGGTATGATTTTCATATGTGCAACGGTATTAAAGATATTGGGGATATCTTAGAAGCGTCCTATTGGGTTGTGACGATAGATTTTATTTTTATTTGCGTATACTTGATAGTTGTATACAAGGTAGAGTAGGTTTTTGTGATTCGCAAATGTGCAACGGCATCAAAGATATTGAAGATATCTTAAAAGCGTGGGTTGTGACGATAGCTTTTTTATATGCGTTTACTCGATAGTTCTAAACATAGTAGAGTGCGTTGGTATGATTTGCATATGTGCAACGGCATCAAAGATATTGGGGATATCTTAGAAGCGTCCTATTGGGTTGTGACCATTTTTTTTTACTTAGCATGTACTCGATAGTTGTATGCATGGTAGTATTATTGTATACATAGTAGTATATTGGAAGTATGGTTGATATGATTTGCATATGTGCAACGGCATCAAATATATTGAGGAATGTTGAAAGCGTCATATTGGGTTGTGACGATAGTTTTCTTTTATTTACGTTTACTCGATAGTTGTATACATGGTAGTATAATTGTATACCTAGTAGTATATTTTTAGTATGGTTGGTATGATTTGCATATGTGCAACGGTATAAAAGATATTGGGGATATCTTAGACGCGTCTTATTGGGTTATGACGATAGATTTTTTTTAATTAGCATGTACTCGCTAGTTGTATGCATGGTAGTATGCATTTGTAGTAGTACATTGGTAGTATGGTTGGTATGATTTATATACGTGCATCGGCATCAAAGATATTAGGAAATATCGAAAGCGTCATATTGGGTGATAGATTTTTTTGTTTAATTAGCATTTACTCGATAATTAGATTGTATGAATCTGTGGTTAATACTTGGTGAAACATTATACTAATTTACTCGATAGTTGTATACATGATAGTATTATTGCATATGTGGTAGTATATTGGTATGATTTGCATATGTGCAACGGCATCAAAGATATTGACGATATATTGAAAGCGTCCTACTGGGTTGTGACGATAGATTTTTATTTAAATTAGCATTTACTCGTTAGTTGTATACAAGGTAGTATTATTGTATACATAGCAGTACATTGGTAGTATGGTTTGTATGATTTGCATATTATACAACGGCATAAAATATATTGGGGATATCTTAGAAGTGTCCTGTTGGGTTGTTATGGTATATTTTTTTAAAATTATTATGTACTTCGATAGTTGTATGCATGGTAGTATTATTGATGTATAGTAGTATAGGTAGTATGGTTGGTATGATTTGCATATGTGCAATGGCATCAAATATATTGAGGAAATATTGAACGCGTCATATTGGGTTGTGAGGATAGTGTTCTTTTATTTACGTTTACTCGATAGTTGTATACATGGTAGTATAATTGTATACCTAGAAGTATATTTTTAGTATGGTTGGTATGAATTGCATATGTGCAACGGCATCAAAGATAATGAGGAAATATTGAAAGCGTCTTATTGGGTTGTGACGATAGTTTTTTTTAGTTGTGATTACTCGATAGTTGTATACATGGTAGTATTATTGTATACATATTGGTAGTATGGTTGGGACGATTTGCATATGTGCAACGGCATAAAATATATTGAGGTTATATTGGAAGCGTCGTATTGGGTTGTGACGATAGTTTTTTTTTTAATTTGCGTTTACTCGATAGTTGTATACGCGGTGTATATGTGGTGTTATAGAAGTGTGGAAGTGGGAAATTTTGCAAACCGTGTTGAACTGGGTGCAGATGATGTGTTTTATGTGGAAGTGTAAGTATGGTTCTGTGTATGAAGCCTGGCAATGGCGTTTTATTGTGCTCGGAGCAATTGCTGAATCGCGGATTAGAAAGGATCCGAGTCCCCGGCGTTCCACATTCGTCGGCACTGTGGCCGGCTGGAAAACGTCGATTTTCCGGCCGGGCCAGTGCGGAGGGCACCTAGGTGGCAACGCCGTTTCGCACCTTCGGAATTCGTGGGATACGTTGCATAACGTCTGGCGCTGCCAAAATGGGTACCTTAGGTGTGTATGTGTGTGGAGGTAGAGAAGTATGCTTATGCAATTGGTCTGCCGAATTTTCCGCGAACTGGCGCAAGGTTCCCCCTCGACGCACGCAAACGTATTTATAGAGATGCGAAAGAAGAGAGGTCGATGCGTGCGGTTTTCCTGAACATCTGACTTGTTGCCCCCGGTATACGTGGAGGATGGTGAGAAGAGAAGTCGTACCCTTGCGTGGAACTAGCGCATTGCGTAACACTGCAAAAGCGGCCTTATTTTCCCTCTTCGGGGCGGAAAAGCGCGTAGGCGTGGCGCGGAAATTTGGCCCTCCGGCGATTGTTTTTTTTTTTCTTTCGGGGCCTCTGGATTGTTTGTATCGAGGGGGCCCTGGCGGAGCGGCAACGCCGCATTTATGTAAATCGCATTTGTTTTGTGTTCGCACGGAACGCCGAGTGCGCGGTACCAATGGGGGGTTCGTGTGTGTGTGTGTGGGTACCCGAGATATTCGGTGGAAATTGATTGAACAATGCGGAAAGTGAGGTTTTCCTTACGCAGAGGTGTGCGTAGGCGTGGCGCTAAAATAGCCGGGTCGGAAAACGTATTCATGGGGGCGCAAGAACATCGAGAGAGTAAAATGCGTATATTATAGAAATAGGAACGGACTCACGCATTTGGGTTGTCCTTGGAGCGGGTCCTGTCCTGCGGGTACCTAAAAACATCTAGATGCCTATGAAAAGGCATCGCTTCGTACACACATAATAAATATAGAATACACATGGGCATATGGGGGGTTAAAAGAAACACCAAAAAGGAAACAAATGAAGCACTAATGAAATACGTAATCCAAATAGAGCATTACCGTTTGAAATGTTCTCGTATACGATCTTCTCTAATATTATCGGGTAAATTTCCGACCCAAAGGTGCCTAGTCTCTCTGACCATTGTGCCCTTGACACCTCATTTGATATTTTTGTTTTTTGGCGCACACAACACTAAAAACACAGCCGTTTTAACTTCATGGCGACGCACAGATCATGTACACTCCGTTTTGCACACTGCACCAATGCACCGTGTACACTTCACTCGTTTTACACACAAAATTGATTATTTTATGCATTTGTACACTGAGATTTTTAACACTTTTTGGACACAGTGCGAGCGCATTTCACTACGTATTTTCGCTCTACACAACATATACTGGCTCCGTGGATTCGAAAATGTACAGACTCCGCCTCTAAGCGGACGCACCGCGCTCGGACGTACGTCGCGGGCTCGTCAGCGTCCGCAGTGCTTCGGTGCGCGTCGACCAGGCGAGTACGTCGCAGCTGCGACCCGACAGTTTCGTGTAAAATACTCTCCCGTTCCTTTATCTTCCGTCTCCGTTCAGTTGGACTCGGTCTGCTATAATAATATATTACGCGTCTTGAAAACGTCGACCTCAGGGTTTGCGTTTTTTCACTGTTTCGGCCCGTTTTTGTTTACGCGGCCCTCCATCTTCGACGGCTTCAACATAAGTGCACCCCCCTGAAAATTGATTCCACTCTAATTACACCAGACCCAAGACGAGATGTTTCTCGGTGTACCCCCCCGAAACGCACGGAAAAAGCGTGTGAGCCGGTAATTACCTCCGGCACTGACTCATTGTGCACCTCGAATAACCCCAATACCTATGGCTGGGCGCTCTAATCGCGATGGCTGGTCCCGCACGGCCATCTGAAACAGAGGAGGACTGCGAACGGCTCTGCCATCTTGCCTCGGGCCCGGACAACCGACGAACGGCATTTCGAACTCATTTGTTTCTGCCGTGTCTCGACGGCCTGGCAACGAACGCGAGAGCGGCACGTCCACAACGCTAGCGTTACATGCACACTGCAGAGACCCTCTGCCTTGACGGATTTAAGGCGGTAGGTGCATCAGCCGACGCACAATTCCTCGGCCTAGCGTCTACTACGTGGCAGCGTTAACGACGCCAAACAATTGAATTCCCACAAGCTCGACGTCAACTGTTTCGGCTAGCGCTGGGTTGGTTTACAGGCCGGCAGACATTGAAAACGCCAGTTTTAGCACTGGACGGGCACCACATTGGGTCCAAACCCGTTCGCAACGTATTGGTAGCCATACATCCCATGCCAAATCAATTACGCAAACGCATTCATGCACATTTTATAACATGTATTGCGTCTCAGCCGTCCGGGAAAACGTGCAATTCGTGAATCTCCACGATCGATCCACTTGTGCGTTTTGCAGCCGTCCGCTCTCTCCGCACACGTTTGCGTCGCCCTGCGCCGACTTGTATCCGTGTGAGCATGTGTGTGAGCATGTGTGTGAGCGTGTGTGCGAGTGTGCGCCACGCAGTTAATATATTTATAGTACGCTCTCTCGTTGCAGGGCCGTCGAATTGTCGTCGTTTTTCCCGTCCATTTTCCGAAAAACCGGGCCTGCACGCACGCTGCCGCCGCAGGTACGCGGGTGGGCAGGCGGAGGGGCCAGGGGGCAAGGTGCAGGAGGGAAAAAACGAAAACACGGCGTAAACGCGCGCCCGCGTCTAAAATAAACGCGTTTCTCTCTGCTCTTTTGTTTGTGTGTGTGTGTGTCCGTGGCCTGAACCAAATGTTTTCAGGCCTGATAGTACCGGCGCTTAATTGAGCCCCGGCGCAGTCTACTGTGCCTGGCCGGGGGTGAGGACGCACGGAGGAAAACGTTATACGGAATTTTTCTCCCATTCCATCCGGCGAGTCCGCCACGGTTGTGTGCGTCGTCGAATCGCATCATGTACCTCTTGTACCTCTCTTCAGTGTACTCGTCTTGTACCTCTCTTTAGTGTATTCTTTGCCTTGTACCTCTCTTTAGTGTATTCTTCTTGTCTTGTACCTCTCTTTAGTGTATTCTTTACCTCTCGTCTTGTACCTCTCATTAGTGTATTCTTTGCCTCTTGTCTTGTACCCTCCTCCGTTAACGCTACCGTCTCCGCGCGAACGATACGGCGAGGGGTGCTATACAAGAGCGTTCATGATCATTTCTCGGACGCCAAATGCATAAATGGCCTGTGTACTCTTGGATACGCTCCGGTTCCGTCCACGAAACAAATGATTACGGCGGCCAGGACCTGCCGTGACGTAGCTGCACTGCGCACGCGCAGTGCAGACGTCGATAGTCATTTTGTACGTGAGCGACATCTACCGGTCTCACATACACCCCTTACAGAGATCTGTATACGCAGTGCATACGTCGATCGTCATTTTGTATGTGAGAGACATCTACCTGTCTCACATACACCCCTTACAGAGAACTGTATACGCAGTTCAAATGTCGATAGTCATTTTGTACGTCTACCGGTCTCACATACACCCCTTACAGAGAACTGTGTACACAGTGCAAACGTCGATAGTCATTTTGTACGTAAGAGACATCTACCGGTCTCACATACACCCCTTACAGAGATCTGTATACGCAGTGCATACGTCGATCGTCATTTTGTATGTGAGAGACATCTACCTGTCTCACATACACCCCTTACAGAGAACTGTATACGCAGTTCAAATGTCGATAGTCATTTTGTACGTCTGCGACGTCTACCGGTCTCACATACACCCCTTACAGAGAACTGTGTACACAGTGCAAACGTCGATAGTCATTTTGTACGTAAGAGACATCTACCGGTCTCACATACACCCCTTACAGAGAACTGTATACGCAGTTCAAATGTCGATAGTCATTTTGTACGTCTGCGACGTCTACCGGTCTCACATACACCCCTTACAGAGAACTGTGTACACAGTGCAAACGTCGATCGTCATTTTGTACGTGTGCAACATCTACCAGTCTCACATACACTCCTTACAGAGAACTGTATACGCTGTGTTTATGTCGATAGTCATTTTGTACGTGTGCAACATCTACCAGTCTCACATACACTCCTTACAGAGAACTGTATACGCTGTGTTTATGTCGATAGTCATTTTGTACGTGAGCGACATCTACCTGTCTCACATACACCCCTTACAGAGAACTGTATACGCAGTGTATATGTCGATAGTCATTTTGTACGTGAGCGACATCTACCTGTCTCACATACACCCCTTACAGACAACTGTATGCGCAGTGCAAACGTCGATAGTCATTTTTTACGTGAGCGACATCTACCGGTCTCACCTACACTCCTTACAGATAACTGTAAGCGCTATGCATACGTCGATCGTCATTTTGTACGTGAGTGACATCTACGTGTCTCACATACACCCCTTACAGAAAACTGTGTACACTGTGCAAACGTCGATAGTCATTTTGTACGTGGGAGACATCTACCGGTCTCACATACACCCCTTACAGAGAACTGTGTACGCAGTTCATACGTCGATAGTCATTTTTTACAGTAAGCAACATCTACCGGTCTCACATACACTCCTTACAGAGAACTGTATACGCTGTGTTTATGTCGATAGTCATTTTGTACGTGAGCGACATCTACCGGTCTCACATACACCCCTTACAGACAACTGTATGCGCAGTGCAAACGTCGATAGTCATTTTTTACAGTAAGCAACATCTACCGGTCTCACATACACTCCTTACAGACAACTGTATGCGCAGTGCAAACGTCGATAGTCATTTTTTACGTGAGCGACATCTACCGGTCTCACCTACACTCCTTACAGATAACTGTAAGCGCTATGCATACGTCGATCGTCATTTTGTACGTGAGCGACATCTACCAGTCTCACATCCACTCCTTACAGAGAACTGTAACGCCTCGACGCCAATGCTCTTCTACGCTAGGCAACCCGTAATCCCTTATAAGGAGCAATGTAGCAAACTTCGACGGCGGAGTTTTGTTGTTGAAACCAGCAAACTTCTATAATACTATATTCTGAAGTAAAATAACAAGAGCGTCAAATATAATCGAATATAGCTGACGCATGCGAAATGCGTTCTGAGAAATACGCCGAGTCCGTAGGACGAGTCATATTTTAAGGAACAGATTGCGCTTCTAAAAATACTAAAATACTATATTCAGAAGTAATATAACAAGAGCGTCAAAAATAATCGAATATAGCTGGCGTATGCGAAATGCGTTCTGAGAAATACGCCGAGTCCGTAGGACGAGGCATATTTTAAGGAACACATTGAGCTTCTAAAACTTCAAAAATACTATATTCAGAAGTAATATAACATATTACACATATATATATATATATATATATATATATATATATATATATACTTATAAACGGTATCTTGTGTGGCCCACTATATAAACAGGTCGTTCTTCCACCCGGCACTTTAGCTGTGTATAAAATTGTGGGAATTTCATTTTTAAGAACTACTTCTCTGTGAAATTAAAGGCATCAAATGAGGGGAAACTTTTTTCACATCTATTTTATTCTATATAATTATAGTACGCTGCGAATCCCCGATATAGGAATAGGTTCTTCTGTGGCCCAGTTGTATATAATACAAACTATTAGCACGTTGTACAGCCCGACAGCGTTGCTAGAGTAAAATGCTGATTGTGCACAATATTCGCAATATTCATTCGTAATATACCCTCATCGTGCGCGGTGTAGTTTCAAGTGAATGCATAAAAATGAACGAGAGTCGAGGTAAAATGTTAGTGCATCTAGCGAATATGAACAAAGGTAAGTAATTAGATCATATATAACTTAGGGTTATCTATAAAAATTACTATTTACGCTTGTTTCGCATTTTACATTAGATATATAATTAGTTAGAAGGGTCAGCAGGCAAAGTTGTCAGTAACATTTTTCTGGAACGTGATTTTGCAGCATTTTCAAATTTGCAACATTTGCATACTTTGTATGCAAATAGGTGTATAATCATGAAGGTCTAGTTCTTAGTTGTTACCTGGGCAATTTTTTGTCGATTTACTCCGTTCAATGTTTTTGCTACATATAACGTTATGCCGGCCGACCCTTCAATTAAAACAATATCAAAGCGACACTTTAGAAGTTTAAAACATATTTATTTCTTATGGGTATCGAAATTTATGAAACAAAGTCCTACACAGGTTAACAACCAAACTGATGTTCATACGCACTTTTAGCAAAAAGTTCATGTATTACCTTTTTAGATTTTTCTAAAAGTACCTACACACATTTTCTTTTATTTAGAAAATTCTCCTCCAACAAAGAAATATAACTTAAGAGAAGAAACACAGGTGAGTTTATTATTTCTTGTTAATAATGTAAAGAAATGTACATTTATTTTAAATAAGAAAATTGCGATTTTCCCATGTGAATCAGTATATGTATTTTGCAAAAGGTACAGAAAACAAAAAGATATGACCTTTAAATTATTCAGTAATCTAAACCTAACATGCAATAAAAAAATCTCATTGATATGATCGTAAAATTGCGTTGGGTGATTTCGTAAAATTAGCACTATTTTGATTTTTATAATTTTGAAAAACAAGGTTTTGTAGGAAAATACAAATCACTTGTTAAGTCTAAATTAATTCCGCAGAAAAGTTTTTGGAAAAATCAAAAAAAAAAAACCTGTTTTTGTTTCAAACTCTTTTCTCCTATCTGTTTCAAACACAGTTGTCAAAACCTGAAACGGATAATAGTCCTACAAATAACTATTTTTCTTCCGAATATAATAATACATAATAATACATATAAGAACATTTTTTTAGATAAATTATGCCATAAATAATTTTGACAGTCCAGAAAGCGTTGCAGATTCATCACAAGATGTTGACTACTCTTGTTTATCAAATGAAACTTCTGAATCATATCAGTCAGATGTGCCTTCATCACATTTACAAACGGTACGTAATTTAAATTCTCGCAGTGGTATGCTCGGGTGATATATACATTTCTTCTAGAAAATTATCTTTCGACATTATTTTTTGTCAACAGCTGTGTTTACTGTTACAATCGAGGAACAGTTTTGTAAGTTAAAATATAATTTGATTTTGCAATTTATTTTATATAAAATTTGTAATTTAGTTCTAGAATTTTGAAATATTTTTTTATATCATATTCAATCCGACATGATCTATTAACGGCATTGCCAATTGAATTTGAAACAAATAATACGCTGTTTCAGGTCAAATCAAGTAATTAACTAACTGTAATACTTATTTAACGGCGAACATGATACCACTTTTGGAAACAATACTTGCGAAATTTGTTATCAGTCGCCACAACCATACCATAAATTCGATCACCAGTAAGAATACTGTATGAATAATATTAAATATTTTACTGAGACAGAAACAACGATTGTAATAACTTGTTATAACTTATTGACTTTCTAGGAGGAAAATGAATCAGATATTCACAACAGTGAAAATTTGGATGGGACTTCATTCAATCTTTTAACATATATTGAAACGGGTCCGAATGACGTGATGTCAATTTGTTCAGATTCAGTTAGTCCAGAATCACATACATCAGATCTCCCAATTCCATGCATAAAAGAAGTAAATACTTAATTTGTTTTGTATTTACAACAATATTTAATACGTTATAATTTCAGATTTCTGTCAATATCGTAGATAATCTAAATCTACTAATAAACAACTGTAACGTAAATAAGACGCCTTGCAAAATTACAAGTACTTTAAAAAAGAACATTGATGGAGTTATTATGAAATTTGGTAAAATAGTACAAGTAAGTTGCCAAAATAAATAATATGATACTCTCTCTTAATTTTTGTTGTTGAATCACGTAATTACTGCTAAAAATGTTCAAACCTCTTACATTACTAGAGAAGTACAAGTACATATTGTAACAATTTACTTGCAGGATTAAAAATCTGGTTTATCGGATATAAAATAATGTAATAATATTTGCAGGAACCTCTAGATGGTATTGAGCATTATCGAAATGCACGACCGTGGACAGAGAAAAATGCATGCCCTTATTGTTTTCAAGAAGTAACACATTTTCCTCGTCATTTAGAGCGAAACCATGCCAGCGAAGGTGCAGTTAAAGAATTATTAGCTTTATCGTTAAAATATCCCAAAAGAAAAGATTTACTCAACATTATTCGAAGACAAGGAAATTATTTTCTCAGTAATCAAACGAATGTAGTGCGTCCGGTGAGAAGACCTAGGGAATCTTATGATGGAAATGTTGATAGGGTTGCATCTCAAAATAAGGAAGACGGAAAAGATCAATATGTTGTATGCCAAGACTGTTTCGGATACTTCAAACGAAATTTTTTAAGAAGGCATAGGAATTCCTGCAAATTACGTTCAGGGAATAAAGATTTATCTAAACGTAAAAATCATTTATCAGAGTCACAAATGTTTACAATTTGTGCAGGTGCATACAGTGAATTTTATAACACCTTAAGACTAAAAGAAGAGGTGTTCAAAATTATGAGAGCGGATGAGAAGTCACAGGTGGCAATGAACGATGTACTTATTTGTAGTTACGCTGAAAGTATATTACGTAAACATAAACGTCCTCAGATTAGAACAACCATATCTAATAAAATGAGAGAACTTGGAAGACTTCTAATAATACTACGAGAAATGACTGGTGTAAAACGGTTTGTTGACATATTAAAACCTGATTTTTTTGACAACATAGTTTCGGCTACGAAAGTCATAAGTGGGTATGATGAGCAAACTAAAACGTACAAAGCAAGCAGCTTAGCTTTGCATATGGGCACAACATTAAAACAAGTTTGCGACATAGCGACTAAATTAATTATTAAAAAGAGTCGCTTTCTACTTTGCGACGAACCCGAAAGTGCACTAAAATGTATAAAACGGCTTAGAAACCTAATTATTAATAATTGGAATTCGGAAGTGTCTAGTCTAGCATTAAAAGATTTAAACGAAAAGCATTGGGAAAAGCAAAAATTGATGCCGCTAACAAGTGATGTGATACACTTTCAACAATTTGCATTAAAAGAAGCTGAGGAAGCAAGTGAAAATATTTTACAAGGAAACCTAATTAAGAGGAACTATAGAATACTCTCTGAAAATGTCTTAGCATTAACATTACTTCTCAATAGAAAACGAATTGGCGAAGTTCAATATTTAAAGGTTACAACTTATAACTCCGAGGTCCCACCTAGCCAGCAAGAAGAATTTTTACAAACACTGTCCGAAAGTGAAAAGATTCTCACTAAGAGCTTCAAACGAATTATAAGTGGAGGAAAAGGCTCGAAACCAGTCCCTTTATTGTTTCCAAAGAATATTCAGAAATTTATTCGTGTAATGTTAAATGCTAGAAATAAATGTGTATCGGATACCAATGAATACCTGTTTGGAAATCCAGCGACTAAAAATAGTTCGTTGAGTGGATATCATGTAATAAAAAAAATAGCGCATCGATCTGGTGTAAAGGATCCAGATTTGTTTACTTCAACACGGCTTAGAAAACAAATAGCCACTGTATTGCAAGTAATGAATCTAACTGAGGCAGAAATAGAGCAGTTTGCGGCATTCATGGGTCATACAAAAAAAAAACTCATGAAACATACTATAGGTAAATATTGACTACACTTAATGCGCAAGAAAGTACTCTCAGTATAAGAAGAAAGTGAATCAAATATTAAAATACAATGAATTTTTATATTATTTTTTAGATTGCCACAAGACGTTTATCAAACTGCAAAGGTATCTAAACTATTAATGGCGATAAATAAAGGAAATATTGCACTTTATAAGGGTAGATCCTTGGACGAAATAGAGTTTTCAGATGCTGCAGTTTCAGACTCAGACTCCGATTCTATTCAGCATATATCTAGAATGGATGGCGATAATTTTGAAAACACAGATGTTCTTGCGAGTGGACCACAAAATGACGTTGAGCTAGAAGATGAAATTGCCTGCTCTTCTTCTACACCTTCAGGTAGCGTAATAAAACAAATTATGTTGGGATGATTGGGAAAAATTGGGATAATTAATCTTCGTAAAGTTAATATATAAATCTATAATTTATCTATTATTTATTTATTTAATAATTTTCTGTTCAATCATTTTCATCTATTTAATTTACAGATACGACTTTTAAAGATAAATATAAGAAGGCAAAAATCGAAAGAATCAGATGGACCGAAGAGCAAAGACTTATAATAACTAATTTTTTTAGAAATCATATACAATCGAAAAAACCCCCCAAGAAAAAAGAAGTTGAAGAGCTCCTTGCAAAACACAAGCAATTATTCAAAGAAAAAAATTGGGTCAAAATCAAAGCCTTCGTTTACAATTGCTACAAAAATAAATAGGTTTTAATAAGTATATAGATCCATTCTGATTATAGGTGAATTCATGAGTGAAGGTTAGCATTATCAGGTATAGATAAAGTCAGTCTTTAGTTTACATGGACTAGTTTCGACCGGGGGTCGTCATCAGCATCGTCCAAATATTTATTCAACACCAAAAAAAATTAATAAGAATTAGTACATTTACAGGTACAACAGAAATGTACCTTCACCAATTGTTATTATAATTTCTTGGGGTTGAATAAAGATTTGGACGATCGACATCACCCCCCGGTCTAAACTAGTCCTTGTAAACTAAAGACCGACTTTAACTTTACCTGATAGTGTAATCTCTGTAATAGTGTTCACTCGTACATAGGATTTCTTCAATTTTTCTGTGTGTTTAATACCTATGTAGTATTTATATAATAAACCATATTTTGTTGTACCAAATTCGTGATATGCTTTTACTTTTAATAGCTGTTATTATTATATGTTTAATATCTAATTTATGAGATACTTAACATAAAGGCACATTTTTATGTTCTGAGAATGAAATAGCAATAAATAAATAGCAATGTTTGTCTCGTTTTAAATATATATATATTAAGGGAAAAAAAAAGTTTAATTTTTTTTTGTGTGTTTATAGTATTTTTGAAAAAAATATTCACTTGAAGATTCTCGTTTTGCTTTTATTAAAGTATTTTTCATTTATCTAATATTTTTGAAATGATTGACAAAAATTGAAATGTACTGCCAGATCTCAGATTAACGATACTATATTAGCTCTTTCGTTCCATCATTCCGTTTTTGCCAGGTTCTTGCAGAATAAATAAAATCGAAATAATGAGAAGTGTGCATTGCCGCGG